>CM016616.1:110472253-111072253 GCA_005393395.2 Gossypium australe
AATTTTACAATTCTAGGGTATTTTGGAAATTTTCACAAATCAAATGTATTTCGGAATTTTACAAAACTTGGGGGTATTTTGGTTGCGAAATAGGATGGCTGGTCCCTTTCGGGTTTTAATTATAGATTTTGGCCTGTCAACAAGTCCTCATGGCTAAGGTGAACAGTCACTACGCACCAGGTAGGATTCCAGCAAGAAGGAGGTGAACAGTTTATCTATACACACAAAAAGAAAAACTAAAATAATAATGACAACGCTTTATATTAATAAACATGGTAAATTAAGTATGTTATTACAACCATCTCATGGTTGATCTTTGGGCATACTCTTACAATTAGATGTAAACATTTGGTTGAATTTAATGCTTGGATTGGTTGGTATTTGGATGTAAGTTTGGTGCAGTTTATTGGTAAAATTTTGGATGAGAAATGAAGCTAGAAAGGACTTTATTTTGTCCACACGGCAGACACACAGGCGTGTGTCTAGACCGTGTGAGACACATGGCTTGGTATATGGGTGTGTGGTTGGGTCGTGTGTCCCCTGCATCTTAAATTCGAGAAACAGAATGCTCAGAATTCAACACACGGGCAGAGACACGGGCGTGTGTCTCAACTGTGTGTTCTACAAAGCCTGGAACACGGGCGTGTGTCTTGGCCATGTGAAACCTATACCTAATTTCGAAAATCTTAATTAACCACACAGCTGAGCACACGGGCATGTGGCTGGCTGTGTGGTAGAAGTCAGTGAGCTACCTAAATTTGAACACGGCCTGCAGCATGGGCGTGTCCTAGGGTCACACGGGCGTGTCCCTTGGACCACATGGGCGTGTGAGCCATGTAACTTGGAAAATTTTTGAAATTTCGCAAAAAAAAAAAAAAATAGAATTTCTCATTAAGTCCCAACTCGATTCTAATTCTCATATTGGGCCTCGAAGGTCCATTTAAATGAAGTTATGAATAATCTCGAAAAATGAATAGAAATTGACATGAATTATCTGTAAATGTTCTGTGAACTTCGGTAATGCTCCGTAAGCCTATTCTGGCGACGGATACGGGTTAGGTGTGTTACATTTATTGGTATCAATGCTACGGTTTAGTCGATTCTCATATTAAACGTAGTAAGTACGAGTTTAGCTATACATGCCATTATATAATTTGTGATAATGTGATATCCCCTAACCATTTTAAGTGTGTTTTTCATATAGTAATGTCCTCCAATCAAGCTAGAGCTAAATTCGAAGAAGCTGAGAGCAATGCTTCAGCTTCAGTTCAAAGAGCTGTATCTAGTAGTAGAAGGCCTGAATTTGAGGGCCGAAGTGAGGAGGCAAAACAAGTCTTCTTTCAAATGATGAATGGATGGTTTACTGAATATTTGAGAATCCATCCACATCCTATTGTTCAACAACCTCCCCCACCTACTCTTCAATCGGTTCTTGAAATACCACAAGGTGCTGAACCTGCTAGAACTGGTAAGCCTCTGGTAGATAAAATCCGTAAGTATGGAGTAGAAGAATTTAGAGCTACCGAAAATGATGATCTGGAAAAGGCTGAATTTTGGTTGAAGAATACTATCCGGGTTTTAGATGAATTATCTTGTACACCTGCTAAATGTTTAAAATGTGTAGTATCCTTGTTGAAAGATACAACTTATCATTGGTGGAATACCATAACTACAGTGGTATCTAGAGAGGATATTACATGGGAAAGCTTCCAAACTGAATTCAGAGAGCAGTATGTAAGTTAAAGATTTCTGGATCAGAAAAAGAAAGAATTTTTAAAGCTTAAAGAGGGAAACATGACTGTATCTGAATATGAGCGGGAATTTGTTCGATTGAGTAAATATGCCAGAGAATGGGTTCCAACCGAGGCTGACATGTGCAAACGATTTGAAGAGGGCCTAAATGAAGACATCAAATTGTTGATTGGAATTCTTGAATTACGGGAATTTGTACTACTGTCCGATCGAGCACACAAAGCTGAAGAATTGAGTAAAGATAAGAAACAAGCTGAAGAGAAGCTCGGGTTTCTAGTAAAAGAATTATGAGTAAGTCACAATCATCTGATTCTATGAAATTAAAGAAGTATTATGATCATGTTACCACTTCTACGCGATATCTTGGGAAAGAGCGAGGCTCTCAACGCTCTAACTCGAGGTCTTCATCTCTATCTGTAACCAGTGTTGGTAGTGTCAGTAATCTCAAACAAAAATGTAAACATTGTAACAAATTTCATCATGGGGAATGGCGGTTTAGAAGTGGAGCTTGTTATGGATGTGGTTCCTTTGACCATTTTCTTAGAGATTTCCTAGAAAGGGTTGAAAAAGAAATTGAACAAGCTCCAAAGCCGAGTAATCCTGTTTCGAGAGGCAAACCACCCCGTCACCCCGACAATGTCAGTGGTAGCCGAGGTACTACTAGGGATACAACAGTTAAATTTGAGGCATGAGCACCAGCAAGGACATATGCTATTCATGCTAGAGAAGATGCTTCTGCACCAGACGTCATTACTGGTACATTTTCTCTACTTGATACTAATATTACTGCTTTGATTGATCCTGGTTCCACACATTCATACATTTACACAAATTTTGGTGTTTGTTAAAAATTTACCTATTGAATTCACTGAATTTTTGGTTAAAGTTTCAAATCCCTTGGGCCAGTATGTTATGGTGGATAAAGTTTGTAAAAACTGTCCATTGATGGTAAAGGGTTATTGCTTTTCAGCTGATTTGATGTTATTTCCATTTGATGAGTTTGATGTGATTTTGGGAATGGACTGGTTAACCCAACATGATGCAGTGGTGAATTGTAAACAAAAATATATTGTGTTGAAATGTCAGAATGGTGAGTTACTACATGTTGAATCTGATAAATTAGATGGGCTATCTAATGTGATTTCAGCAATATCAGCACAGAAATATGTCAGAAAGGGTTATGATGCTTATCTTTCATATGTGTTGGACACTAATGTATCTACGTCAAAGATTCAGTCAGTGCCGGTTGTATGTGGATCTCCTGGTGTATTCCCAAAAGAATTACCTGGATTACCACCGGTTAGAGAAGTAGAATTCTCTATAGATCTTGTTTCGGGCACAACACCTATATCCATAGCACCTTACAGAATGACTCCTACTAAAGTAAAAGAGTTGAAAGCATAGTTGCAAGAGTTGATTGATAGAGGCTTTGCTCGACCTAGTTTTTTACCTTGGGGTGCAGCGGTTCTGTTTGTAAAGAAAAAGGGTGGATCGTTGAGATTGTGCATTGATTACAGAAAACTCAAAAAAGTTAAAAAAATACACAAATATCCATTATGGGTAAAATTTTAGACTTTGATTATGTCTTAAATTAGTTGTAGAAATAGATAGATCATGTTACAAGGATTTCAAAAACATAAAAACCATTAAAAACGGGGCTAGAATGGACTTACAATCGAGCTTGGAAGCTTGACAAACCCTAGCCATGGTTTCCCCTTGAGAATTTCGGCCGTGGGAGGAAGATGGACAAAAATTGGCTTTTTAATACATTTAATTACCGAATTACTAAAATGCCCTTGATGAAAAACTTTAGAAACATACATAACCATGTCCATTTTTGTCCACCAACTTAACCAATGGTCTAATTACCATTTAAGGACCTCCAATTTAAAATTTCATAACAATTAGACACCTTTAACCTTTAGAACTCACATTTGGCACTTTTTACAATTTAGTCCTTTTGACTAAATTGAGTGCCCAAATGTCAAAATTTTTGAATGAAATTTTCACGAAATCATTGCATAAAATTATAGACCATAGAAATATAATAAAAATAATTTTTTCTATGTCCGATTTGTGGTCCCGAAACTAGTGTTCCCACCAGACCCAAAATTGGGTTGTTACAAGGTTTGTGGTAGTTTTCATTAATGATATTTTGGTTTATTCTTGAGATGAAAATAAACATGCTGATCATTTGAGAATTGTTCTGCAAACACTGCGTTAAAAACAATTGTATGCTAAAATCAATAAATGTGAATTTTGGCTAGGAGAAGTTGGTTTTCTCGGACATATTGTATCTGCTGAAAGCATCACAGTGGACCCGAGTAAAATTTCAGCTATTGTAAATTGGAAACCACCAAAGAATGTTTCTGAAGTCAGAAGTTTTTAGGGACTAGATGGTTATTATTTGTAACACCCCTTACCCGTATTCGATGCTGGAACAAGGTACGAGGCGTTACCAGACTTGTACACGAGCAATTATACAAAGTTGAGACATGACTTTCCGCTTAAATTTAAAACTTTTCATAAACAAACATATCACCCCTAATCAAGCCTATATGGCCCAAAACACACTTTAAGAACGGTTCAAGATCAAACCAATTTCTTAAAAAGATCTTTGGAAAAACTTCAAAAAATTCTCATCAAACAGTCTACACGCCCGTGTGGAGGAATGGATACGCCCGTGTGGCATATCACAAGCCTGTCTTCCACACCCGTTTAGATTTATTTCTCATTTCGAGCTTACAAGGGTCACATGGCCTAAAACACGTCTGTATCCATGGCTCGTGTCCCTCACACGGCCACGACATGCCCATGTGCAAAAACCTTGACATTTTGTTTCTGACGTCATCACCCCAAAGATGTTACATGGCCAAGGCACACACTCGTGTGCTTAGACTGCGTCTTCCACACTGTTGAGACACACGGTCATGTCTTGGCCCGTGTGGTTGCTACTAGGCATTTTGTTTTTCCAACTTTGAATGTAGGGGGACACAAGGCCAAACCACACGCCCATGGGGCAGACTGTGTGTCATACACGGCCTAGACACACGCCCGTGTGCCTACTCGTTTGCATAAGAACAAGGTTATTTGCCAAGCACTCTCCATCAACACAACTTGTACCAACATAAACCACATCAAGCCACCAACTCATTCATGCATAATTAAACCAACTAATCAACCATGCAACTTGCACATTTATGAATAACCTCATCATTTTGTAGATTAATAAGAAAGAGCCATCAACTTTGGCCTAATACAAAAGAATTCATCCTCAAAGGAGCCAACACATTTGGCCAAAACAATATGACATTCAACTAAATCTAAGTCCCTATACATGCCATACTCAAAATGCTAAATCTAACTATAGCAAAATGTGTGGATAGTGCGGGTGATCCTCCGACTATCTCCGTATCTTGAGCTGGCTCTTCGATACTATAAAACAAGGGAAAAGCGAAAAGAGTAAGCTTTAAGCTTAGTAAGTCTATATGTAAACAATGAACATGTAATATCCGGGATTTAAGGGTTATGCGTTTTAACTTAATTGTATGTGGTAGCATGCCTATGTGTGGATTGAGTGTGCTTTGGGAGTTTCAGGAACTTTAGAATGTAGGAGAATGCTTTGGAAAAAAATATTGTATTTTAATTCTTAAAAAGGGAGCTAGTCAAGATAGGCCTTAAGAAAATTTGTTGGAGGATTTAGAGACAAGAATTCAGTTGGCAAAGTGGTAAGGAGGCGCCACTTAGGGCCTTGGAAAGTGACGCCACAAGCAGTGTGAAGGGGGCTTAGGTTCGAATCCCATGGATGGCAATTAGGTGACTTTTATTTTTACATTTGTCTGGCATGTGTTGGTTAAACTTTAATTAAGGTAAGGTTGGACTTTTTCATTTATGGTTAGTAGACTTAAGGTTATGGTAAGCATGAACAAGGGATATAATTGCTTGATTATGGGGATATAATTTCTTAAACTTTGGGAAAGTAGAGGATTACAAGGCATGTATCAAGGTGGATGTTTTGGAAATTATTTCATGGCCATTTTGACCATGAACTTGGACGGTTTTATGGATTAGGGGGGTGGCCAAATTTTGAAGGCTTTTGGATGAGTTAGGAGTTAGTTGTGCACATCTTTCTTTTAGTCATTTTGTGTCACACAAAGCATTTCTCTCTAATATTCCTCCTCTTAGCCGAATGTATATTAGACAAAAGGTAAACCTTTTTTCTTTTCTTTTGGTCATTTGAGTTTTGACCATTTCAGTTTTGAGTTGTCCTTTTACTCCAAATCATATCTTCTTTTCTCTCTTCTTTGTGACCGAAACCAAATAGCCATTTTAGACCATTTCTTTTCAATCTTCTTTTCTCTTCATAACTCTCAATAGCCGAACCTCTATTGAATCTCCCCAAATTTCTTTGTTTCACTTTTCTTCTTCAAAGCCGAAAATATCATAGGCCGGAATCTGCTCCAATCGATTCTCTATAGTGGGTAAGAGATTTATTTTAATCGTTTTTCTTCTATCTCTCTTGGTTGTCGAAAGTTAAAGATCTAACTCCATTCTCTCTATTATGGTCGAACCCATGAAAGGTGATATCGGGATTTCTGTAGGCTAACGTTAAAGGAGTAGAGATCTTTCGGGATTGGAGTGATCAAGGTAAGCAAGGAATATTGTGGGGCCGAAGGGCATTCCATGTGTTCTTTTGGGTTGAGCCAAATCTAACATAGTTGTGTAGGAGGGAGTTCAACAAATCGCAAGGTGCAAATTGTGTAGGCTACGGGTTTCGAGTTTAGGCGATTTTTGCTTATAAGGTGTGTAGTTATCGCACTGCTCTCTTGTTGTTTGTATGTGTTCTTATATATATGTGTATATGATATGTGTGGTGGCCGGAAATATGGTTAAGATGGTAACTACCCATGGTGGGTAATCGGTTAATCAGGTCAGTATTTAATGATATTAATCTACCTGTGATTTATGTGTAAAATTGTGGTAAGCATGCGATGTATACTCATCTTAAAATTGTTTTGTCATGATATATATATATATATATATATATATATATATATATGCATGGGGATTGGGATATGACTATTGAAGGACAGGGTGTACATTTATGTACGTGGTCTGATGTTAGCATTGAGCTACATTGGCGCTTGATGTTGGCTATGTGTTTCATCAAGGTGGGGTGTTGGCTATGTGCCACATCGTGGGCGGATGATAGCTGTGTGCATCACCGTGGTTTGAGGATGACCTTGAGTCACCTCGTGGATACAGATATGTGGGGTCACTTAGGTGATCGGTGGCTATGCCACGGCCTTGCGCAGCAGGTCTGCGAAGGAGGTGTGTAGCGGTTGGAGGGCGATTTAGTAATCCCCTGGTATGTGCGGCAGCTACGGGGGTGTGTAGCGGATGGACTCTAGGTTGGGTTGGGATTCATTTTGCATGATTGATTATGTGGACTGTGTGGATGTGGGCCAAGCCCATTTGTGGAGACATGTGAAATAATTGCACACCGAGTCGGTTTGACTCACCCTATTTTTGCAAAAACAATGCAGGTGATACATGATTCTTGGACCGGGCTGGAGCGGATACAAGGTGGCCATGCAGAAGATGTTTATTTGTTTTATGCACTTTATATTTCCAGTACTTTTGGGTAAATCATTATTGTAATAAAGCCACTTAAAGTATTTTGGGGATTTTATTATGTTTACGTTGGATTAATTATCGAGCTAATAACTAGGAATGTTTTATTTCAAGCAATTTATATCTTAAAAACTTATATTGAAGTTTTAAATCTGGGAATTTGTAACAACATAGTTTTGCTTAGAATTTTAAATATACCATGTTTTATAAATGACGGAAAATTATTAAGTTTTCACCTTATGTCAAATTCTTTTCAAACTTTTTCCTCAGTAGCATTCTAAATTCGGTCGTGGTGTTTGGGCCGGGTTTGGGGGTGTTACAAATTGGTATCAGAACCTGGTTCAAAACTAGGTTTTGAGGGTTTTTGGGCCAAAAACATTTTTTCAAAGATGGGCTTTTCAAAAACATAGACTGTCATGAACTATTTCAGGTTTGTTCTGGCATGGCACCTGTGTCTCCGGCCCGAAGTCCACCAGGTAAGTACCCCTAACTACTAAAGTGATTGGTATGTGAAACTTTATGGGCATTATGGGATCGTAGATTAGTAGAGTAGGAGCTATTGAACCCTAGGGCTAGATTACTCCAACACAAGATACATAAGACTTAAGTGCAACCAAACAAACCTGTGAGTAAGTCGCTGAGTTAGGGTGTGGCAACAGTTGAGCGCATGTCTAGGATTGGATTCGGTGGGAGCTTGGTATTTAAGCAGTCCTAGTGACTCACCTCCTCTTCACTCGAATCCTACCTGGTGCGTAGTGACGTTTCACCCTAACCAAGAGGACCTATTCACTGGCTTAACCCGATAATTAAAACTCGAAAGGGACTAGTTACACTGTTTTGTAAAAACTACCTTAAGATTTGAAAATGACCAGAATATCCTGGTTGAAAAAAAAATTTACTAAATTACCCCTGATTTACAAAATTACCGAAATGACCCTGATTTCTAAAATTTCCAAAAAATACCTTTGATTTATTCAACTTTTCAAAGTAACCCCGATTTCTGAAATGTCTGAAATGTCCTTGATTTGTAAGATTTTTGAATTAACCCTAATTTATTACTAAAATACCCCTATAGGTGAATTACGAAAATACCCCTGGGTTGGGAATGGACAAAATGCCCAAAGTAGTGTAGTGGATGTTGTGGATGAATGAATGTGACTCTTATAATTAGAGTAGAAAACTTGAGATGAAAACTTTGGTTGATCGAAAGAACTACTACTAATCTTCTTTTCATAAAATTGTTCGCGGATAATCAGTGGAACAAAAGACTAATGCATAAAATTTCCTAAATCAGATTAAATTGCGATAGTAGACATGAGTTCTAGGGGGCGTGGTCGGCATGGACGCGGTAGAGGCAGGATGGCTGTGTCGGAACCAGTTAGGTCTGGTCAGGGTTCCAAGAGTTAGTTAGAAAGTACATGAGTTTTATTAAGATCAGAGTGCGCAGCAAAAGCGTAGTGTGGTGAGTGAGGATGCATGACTGTTAGTTAGTTGGTAATTTTGAGGCTGAAATTATTTTTAAGGGGGTAGAATTGTAATATCCGGGATTTAGGGGTTATGCGTTTTAACTTAATTGTATGTGGTAGCATGCCTATGTGTGGATTGAGTGTGCTTTGGGAGTTTCAGGAACTTTAGAATGTAGGAGAATGCTTTGGAAAAAATATTGTATTTTAATTCTTAAAAAGGGAGCTAGTCAAGATAGGCCTTAAGAAAATTTGTTGGAGGATTTAGAGACAAGAATTCAGTTGGCAAAGTGGTAAGGAGGCGCCACTTAGGGCCTTGGAAAGTGACGCCACAAGCAGTGTGAAGGGGGCGTAGGTTCGAATCCCATGGATGGCAATTAGGTGACTTTTATTTTTGCATTTGTATGGCATGTGTTGGTCAAACTTTAATTAAGGTAACGTTGGACTTTTTCATTTATGGTTAGTAGACTTAAGGTTATGGTAAGCATGAACAAGGGATAGAATTGCTTGATTGTGGGGATAGAATTTCTTAAACTTTGGGAAAGTAGAGGATTACAAGGCATGTATCAAGGTGGATGTTTTGGAAATTATTTCATGGCCATTTTGACCATGAACTTGGACGGTTTTATGGATTAGGGGGTGGCCAAATTTTGAAGGCTCTTGGATGAGTTAAGAGTTAGTTGTGCACATCTTTTTTTTAGTTATTTTGTGTCACACAAAGCATTTCTCTCTAATATTCCTCCTCTTAGCCGAATGTATATTAGACAAAAGGTAAACCTTTTTCTTTTCTTTTGGTCATTTGAGTTTTGACCATTTCGGTTTTGAGTTGTCCTTTTTCTCCAAATCATATCTTCTTTTCTCTCTTCTTTGTGACCGAAACCAAATAGCCATTTTAGACCATTTCTTTTCAACTCTTCTTTTCTCTTCATAACTCTCAATAGCCGAACCTCTATTGAACCTCCCCAAATTTCTTTGTTTCACTTTTCTTCTTCAAAGTCGAAAATATCATAGGCCGGAATCTGCTCCAATCGATTCTCTATAGTGGGTAAGAGATTTATTTTAATCGTTTTTCTTTTATCTCTCTTGGTTGTCGAAAGTTAAAGATCTAACTCCATTCTCTCTATTATGGCCGAACCCATGAAAGGTGATATCGGGATTTCTGTAGGCTAACGTTAAAGGAGTAGAGATCTTTCGGGATTGGAGTGATCAAGGTAAGCAAGGAATATTGTGGGGCCGAAGGCCATTTCATGTGTTCTTTTGGGTTGAGCCGAATCTAACATAGTTGTGTAGGAGGCAGTTCAACAAATCGCAAGGTCCAAATTGTGTAGGCTACGGGGTTCGAGTTTAGGCGATTTTTGCTTATACGGTGTGTAGTTATCGCATTGCTCTCTTGTTGTTTGTATGTGTTGTTATATATATGTGTATATGATATGTGTGGTGGCCGGAAATATGGCTAAGATGGTAACTACCCATGGTGGGTAATCGGTTAATTAGGTCAGTATTTAATGATATTAATCTACTTGTGATTTATGTGTAAAATTGTGGTAAGCATGCAATGTATACTCATCTTAAAATTGTTTTGTCATGATATATATATATATGCATGGGGATTGGGATATGACTATTGAAGGACAGGGTGTACATTTATGTACGTGGCCTGATGTTAGCCTTGAGCTACATTGGCGCTTGATGTTGGCTATGTGCTTCATCAAGGTGGGGTGTTGGCTATGTGCCACATCGTGGGCAGATGATAGATGTGTGCATCACCGTGGATTGAGGATGACCTTGAGTCACCTCGTGGATACAGATATGTGGGGTCACTTAGGTGATCGGTGGCTATGCCACGGCCTTGCGCAGCCGGTCTGCCAAGGAGGTGTGTAGCGGTTGGAGGGCGATTTAGTAATCCCCTGGTGTGTGCGGCAGGTACGGGGGTGTGTAGCGGATGGACTCTAGGTTGGGTTGGGATTCATCATTAATGATTGATTATGAGGACTGTGTGGATGTGGGCCAAGCCCATTTGTGGAGACATGTGAAATAATTGCACACTGAGTCGGTTTGACTCACCCTATTTTTCCAAAAACAATGGAGGTGATACATGATTCTTGGACCATGCTGGAGCGTATACGAGGTGGCCATGCAGAAGATGTTTATTTGTTTTATGCACTTTATATTTCCAGGTATTTTGGGGATTTTATTATGTTTACGTTGGATTAATTATCGAGCTAATAACTAGGAATTTTTTCTTTCAAGCAATTTATATCTTAAAAACTTATATTGAAGTTTTAAATCCGGGAATTTGTAACAACATAGTTTTGCTTAGAATTTTAAATATACCATGTTTTATAAATGACGGAAAATTATTAAGTTTTCACCTTATGTCGAATTCTTTTCAAACTTTTTCCTCAGTAGCATTCTAAATTCGGCCGTGGTGTTTGGGCCGGGTTTGGGGGTGTTACAAAACATCATACAACATACTTATCGATCAAGAACATACATATTAATCAATAACAATTTAGATCTTCTTAATTATACTTACTCATTTCAATCTTACCACATCCCAAACACACATCATAAAACATTGCTCACATTTATATACATTTATATCTTGCACTTATCACCACAAAGCCACATGTAATTTCACTTAGACAAAGTTTCTCGATGAACACTTCGGAATAATAATAGATACTTAGTGGTTTTGCGCACAGCCCACCATTAATAAATCACACGGCGGTATCGCACACATCCCACCAACAATGATAGTTACGGTGGTATCATACATAGCCCACCAACAATAATAATTATGGTGGTATCGCACACAGCCCACCAACAATAATAATTACGGTGGTTTCGCACACAGCCCACCACTTATTCATGGATTTTATCCGTATCATTTTTCCTATCCCGAAGGTTTATTCGAGAATTTCATCACTTTCTATCATTTTAATAAATCACAATAATAAGCATTCGCATTCACACAATGCATTAGTATGTAAAAACATACGTAATAAGGATGTATCATTTACACATAAACTTACCTCGATACAAAATATGCCAATTTGCAATTTAGTCTGAAACCTTGCCTTTTCCTCAGTCAAGGTTGATTCCACGTTCTTCTTGATCTATAATGACATATTTAATTTATTAATTAACCACATTAATCAAATCACTCCACAAATTCTTATTTTGGCAAAATTATCATTTTGCCCCTAAACTTTTATAAAATTATTATTTTGCCCCTAGGTTCGTACATCTAAGCCTAGCCGATTCATATTCCCTCTTATAGCAACATACAATTTCAAATTATCACACACATTTACCACCTATTTTACAACTTTACAAAAAGGTCCTTTTAGGTGTTTTCATGGAAACACCTTTCACAAAAGTTGTATATTCAACACTCTAGATTCATTTTCTTCCATAAAGTTCCAGAAATCAACATAAATATTCACATGAAAAAACCCTAAACTCTCAACCATTTTGCAAAATAATCCCTCATTAGCTAGATTATGCTACAAGGGTCCCAAAAGTACAAACATTTTCAAGAAAAACCACCAAAATCACTTACTTTTAAGGAGGATAAGTTGCTGAAAATTTCAAGCTTTCAAACCCTTATGCTTGTTGATATTTTCGACAGAAGAATAAGGAAAAATGAAAAAAAGATGATAGCCTTTCTTTATTTTATTTTATTTATCAATTAAATCACCAAACACTACCTAACCATTACCCATGTCTCATCTTTGCCCCTATGGCAGGGCAACACTCTCCCAATGGTCTAATTGCACAATTAGGACCTCCAATTTAATATTCTATAGCTATTTGACACCTCTAGCTTTTAAAATAAAACTTTTGCACTTTATGCGATTTAGTCCTTTTTCACAATTAAGCACACAATCATTAAATTTAATTCACCAAAATTTTCATACACTTATATAATCATGCTATAACACATAAAATAATATTAAAAATAATTTCTCTGACCTCGAATTAGTGGTTTTGAAACCACTATTCTGACTAGCCTCAAAATCGAGCTGTTACAACTCTCTCCCTATAGGGATTTTCGTCCCCGAAAATCTTACCAATTAAGAGGTTTGTGTACTGTTCTCTCATGGCTTCTTCCGGTTCCCATGTAGCCTCTTCTACACCATGTTTTTTCCACAACACAATCACTAATGCTATACTTTTGTTGCTCAACTATTTAACCTCTCGAGCCAAAATCTTAATTGGTTCCTATTCATAGGTCATATCCGGTCGTATCTTAATTTCGGTCGGAGGAATCACTTACGAAGGATCGGAACGATATTGTCGCAACATCGACACATGAAACACATTGTGTATTCTCTCTAACTCCGCCGGCAAAGCTAACTAGTAAGCTAATGGTCCAATCCTTTCAACAACCTCATACGGACCTATGAATCGCAGACTCAATTTGCCCTTTCGACAAAATCTCAATATTTTCTTCCACGGGGACACTTTCAGGAATACTTTATCAACCACCTGAAACTCAATTTCCTTCCTTTTCAAATCCGTGTTTGACTTTTTTTGATCTGAAACAGCTTTCAAACTATCACGGATCACTTTCACTTTCTCTTCAATTTCTCTAACTAGATCGACCTCGTGAATTTGCTTCTCACTAAGATCGGTCCAATACAAAGGAGTCCGGAACTTACGACCATATAATTCTTTGTACGCTGCCATCTATATACTCGACTGATAACTGTTGTTATAGGCAAATTCAACCAAAGGTAGATATTTTTCCCAACTACCTTTGAATTTTAAAACACAACATCGGAGCATATCCTTGAGAACTTGAATCACTCTTTCGAATTGACCATTGGTTTGCGGATGGAACGCAATACTAAAATTCAATTTTGTACCCAAGGCTTCTTGCAACTTTTTCCAAAACCTCAAAGTAAACCTTGGATTTCTATCCAAAATAATGGACATAGGCACCCCATGTAATCTCATAATTTCGGCAATATATAGCTCAGCCAACTTGTCAAGTGAGTAATCAACACGTACCGGTATAAAGTGAGCCGATTTCATTAATCTATCAACGATGACCCACACAGTATTTTTCTTTTTCGGAGTCATAGGTAACCCCATTACAAAATCCATTGTGATTCGGTCCCACTTCCACTTGGGAACCATCACTGGCTGAAGTAAACTCGAAGGTACTTGATGCTCGACTTTCACTTGTTGACAGATCAAACACCTTGTAACAAACTCGGAGATATCTCTTTTCATACCCAGCCACCAATACAACTTCTTCAAATCATTATACATTTTTGTGCTGCCCGGATGTACTGCCAAACAACCATTGTGTGCCTCATGTAAAATTTTTCGAATCAACTCATCACCTCTAGGTACACAAACTCTATCACGAAACATCAAACAATCATCTGAACCAGCCCAAAAATCAGAGTTATTTCCCGATTCACACTGAGCTCTCTTAACTTGCATTTCACTAACGTTCTTTTGAGCTTCACAAACCTACTGAAGAAATAATGGTCTAGCCCTCAACTCAGCCAATATAGAACCATCATCAAACAATGCTAAGCTCGTACTCATAGCTCTCAAAGCATACAGGGATTTTCTGCTTAAGGCATCCACAACCCCATTTGCTTTCCCCGGATGGTAATCGATCACTAGCTCATAATCTTGCAATAATTCGAGCCACCCCCATTGTCGCAAATTCAAGTCCTTTTGGTTCATTAGGTACTTCAAACTTTTGTGATCGGTAAAGTTTCGACATTTCTCACCATACAAATGACGATGGCAAATCTTCAAAGAAAAAACGACGGCAGCCAATTCCAAATCGTACGTCGGATAGTTCTTCTCATGTGGTTTTAGCTGTCTCGAGGCATAAGCTACTACTTTGCCCTCTTGCATCAGTACACAACCATTCAATGACGCATCACTATAAATCACAAACTCCTTTCCCAACTCAGGCTGTACGAAAACTGGTGCTTCAGTTAATCGTGTCTTGAACTTCTCAAAACTTTGGTGACATCTATCGGTCCATTCAAACTTAACATTATTTTGCAACAACTTAGACATTGGGGAAGAAATCATCGAAAATCCCTTTAAAAAACATCGATAATACCCAGCTAAGCCCAAAAAGCTTCTAACCTCGGATATATTCTTTGGCGGTCTACAATCAACAATCCCCGAAATTTTGCTCGGATCAACCGGATACCTTCACTTGAAACTATGTGTCCCAAAAATCTGACTTCACGATGCCAAAATTCACTTTTACTGAACTTAGCAAATAATTTCTCCTCTCGTAAAGTCTGTAATACCGTTCTTAAGTGTTCGGCATGCTCGGGCTCATCTCGGGAATAAATCAATATATCGTCTATGAACACTAGTACAAACTTATCCAAATACAGCCAAAAAATTCGGTTCATCAAATCCATAAACATAGCTGGTGCATTAGTTAGACCAAAAGGCATCACAAGAAATTTGTAGTGTCTATACCTCATTCTAAAAGCAGTTTTCGACACATTCTTTGACTCTCAACTGATAGTAACCAGGTCTTAAATCTATCTTGGAGAACACAGTTGCTCCCTTCAGTTGATTGAACAAATCATCAATTCTCGGTAATGGGTACTTGTTCTTTGTAATTACCTTGTTAAGTTGACGATAATCAATACAAAGCCTCATTGTTCCGTCTTTCTTCTTTACAAATAATACAGGAGCACCCTAGGGAGAAAAACTTGGTCTAACATATCCCATATCGGTCAACTCTTGTAGCTGAGCCTTTCATTCTTTCAATTCAGTCAGAGCCATTCTGTACGGAGTAATGGAGATCAGTGCCGTCCTGAGTACCAGATCGATAGTTGTAACATCCCGATTTAGGGCCTAGTCAGAATAGTGGTGCGAGACCACAAATCTAATGTATATGTATGAGTTTTAAGGTTTATGCTATGTTTTCATATTAATGTGAGAGTTTCATGAAGCAATTTTGTTAAATTGTGGTTGAATTGTCCAAAAAGGACTAAATTGCAAAAGTTGCAAAATGTGAGATTCTAGAAGCTATTTGTATGAAATAGCTTTGGGTTATCAATTAGAGTTCCTTAAATAGTAATTTTCCCAAATTCTAATTTTAGGACAAAAATGGGCATGCGTGGATGAAGTTTGAAAGTTTGGCATGAAGGGCATCTTGGCCATCTGTCAATTAAATGATTAAAAAGGGGGAAAAGATGAAAAAATTCATTCATCTTCTTCTCCAAGCTCCCGAAAATTTCCAGAAGCCATTGTTAGGGCTCTTCAATTTTTCAAGCTTGCTAGTAAGTACATCCAAGCCCTGTTTTTTATATTCTTCGTATTTTTAAAACCCTAGTAGCACGGGTAAGCTATTTTTAGCTACATGTTGAGCTAAGATGGATGTTAAAAAATGTACCCATGAATGACATGCATGTGTTTTGATGTTTTATGGAAGTTTATGAAAGCTTGATGTAGTAGAAACATCTTTTGCTAAGTGAATTCCATGAAAAATCCATGTAGGGACTAGTTTGTGAAAGTCTTAAGTTTAGTCATACATGTGTGATTTAGTGAGAATTGATGATTGCTTTAGTTGAGTAAATGTTTTGGCTAAGCATGAAATGTTAGAAAATTGAATGAAAATCACTTTACGAGCCATGGGGCAAAAGTGTTAATATGAGAAAGATTAGGGGTAAAATGGTAATTTTTGCTAAAGTATGAGATAAAGGTCAATTTAGTCAATGTGTGTATTGAATGAGTTGATTTATCATTATAGATCAAGAAAGATGAAGCGCGGATCGAAACCGAGGCAAGAGCAAAGTAGTGGACTAAATTGCAAGTCTCCATACTTTTGAGTACCGAGGTAAGTCTACGTATAAATGATGCATTTATGCGTATACATTTTTAATGCTAGCTAGTGTGTAGCATGATTGAGAACCTATTCGGTTATAGTGGAATGAATGAAATAGTAATTGTGAATGGATAAATGTATTACCAAGTAGACGTGTGAATGTGTAGTGACAATGCTTGATGGTGGACTAAGTGTGATACCACCTTGATACTTAACAATGACGGGCTATGTGTGATATCATTATTAAGCATATTATTTAGTGACCTATGTGCGGAATCACTATAATTATCCTTTATGGTTGGCTATGTGCGATACTAACTCATGATCTGATTGTGGTGGGCTAAGTGCAAAACCACCTAGTAATTTAGCTGTGTGGATGTATTATTGAGAAATAACGATGTGTTGTATTTTGAGTAAATGTGATATTGGGTGTAGGGGTGCATGTCAATGATTGTAAGTATGTGACTCATGACGTGTTGGAGATGTAGTAAGGGGTAGAAAGAGTAAGCATAGTAGTGGATGTGAATTAGATATGTTAGTATAATGCTAATTGTTATTTAGCCTATACTAGAATTCTTAAATTGTTTATGTGTAAACTTACTAAGCTCAAAGCTTACTCATTTCTTTTCCCTTGTCTTATAGAGAAAAAGGATTGAATCGTGATACGCAGATTAATCGAAAGATCGCCCACACTATCAGCACACTCCGGTACAATAGACTTAATGTTTTGTATATGGCATGTATAGGGGCTAGATAAGTTAGTGAATTTTGTTGTATTAGCTAAGATGTGTTGACCATTTGATGGATAAACTATTTTGTATAATGCCATGGTTATTGGCTACTTTATTATATGAAAAGATGTAGTTATCCATGAAAGATTATGTTTCAATATGAGTTGTCTATGGATGAGTTGAAGGGGTACATGTTGTATGAGCTTGAGGGGTGAGAAGAGCTTCGCAAATAGCTTTGTTCTTGTCCATGTGGATAGACACACGTGCGTGAGTCTAGGCCATGTGTGACACACGACCAGCCCACAGGCGTGTGACTTGGCTGTGTCTCTTTGGTAGAATTAAGTAGTGTAGGCCACGGGCTAGCCACACGAGCGTGTGTCTAGATTCTAGGCCGTGTGAAGTAGTCAGTATTCACCACTGGTGGAGAACACGGGCGTGTGCCCTAGCCGTGGGATATTGGCAGAATGCTTGGGTTTTCATGCACGGGATGGGGCATGGGCGTGTGTTACCTCCACGGGCGTGTCTAATCTTCCAGGGGCGTGTGGTCCCTGTATAGATGGTAAAATTTTAAGATCATAGAAGTTTCCGATATGGTCTCGAGAGCTTTCGTATGTATTAGTGAGACCTCGTAGGTCAAAAATGAGGTTGTTGTGATGTCTTGAAGAGAGTAGTGACGTTGAGCCTAAGTGGCGATCAAGTAGTTTTAACCTGGTAATGCCTCGGGCCCGGTTCTGGCATCGAATATGGGTAAAGGGTGTTATGTTTTGTGGTATTAGAGCTATAGTTTAGTCGGTTATAGGACTACCGTAGCGGGTGTAAGAGTCCACCTATACATGCCATAAGTGTACAATGATAGTGTGGTGGTTTCTGATGATTTTAAATCTTGTCTTATATAGTATATAGATCCCGATCCATCGACTGCTGATCAAGCAACTAGTAATGCGCCGGCTCCTGCACACGGAACCGTGCCTGTTCAGAGTGGAGCCGAGCTTAGGGGTCAAGGGGAAGAGGCTCAGGAAGCCTTTCTCCAGATGATGAGTAATTGGTTCTCGAACTATGTTCAAGCGAGCCCTAATGCTCAACCTCCTCCACCTCCTCCTATACCTCAGTCAATTCCAGTGGCTCCTCAAGGTATTGATGTAGTGAGGATATCAAAACCCCCAGTGGATAAGATTAGGAAACACGAGGCTGAGGAGTTTAGAGCTAAGGTAGATGATGACCCCTAGAGGGCAGGTTTTTGGCTAGAGAACTCAATGAGAGTATTCGATGAACTCTCTTGTACACCTAAAGAGAACCTGAAGTGTACTGTATCATTGCTGAAGGACTCGGCATACCATTGATGGAAGATGTTGACGTCGGTAGTCCCGAAAGAGTGGGTGGCGTGGCACTTCTTTCTAGAAGAGTTCCGAAAGAAGTATATAAGCCATCGGTTTACTGATCAAGAAAGGAAGCAATTCCTTGAGTTAAATCAAGGAAGGATGATAGTAGCGGAATATGAGCGTCAATTTGTTAGGCTTAGCAAATACGCTCAGGAATGTGTGTCGACGGAGACCACCTTGTGTAAAAGGTTTGAAGACGGACTGAATGAGGATATTAAACTCCTAGTTGGTATTTTAGAGTTGAAAGAGTTTGTGGTGTTAGTTGAAAAGGCAAGTAAGACCGAGGAATTGAGTAAGGAAAAGAGAAGGGCTATGAGTAAAGCCCGAGATGCGAGAAAACGACCGATGGGCAAATCATATCAAGCCCAGTTGAAAAGATCTAAGGAAGTGAATCCTCAAATGATAGCAGCAGTGGGATATTTACATCGAGACTTGGACAACACTCGTTCGGGTTTGAGAGTCCAAGCCACCTCGATGGAAAGTGTGGGCAATCTGAAGAACAAACCAGAGTGTCTAAGTTGTGGTAGATATCATACTGGAGAGTGTTGGGGAAACAACTGAAATTGTTATAAGTGTGGTTCCCCCGACCATTTTATCCGAAATTGCCCCGAGCGAGATGATAAGGAAGAGAAGCAAGAGATGAGATCTAGCAATGTGTCCGCAAGGGGTAGACCACCAAGGAACCCGAGAGGTGGGAATAGTGGTAGAGGTGCGTCCAAAGACTCTGCTGTGAGATCGGAGGGTAGGGCACCTGTGAGGACGTATGCCATTCGCTCTCGCGAAGAGGCATCCTCCCCAGACATGATAACGGGTACTTTTTCTCTTTATGACACCTTTGTTATTGCTTTAATAGATCCAGGGTCTACTCATTCTTATATTTTCATGAGATTGGCATCTAGTTTGAGTATTGTCGTTGAGTCTACGGAAATTGTGGTTAAGGTGTCAAACCCATTAGGTAAACATGTGTTGGTGGACAAGGTGTGTAAGAATTGTCCTTTGTCGGTTAAGAGTCATTGTTTTCTGGCAAATCTTATGTTGTTTCCATTTGATGAGTTTGACTTAATTCTTGGCATAGATTGGTTAACAACTCATAGTGTCTTAGTGAACTGTGGTAGTAAGTTTATCGAATTGAAATGTGAGAATGGAGATGTTGTTCGGGTTGAATCAGGTGGGTCGGATAGTCTACCAGTGATGATTTCTTCCCTAGTAGCCAAGAAATGTTTGAGAAAAGGGTGTGAGTCCTATCTCGCCTTTGTGTTGAATACTCAAGAGGTTTGAAACAGTGCCGGTGGTATGTGAGTATTCAGATGTGTTCCCGGAAGAGTTATCTGGATTACCTCCAGTGAGAGAGGTCGAGTTTGGGATTAAGTTAGTTTCGGGAACGGCACCTATTTCAATTGCTCCGTATAGGATGGCACATTTAGAGTTGAAAGAACTGAAGATTCAGTTGCAAGAGTTGATAGATAAGGGTTTTACTAGACCAAGCTACTCACTGTGGGGTGCTCCGGTACTATTTGTGAAGAAGAAAGATGGGTGGATGAGATTGTGCATAGACTATAGGCAACTCAACAAAGTGACGGTGAAGAATAAGTATCCTTTACCAAGGATTGATGATCTTTTTGATCAACTGAAAGGAGCTACAGTGTTCTCTAAGATAGACCTAAGGTCTGGTTATTATCAGTTGAGAGTGAAAGAGCAAGATGTGTTGAAAACTGCATTTCGAACAAGGTATGGCCATTATGAGTTTTTGGTCATGCCATTTGGTTTAACGAATGCACCTGCGATTTTTATGGATTTGATGAACCGTGTCTTCCGACCGTATGTGTATAAGTTTGTGGTTGTCTTCATTGACGACATTTTGATCTATTCTCGGGATGAGAACGATCATGAAGAACATATGAGAATTGTCTTGCAAACTTTAAGAGATAAGCAGTTGTATGCTAAGTTTAGCAAGAGTGAGTTTTGGATCCGAGGGGTCGGATTCTTAGGGCACATTGTGTCGGGGGATGGTATTAGAGTTGACCCGAGTAAGATTTCGACTATTATGGATTAGAAATAGCTGAGGAACGTGTCAAAAGTTAGAAGCTTCTTGGGATTACCGGGATCTTACAGAGATTTCCTAAAGGGGTTCTCTGTAATTGCTACCCCGATGACGAAATTGTTGCATTAGGATGTCAAGTTTGATTGGACTGAGACATGTCAACAGAGTTTCGAGAGGTTGAAAACATTGTTGGCTGAGGCACCGGTTTTGGTTCAACCAGAATCGGGGAAAGAGTTCATGGTTTTCAGTGATGCGTCATTTAATGGTCTCGATTGCGTGTTGATGCAAGAGGGTAAGGTAGTCGCTTACGCCTCGAGACAGCTTAAACCGCACGGGAAGAATTATCCGACTCATGATTTGGAGTTGGCTGCGATTGTTTTCGCGTTAAAGATTTGGTGACATTATTTATATGGTGAGAGGTGTCGAATCTTTACGGACCACAAGAGTTTGAAGTATTTGATGGATCAGAAGGATTTGAATTTGCAACAGATGCAGTGGATTGAGTTGTTGAAAGACTATGAATTAGTCATAGACTATCACCCGGGAAAAGCGAATGTGGTTGCAGATGCCTTGAGTAGGAAATCCTTGTATGTTTTAAGAGTTATGAGCATGAGTTTAGCATTGTCTGATGATGGTGCTATTTTGGCAGAGATGAGAGCTAAGCCACTATTTGTTCAACAGATGTGTGAGGCTCAAAGAAATGATAGTGAGATGCAAGCTATGAGAACTAAGTGTGAATTGGAGTGTGATTCTGATTATTGAGTGGGCTCTGATCACTGAAATCAGAGTTTTAAAAATTTATAAAGAGAATGATCGAACCTGGAAACTAACTCTAACAACGATTAAAGGCAAGTGTACCTATCGAACAGTAGTATAGCTTAGGCAAGACTAGATTGTCGAACCCAAAGGAACTAAAAGTACTAATACTAACTTTCTTTTTCTTATTTAGCCTAAAATAAAGTGAAGTTTCTTTAATCTAAATTAATGACCACTAAGCTAAAGACGCGAAGACAAAAAGAACGAATTGAGAATTAACTTGAAGGAAAACTCAGTTGATCACGACGATACCTTCAGGAAGAATACACCTAGACTTCACTTGTTATCTAACACTGAACCATACGATTTATTCACTTAGTTTGATCCGTAGGACTCCCTAACGTATATTAAGCCCTCTATCGAGGCGAATAACATCTAACCATAGGTTAATTAACGAAAATCACTTTCTCGAATAATAACCCCTTAGAATAGCAGTAAATTGATCTATGGATTCCCATATTAGGTTTCACCTAATCCGGCAAAATCTCGTCACCCTATCTCTAGGCGTGCGATTAACTCCGCTTAATTATGCTAGACCTAATCTTAGGCAGGGTATATTCCTCCTCCACCTAAGCACATCAAATTTGGATTAAGCACACATAATTAAGAACAAACTAAGTATTTATCATATAATTCAGAAAAAAATAACAAGATTCATCTAGGTTTCATCCCCTTCAGGTATCCGAAGGATTTAGTTCATAATAAATAAAGAAAACATCTCAAGAGAAAAGATAAAACAAAACATAAAAAATCCCTAAAACTCCCTGAATGAATTGAAGGAGAAATCCACCGTCTTGAGTAGAACTCCTACTTCTTGGGATGGATCAACTGGCTAACTTCGAGTGATTCCCACAATTCTGACCTTTTCAGCTTGGCTCCTTGGCCTAGCTCCACCGCCCCTTCAAAGGTGGTACTTAGGGGTTTTATATAGGCTCTTGGAATGTGTTTGTTCGCCCCAAAGTATCCAAATCCGAATGAAATTTCTCTTTGCCACGACAGGGACACGGCTAGGTCACACGCCCGTGTGACTAGTCTTCAAGCTGTGTTCAGACTTCTTTAATGAGGCACGACTGTGTGACTCGGGGGTAAGGCCGTGTTCTTGATGCTTGACAAGGCACGGCCGTGTGGTCTTTGGGCCAGGCCGTGTTGATTTCGTGATGTGGCGCATTTACTCCCTTTTGGGCCCATTTTATGTTCTTTTCATCCTCAGGTGCTTTCCTGGCTATAAGACATGAAAAGAAAGGATTAAGAGCACCTTTTTATACGAATCGAGGCTTAAATCATCCAAAAGCATACTAAATGTTGGATTAAAATATGTTACTATTATGGTTTATCAAATACCCCCACACTTAAGCTTTTGCTTGTCCTCAAGCAAAATTTTCAACTTACAATTAATTCAAACTTTCCATGATTCATAATTCCTATCAACAATGTCTCATCATATTTCATAGATAATTTATACATGGATGACCTAACTCGAAGAGTCCTAAAGATTCAAACAATTAAAGTCATACATTTGTAGCACAAAAACGTAGGTGTCTTCCCTTTTCTAAATAATTACCTTTAGTTCAAAATCAACAAGGATTGATATCCTCATTAAAGATTCACTCAAATCACTCGAGGTGTTTAAGGTTCAAAATTAAGCTCTCAGAAGTCGAACTTGAAAAGTTAGTCCCATAGGCTTGCCTGAAAATCAAATTTCCACCACTGTTATATGAGATGATACACAAATCAAAAGGTCTTTAACAGGGTTGTAACGGGGCTAGGGTTAAAGGTGTGGATAAAGGCTTAGTTAGAAGGTTAGAATGGAGATAGACTTGACGAATTGCCTAACTAACAAAAATTGAACTAATCCTAAATGATTACATCAATTGAAAACTAATAATACGAGCTTTTTCCTCAAGATGTGGAATTTTAACATGTAAGCTCATTTAATTATAGAACTAATAATGAAAATATTTTGATTTTTTTTAAGAATAAACTAATAATATTACATAATAATGAATGAATCTATTACTTAAAAATAACAGCTAGACAATACATCAAATCAAATCTCGATATAAGGGTAGTCAAAAGGAATGGTGATAACAAATACAAAGGGGTTTTGGGTTAATATTAGCTGGCGAGTCAATAAAAAGGGTTGTTAGGATCAACGAGGTTTACTAGGGGTTAGTTGTTAAGGTAGGCTATTTAGTGGAGTGAGTGGGTTAAATCCTAGGTGCCTTTATCATCTCAGTATATCAAATCATAAGTGTGGTCACATCATGTATAATCAAGGAAAGTTCTAGAATAACAGTTCAAAGTTGACACACTCATAATCAATAAAGTGAGCATGAAAAAGAATATATGCTCTATAAGGCTCAAAATCTCACAAAAATTAAGGGTGTTTTGACATCAACCCTGTAAATTTCAAATTTCAAAGCAATATTCAAATTTAGGTTAACAACCTAGCAAAAATTTTATTTTGAAAAATAGACTTATCATGCTTGATTCTCTAATATTCTTCAAATTTAATCATCAATGCACAATTAACTATGACTTAATCCAAAACATATCAATAAAAATCATAGACCATCAGAAATTTCATTCTAATTAGTAATATGAGGCAATTTCTTAAAAACAAGACTAAATTTAGGGATTTGAGAATAATGAAAAAAGTTTGGCCGGATTTGAGAATAATGCAAAATGTTAGGCCCTTTCTTCAAATAAATATTCACCCCCCACACTTAAGATGTACATTGCCCTCAATGTACAAAGATAGATATAACATTCATGGGATAAATCAAAAGAGAAGGTGAAAGAATACTCTCTGAATTTTGGATGGTGTCCTTGGAGGATTGTAAAGGTCGTGGTGTGTGATGACTTGTGTAGTAGGGAATTGTTCCTAGTGATGTTTTTGGAACTGCTAAGTCATCAGTTAGAAATCTCGGAGGCGTAATTAACTAAATGTTAGGAATACTCGAAGGTTAGATGTGGATGATAATCATGATAAAAGTTGTCAATGTATGAGAAAAATGTTCAGACTTAAGACAAATTAAAATAACTAGAAAATAAAGTAAAAAAAACTTAAAATAAGGAAAAGAAAATCTAGATAAGAGGATTCAGAGGTCCTCATCATCGGCCGAGTCCTGTGGTGGTGCTGGTGATGAGATATGGAGGTGATTGCATATCTGTTGGAGGGTGGCCTCTATCCCATCAAAACGTCTAGTGTTTTCAACGAAATGTTGCTCGAACTGGTCGAGGCGTGTAGAGATATTCACCAATGAGGATGCTGCATGGGATGGCCGCTGGCTCGGAATCGGTGCCTCCTGCGATGGTGGTGGGACATCATCAGTAATGTCATCAGGCTCCCTCTCATTTGTGGGTGTCACTAATCGGTCGGTCCCTCGACGATGTTTAATCATCCTCATGTGTAGAATCGTCTGGATGCCCTGAGGTACCACATGCCTAATCATCATGAGGGAGGATCTCTGGTCATCGGTGTTAAGGAGGCCGAAGTGTCGAGCCAACCGTGTTATATATGGGCCCATCGATAGAATTCCCTTCATATGCGCCTCTGTTTGATGCTGCATTGCACCGGCAATAAATTATGCCAGGTTGAAAACGTGCCCTTCTGACATGCACGATAGGTAGTAGACATCGTGCTTGTTTACTACACCGGTGCTCTCACGTCGACCTGTAATGGTGTGAGCGAGAATGGCGTGGATGTACCTCAAATATGGGGCGAGAGCTGTTGCCTTGGAGCGACTGGGGTCGTAGACGCCAGTGATGGGGTGTAAGCTGCGCCGGTAGGAGAGAGGAGTGCAATGGAGCTATCGGTTTAACTCGGAGAGTGGGTTTGCTTCTATAAATTTCGGCGTATAAAGTCCGAGTGTCGAGCCGAATTGCGGTACGCTCAGTCGACGTACCGTGCCCCCTAAATGGAATTGGACTGTACCTGGGTCGTCGAACTGTGCCATCACTGTTTGCAAGGTGAAAGTGGTGCAGAACTCTAGTGTGAGCTCCAAGTATGTGGGCTCGATGATTGAGAAAAACTGCTCCCACGGGTCGGTCGAGAGGAGGGCTCGAATATCAGTTGTGTAACACCCCAAACCCGGCCTAAACGTTACAACCAGATCTGGCATGTCACATAAAAGGGTTGTTAAAAACTGTGCGTTTGTTAAAAATTTCGAGTTGAACTATTTATTCGCTTGTTATCCTTTTGTTAACATTTTTAGAAAACGGTTATTAAGGGTTTAGGAAATTCCCGTATTGAACATTTAATAATAATAGGCGGTAATCAAATTAAAAGCTAAACCAAATAAAATACCAAATTAAAGTTATAGTGGCCTTATTACATAACAAAATCCCAAATTAATGTAGAATTTAAATAAGGAAAATGAATTTATGAAAGAAGTAATGCATGGCCACCTCAAACTAAGGATTACCTGAAACATTTAAAAAGAGGGGGTGAGTTTACGAAAACTCAGTGTGCAATTCCCCTTACAACGATAACTGGGCCCAAGCCCACAGAAGCAAATTGGGCCTTAGCCCTCACAGTAACATATTTGACCGAAGCCCACATAAATCGATTCGGGCATATCAGATAGTGAATGCAGTGCAACCCAGCCCAACCTATTATCCATCCTCTACACGCCACTCCGTACATCCATCCTCATACACACCTGGGGATTTCTACAATCAACCCTCCATCCGCTACACACCTCTTTGGCAGTCATGCTGGCAGACACACTGTTCAAAGTCCACATAAGTGGTCTAGCCACTGAATCCACATTTGATTAAATCACCATATCCACAATGAGGCTCCATGCCATCACTAATCGTGACAGAGTCACCAATATACACTTCCCCTTTAAATCATTTATATCCCAAATCCCATGCAATATGACATAATAATTCGCGTATGCAATATGTCATGTATACAAAACATATATCAAATACAACATATAACATGAATTACCACCATAATCAGATAGACATAACACAACGTAATCAAGCTAATCAACCTCTAAGGGTATAACAGTAATTTTACCAACCAAGGGTATTTTGGCAATTCACCCTTCCAAGGGTATATCAGTAATTTCGCACCTATAATGGCCTTTCCGAAGGCCTAATGTCGCCCTGAGCGACTCAGCTACCATTTCCGGTCATACCGGACTATTGGGCCTAAAACCCGATTTCGGCCCATTCAGGCCCACACGCTCGTGTGGCCCACCTAACACAAATCTAGCCATGTATATGAGATTCACCTAGTCTAGTTCACTATATACTACACCATCATACATTTTATTCAATTGGGCCCACGGGCCCATTGGGCCCACATCGACCCATCGCGGTCCAAGCAGCCTCAACCCACAAGAGTACTACTGATGGCCTCAACTATTGCGTCAAAGCCCCACACGTGCGCTCACACGCTCGTGTGGCTACTATTGCCATGACCGGCACTTCGGCATTTGTCGCGAAGTAAAAACTGGGCCTCAGTTAATAAATCAATTCCTGCTTGGATTTGATAATTGGAAAAATTATTATAACATTTGTCAATGGTTTTTGCCAAATGTTGTTGTTGATTTTCATTGACTGCTAAGAGGGATCTTCCTCCAAGCACTTTATGAATAGTCCAAATTTGATAAGGCTGATAAAATTTTTCTGAAGAACCCAGATAGAACGAAATGAAGAAGCCATTCAGTTACTAAAAAAGATAGCTGACATGGAGATAGATGATTATCCGTTAACAGCGGAGATCAAAGACGCGTGGGAATGCTGGAATACACCAGTTCCTTCACCCGAATCATTACACCTTGATGAAATCGAGGAAATGAATCTACAAACTATCCAAGAAGGATAAGATCAAATCCAAAAAAGGAGACATAAAAATATTGGATGAGACAACCCATCATCATCCACAACAAGTGATGCAGGCAATGATGTAAGCAACCATCAATGTCATAGAAGATGATGTAAGCAATGATGCAAGCAGTAATTATTGCAAGAAGCATGTGGAAACAACCACGACAATTTTGTCAGAAGGCTACGTGGAAGCAACTACCGAGCTTGAAATAAAGTCATCCTTATCAGGATACTGTGCGGACTTCAATTGTAATTAAATTGGAGTTTAGAATTTTCATTATAAATAGGCAATGTTGTAGCCTAAACAAGGCATCGAAAAATTAGATAGAGTTTTATCAATTTTAGTTTTCTCTTATACTCTTTTGCTTAAGAAATCAAGAAATCTGTCTTGATCTTTCTTTTTGTAAATCCTCTTTGTAATCTATCTACTTTCTTCTTGTAAAAATATAATCCTACGATATTATAGCCTTTCGTTTGTGCATATACCCCTCCCTAGAGTAGAGAGAGAGTTACACACCTGACAGGAATCTGGTGCTAAACCGCGCTGCGACCACTCCTGTGCCCAAACGCCCACCAAGGTATGTTCACTCTCCTCCTAGAATGCTCTATATATAGCTAGCTTCTCAGCTTCCTTCTTTGTATCTTTTCGATGTGGGATCCCTTCGTGAGTAGAGTTTAAATTCAACTGAAACTCTTACCGTCCAATCCACAAAATAAATACTCCATTGCTTGTCATGAGATTCGAACCCAGGCTCCCTTCAATAGCTCAACACGTCACTTGCCACCAAGCCACAAGCTCCCTTTGTGTCTAAAATCATGCGCAACTAAATATAAATTATAGCCCAATTCTAAAGTCCGTGTAAAAAGAAAACCAAAATGCAAGAGCCAAGACTTGAACCTTGGACCTCCTTCCTTCCTTGTGGCGTCACCCCCTTGTCTCTTATGTGGGGTCACTTTGCCACTACACCACACACTCCACTTGTGTCATTTTCCTCCACATTTTATTCTTAAGGCCTACCTGCCAACTTCCAGGGTTTTTCTCACCTAAAACCAAGATTTCCCCAAAGCCAAAGTTCGATCCCGGGACTTCATAGAAGCCCGCTAACCTTTCAAAATCACTTATCTAATAGGTCCAACTTGCATTTAAGCCGATCTCTTGTTCACCAAAAATTTAAACGCTACTACGCTCAAGGCCCATTGGGCCCTAATCCTACAAGACCCAATTTCGGGATGTTATAGGTTGCAAGCCCGACTTGCTCCAGTGCGTCCCAATCGGTGCAGCTACCGGTGCCGAGGGGTCTATCCTGGATTGCTTTGTAACGCTCTTCCTGAGCTTTCTGGGAAAATCAGAGGAATTTGTGTCGTACCTCGAAAGAAGTACTTGCTGAAGACGAGCTGGGTCCTTTTCGCTTTTTCGAGCTCGGGGCTGTTGATTTTTTTTCCTCGAGATGACGACATTTGTACCTGAAATCAGTAATCAAATATAAAGCAAGTTCTTTTGATCAAGCCTCAACAATAATATAGCCAGAATATTCCACACTAAATCAAGTAAAATTTGAAGGGTTAGAATCTTAAGCATGTTAATCATTAGAAATTATTTGACAGCAAAGATTATTTCAAACAAAGAAATGTATCAATCTTATTAGTTCTAAGAATTTATTTCTAAATATCAACATGAAATCTAGCAATCGATAAATAGCAACCAATCCATCACAATTTTTACTGTAGGTATTCATGGGGGATGAATTTTTTAGAGAAGTTCCTAAATATAAATCATGCTCAATACTAAAACTAAATAAAAATAAGAATAAAAATAAAGTGACATAAAATTACCAAGCTTTAAGTCAAGAAATTGAAGTAATGAAGGGAACCAAGGGTTGTGATGGTGTAAATCGATTGAGCACGGGCGGAGCATGGTGGTGCTATGGCGATTTCTGCAGGTGCACGGCTGTGGAGAGGGCGTGGTCTGCTGCAACACGGCGGTGGCGAGGGCGTGTGGGTGGTATTTGTAAGCTTTTGGAGAGAAGGGCAAGGGGAGGAGTTTTGGGGGATTGAGGATGTGGGTGTGGCTGGATTTGGGAGGAAGGGGGCTGAGAAATCTGATTAGGGTTGATGTGAGGGAGGTGAGCGGTTAAATTTGTTTAAATAGGAGTGGGGGCACGGGTAGTTGCCACGCCCACATGGATTTTTAAATAGCCTTTGCTTTTCGTGATTTTAAAATTTGGGCGCGTTCAGGGTTATTGGCACGGCCGTTGATCAATAGGCATGCCCGTGTTCATATCCACACGGTCACGTAGCATGGGCATGTTTAACCCATGTTCGACAAGTCAGTATGTTGGCACAGTGAGGTGACAGGGGCGTGTGTATCCCGTGTATGGCAAGTCAGTATCTTCACACGGTCATCAGGCACGGCCGTGTTCAGCCCGTGCTTTAACAAGTCAGTAACCTTGCACGAGAGGTTGGCACGGGCGCGGTATATTATCGCCGCCCTATTGGGGAAAGAAATTTTTCTCTGTTCGTGCACGGCTACTGGCACGCCCATGGATCGTCCCCTGGTTTTCACACAGCCACGGGCACGCCCGTGTGTAGTGCCGTGTGACCCTAACCTGCACTTCATTGGTTTCATTAGTATGGAGTCAGATGCTTAAAATTAAAATGTTAGTGGATTAGTGCTCGGGTTGCCTCCGGAGAAGCGCTCATTTATAGTCTTAAGCTAGACTTTCCATGTTTTCATTTCTAAAAGAAGGTTCACGAAGTTGAAGCTCCTCTCTCATATCCCTAAAATCTGCACCATTATAGATTTTTAGTCGGTGATCATTTACCTTGAATGTGCCCTTAGTGGGATGAGTTACCTCGATTGGGCCATATGGGAAAATTGTTTTGATCATGAATGGGCCTGACCATCTTGATTTCAGCTTTCCCGGGAATAGTTTAAGCCTTGAGTTGTATAGCAGGACCAAGTCCCCTACTTCGAATTGTTTTGATTTCTTAAGACGAGCATCATGGCGTCGTTTCGTTGCCTCCTTGTATAATTTTGAATTCTCGTAGGCTTCAGTTCTCCATTCGTCTAGCTCGTTCATCTGCATCATTCTTTTCTTTCCTACAGCTTTAAGATCAAAATTCAAAAACTTTATTGCCCAAAAAGCTTTGTGTTCTAACTCGAATAGTAGATGACAGCTTTTCCCGTATACCAGTTTGTATGGGGATGTCCCTAGAGGTGTTTTATATGTTGTTCTATAGGCCCATAAAGCATCATCTACTTTTAATGCCCAATCTTTTCTATTCGATTCAACTGTCTTTTCTAGGATGCGCTTAAGTTCTCGCTTTGCTACTTCAACTTGCCCACTGGTTTGAGGGTGATATGGGGTAGCTGTCCTGTGATATACTCCATATTTCTTTAAAAGTTTTTCAAATGGAGTATTACAGAAATGAGTACCCCTATCACTAATGATGGTTCTAGGTGTCCCAAATTGGGAAAATAAATTCTTAAGAAATTTAACTACTACCCTAGCATCATTCGTAGGTAAAGCTTCCGCTTCTACCCATTTTGACATGTAATCAACTGCCACTAAGATGTATTTGTTTCCAAATGAACTAGGGAATGGTCTCATAAAATCAATACCCCATACATCAAATATTTCACATGACAACATATATGTTTGAGGCATTTCATCACGTTTAGAAATATTACCTGTTCTTTGGCATTTATCACACGGGGTAACATACTTGTTGGCATCTTTAAATAGAGTGGGCCAATAAAAACCTGATCCGAGTATTTTGTGTGCTGTCTTAATGCCATTGTAGTGTCCTCCTAAAGGTCCTGAATGGCAATGTTCCAGGATTTTGCTTGCTTCTGCCTTTGTAATGCATCTTCGAATTACTTGATCTGCACATATGCGGAAAAGAAAGGGATCTTCCCAAAAATAGTTTTTTGCATCAGTAAAGAATTGCTTCTTTTGGTGATGTGTTAGTCTTTTTGGCAGGATGTTAGTGGCTAAATAATTCGCAATATTTGCAAACCATGGTACCTCAGAATGTGTTATAGAAAAGAGTTGTTCTTCGGGAAACGAGTCATTTATTTCACTTTCATTGAGCTCTTTGGTATGTGGATTTTTAAGTCTAGAGAGGTGATCCGCTGCAAGATTCTCAGCTCCCTTATATTGTATCTCCAAGTCAAATTCCTGTAAGAGTAAAATCTGTATGAGTCGACGTTTTGCATTAGATTTAGCTAAAAGATAATGAACAGCTGAATGGTGAGTGTAAACAACAACTTTAGACAATATTAGATATTGCCTAAACTTGTCGAAAGCAAAAACTACAGCTAGCAATTCTTTCTTTGTGGTGGTGTAGTTTTCTTGTGCGAGTGTTAATGTTCTGCTAGCGTAGTAAATTGGCTGAAAATGCTTGTCTCTTCGTTGTCCCAAAACTGCACCTACTGCAAAATCACTTGCATCACACATTAGTTTAAAGGGTAAATTCCAATCAGGTGCAATTATAATCGGAGCATTTATTAGTTTATTCTTAAGGACATTAAATGCATCTAAACATTCCTGATTGAAATTGAAAGGAACATCTTTTTTTAGTAATTTTGTTAAGGGCTTAGCTATTTTAGAAAAATCTTTAATAAATCTTCTATGGAACCCTGCATGTCCTAAAAAACTTCTAATGGCCTTAACTGAACTAGGGGAGGTAATTTTTCTACGGTTTCAACTTTTGTTTTATCTACCTCAATTCCTTTACTAGAAATCTTATGTCCTAACACAATCCCTTCTCTAACCATAAAGTGACATTTTTCCCAATTCAAAACAAGGTTTGTTTCCTCACATCTCATTAGAACTCGTTTTAGATTTTTAAGGCAAAGATGGAAAGAATTACCGTCATCCATAAATACCTCCATAATGTCTTCTACAAGTTGTCAAAGATTGCCAACATGTAACGCTGAAAAGTAGCAGGAGCATTACATAATCCAAAAGGCATTCTACGATAAGCAAACGTACCGTATGGGCATGTAAATGTTGTCTTCTCTTGATCTTCTAGAGCTGTTGGGATTTGGAAGTAGCCGGAAAGTCCGTCCAAGAAGTAGTAGTACATATGCCCGGATAGTCTTTTTAACATTTGATCCATGAAGGGTAGCGGGAAGTGATCTTTTCTGGTGGCGTCATTCAACTTCCTATAGTCTATACAGACTCTCCAACCTGTAACTGTTCTTGTAGGGATTAACTCATTCCTTTCATTGGGCACTACAGTCATACCTCATTTCTTTGGAACTACCTGCACAGGACTTACCTAAGTACTGTCAGAAATAGGATAAATTATTCCTGCATCTAGAAGTTTAATTACCTCAGCTTTGACCACTTCTTTCATGTTGGGGTTTAGCCGTCTCTGGGGCTGCACACACGGCTTGTATTCTTCTTCCATTAGAATTTTGTGGGTGCAGAACGATGGGCTTATACCCTTGATGTCAGAGATTTTCCAAGCTATGGCTTTTTTATGTTCTCTTAGTACCTTTATCAACTCCTCTTTTCCTTGGGTTCTAGTTCTGAAGAGATAATTACCGGTAGCATAGAATTGTTCCCGAGGAATGCATATTCTAAGTGTCTCGCAATTGTTTCAATTTCAGATCGGGTGGCTCATCACTGGAGGTTTTCTGTTTTAATTCGTCATTGTCTTCAATGCTTCCTTCTTTCATTTGTCTAAATGAAAATGTATTCAAGTTCATCTCTTCGTCTTCATCTTCTTCCCCCTCTCTTTGAGTCAGGCACAGTTCCATCATGTCATCATGTATGATTTCCTGTAATGAATTTTGAATGATATGATCAGTAGTATCAACAAAATAACAGGAATCATCTTGTTCTTTAGAATATCGTATGGCATCATAAATTTGAAAAATAATTTCCTCATCGCCTATCCTTAATGCAAGTTTACCGTCACCTACATCGATAATAGCCCTAGCAGTAGCTAAAAAAGGACGCCCTAAAATTAAAGAAACATCAATGTCTTCATCCATGTCTAACACGACAAAATCAACAGGGAAAATAAATTTATCAATTTTCACCAAGACATCTTCAATAACTCCTCTAGGAAATTTAATAGATCTATCAGCTAACTGAATACTCATCCTAGTGGGTTTTGGTTCCCCAAGATCTAGTCGTTTAAACATTTTGTAAGGCATTAAATTAATACTGGCACCTAGATCAGCTAATGCCTTCTTAATATTTAGGCTACCAATTAAACAAGGAATAGTAAAACTTCCTGGGTCTTTTGATTTGGTTGGTAACTTGTTTTGGAGGATGGCTGAACATTCTTCATTAAGTTGCATCGCCGATACTTCTTCAAGCTTCCTTTTATTCGTCAGGAGTTCCTTTAAGAATTTTGCGTACGTCGGCATCTAGGAAATAGCTTCAACAAAAGGTAAGTTAATATGTATTTGTTTAAAAAGTTCGAGGAACTCACCGTATTGGGCATCTAATCGTTCTTTCTTCAACTTTGCTGGATATGGGATTAGTGATTTACTTTCTTTGCGTACTGGATTTACGCCTTCAACTCCCTCATCTCTTGCTTTGTTATCTTCGTGTGGAATTTGTTTCTCTCACTCGATTAATTCCTTTCCACTTCTTAGTGTAACTGCTTTTTACCTGTTCTGTCCCTTTAGAAAAAGTCTCTGCCCGTATTTCACAGATCATCTCAGTAAGTAGTCCAACCGACTTAGTGAGCTCCCCGAATGACTCAGTAAGTTTTTCAACTGACACTTGTTGATCTTTAAGTGTTCTCTAAGTTTCTTGGAAATGGTTTTCTGTGTTTGCCATAAATTTTGTCAGCATCTCTTCGAGGTTTGGCTTCTTCTCTTGCGGATAGGGCTAATTTTGGAAGTTTTGAGGATGTTGTTGCCTTTGATTTCCTTGATTTCCTTGACCTCCCCACGAAAAATTTGGGTGGTTCCTCCAACCTGGATTGTAAGTATTACTATAAGGGTTATTATTGGATCTGAAATTATTACCTATATAGTTCATCTGTTCGCTCTCTGCACCCGGTTGGTAGAGTGGGTACTTAGGATTCGCCACAGTTCCACTTGCATCGCATTGCATGACTGGGTGTACCTGCGAAGAACACAAACTATCAAGCTTTTTATTTATCATCTCTATCTGTGTTGATAGTGTGGTCATTGCATCGAGGCTGTAAACTCCGGCTGATTTTGTCGGTTTTGTCCTTGTAACTTGCCACTGATAGTTATTCAGTGACATCTCTTCAATGAACTCGTAAGCTGCTTCAGGAGTTCTGCTGTTCAGGGTTCCACCAGCGGCTGAATCAATTAGTTGTCTCGTTGAGGGGTTTACACCGTTATAGAAGGTTTGGACTTGTAGCCATAAGGGTAAACCGTGGTGAGGACACCTTCTCAAGAGATCCTTGTATCTCTCCCATGCGTCGTATAATGTCTCTAAATCCATCTGCACAAAAGAAGAGATATCATTCCTTAATTTGGCCGTTTTGGCCGGTGGGAAATATTTCAATAAAAATTTTTCGGTCATTTGCTCCCATGTAGTGATTGATCCTTGTGGTAACGAGTTTAACCACTGTTTGGCTTTATTCCTTAATGAAAAGGGAAAAAACCGAAGACGTATGGCATCATCAGAAACTCCATTTATTTTGAAGGTATCACAGAACTCTAAGAAATTAACTATATGAGTGTTTGGATCTTCGTCCTGCAAACCATCAAATTGAACAAATTGTTGAATCATATGTATTGTGTTAGGCTTTAATTCAAAATTGTTAGCAGGTATAGCAGGCCTAACAATACTCGATTCCACTCCTATTAAATGTGGTTTAGCGTAATCAAACATAGTACGTGGAGCATTATTTTCCCCCACATCATGTGGTTGTGGGTTATTCTCGTCCATCCCTTCAGTAGGATTGGATCTGCCCTCTTAGTCTTCCTCTGTGTAATTTAAGGCTCGCCTGATTTCTCTACGAGTTCTACGAATAGTAGCTTCAATTTCACTATTGTATACTAATGATCCTTTCAGGTTCCTTCTAGTCATAAACTAGAGGTACCTGCTAGAAAGAAAGAAAATTTAGCAAAAATTTAAATTTAACCAAAAAATAAAATTACAAAAAATAAAAAAATAATGGCTAAAGTAATAAAAATAGAGCTTTCTTATTAATTTAGTTCCCCGGCAATGGCGCCAAAAACTTGATCACTGAAATCAGAGTTTTAAAACTTTATTAAGAGAATGATTAAACATGGAAACTAACTCTGACAACGATTAAAGGCAAGTGTACCTATCGAATAGTAGTATAGCTTAGGCAAGCCCGGATTGTCGAACCCAAAGGAACTAAAAGTACTAATACTAACTTTCTTTTTATTATTTAGCCTAAAATAAAGTGAAGTTTCTTTAATCTAAATTAACGACCACTAAGCTAAAGACGCGAAGACAAAAAGAATGAATTGAGAAATAACTTGAAGGAAAACTCAGTTGATCACGACGATACCCTCAGGAATAATCCACCTAGATTTCACTTGTTATCTAACACTGAACCATACGATTTATTCACTTAGTTTGATCCGTAGGACTCCCTAACGTATATTAAACCCTCTCTCGAGGCGAATAACGTCTAACCTTATGTTAATTAACGAAAATCTCTTTCTCGAATAATATTCCCCTAGAATAGCAGTAAATTGATCTATGGATTCCCATATTAGGTTTCACCCTATTCCGGCAAAATCTCGTCACCCTATCTCTAGGCGTGCGATCAACTCCGCTTAATTATGCTAGATCTAATCTTAGGCAGGGTCTATTCTTCCTCCACCTAAGCACATCAAATTTGGATTAAGCACACATAATTAAGAACAAACTAAGTATTTATCATATAATTCAGAAAACAATAACAAGATTCATCTAGGTTTCACCTCCTTCAGGTATCCAAAGGATTTAGTTCATAATAAATAAAGAAAACATCTCAAGAGAAAAGATAAAACAAAACATAAGAAATCCCTAAAACACCCTGAAGGAATTAAAGGAGAAATCCGCCGTCTTGAGTAGAATTCCGGCTTCTTGGGATGGATCAACTGGCTAACTTCGAGTGATTCCCACAATTCTGTCCTTTTCGGCTTGGCTCCTTGGCCTAGCTCCACCACCCCCTCAAAGGTGGTACTTAGGGGGTTTATATAGGCTCTTGGAATGTGTTTCTTAACCCCAAAGTATCCAAATCCGAATGAAATTGCTCTTTGCCACGACAGGGACACGGCCAGGTCAGACGCCCGTGTGACTAGTCTTCAAGCCGTGTTCGAACTTCTTTAATGAGGCACGGCCGTGTGGTCTTTGGGCCAGGCCGTGTCGATTTCGTGATATGGCGCATTTACTCTGTTTTGGGCCCGTTTTATGTTCTTTTCATCCTCGGGTGCTTTCCTGGGCATAAGACATGAAAAGAAAGGATTAAGAGCACCTTTTTATATGAATAGAGGCTTAAATCATCCAAAAGCATACCAAATGTGGGATTAAAATATGTTACTATTACGGTTTATCAGCTCGAATGGTTGCTTGTTATACCATGATAGAATTTGTGTACCAAGAGATGAAGAGGTGATCCAAAAGGTTTTGCATGAGGCGCATAGTGGTTATTTGTCAGTACACCCGGGCAGTATGAAAATGTACAATGACTTGAAAAAGTCTTATTGGTGGTCGGGTATGAAAAGAGATATTTCCGAGTTTGTGGCGAAGTGTCTGATTTGTCAACAGGTAAAAGTTGAGCATCAAGTACCTTTGGGATTGCTTCAGCCAGTGATGGTTCCCGAATGGAAGTGGGATCGGGTTACCATGGATTTTGTGATCGGGTTGCCTATGACTCCGAAAAAGAAAGATGCTGTGTGGGTTGTTGTGGATAGATTGACGAAGTCGGCTCACTTTATCCTGGTACGTGTAGAATATTCACTGGACAAGTTAGCCGAATTGTATGTTACAGAGTTAGTGAGGTTACATGGTGTGCCTGTGTCTATAATATTGGATAGAGATCCGAGGTTTACTTTAAGGTTTTGGAAGAAGTTGCAAGAGGCTTTCGGTACAAAGTTAAAATTTAGTACTGCATTCCATCCACAAACAGATGGTTAGTCTGAAAGAGTGATTCAAGTTCTTGAAGATATGCTTCGATGTTGTGTGTTAGAATTCGAAGGTAGTTGGGAGAGATATCTACCTTTGGTCGAGTTTGCCTACAACAACAATTATCAATCGAGTATACGATGGCACCGTATGAGGCTTTGTATGGTCGTAAGTGTCAGACTCATTTGTATTGGACCGAGCTTAGTGAGAAGTGGATCCATGGGGTCGATCTAGTAAAAGAGACCGAGGAAACAGTGAAAGTGATCTGTGTTAGTCTGAAAGTTGCTTCGGACCGACAGAAGTCGTACGCGGATTTGAGAAGAAAAGAAATTAAGTTTGAGGTGGGTGACAAAGTATTTTTGAAAGTGTCCCCGTGGAAGAAGATCATGAGATTCGGACGAAAGGGGAAATTAAGTCCGAGATTCATAGGGTCGTATGAGATTACGGATAGAGTTGGACCAATAGCATATCGATTGGCTTTGCCAGTGAAATTGGAAAAAATTCATAATGTGTTCCATGTATCAATGTTGCGACGGTATCTCTCCGATCCTTCGCATGTGATTCCTTCAATGGAAGTTGAAATAAGACCGGATATGTCTTATGAAGAGGAGTCGATTAAGATCTTGCCTCGAGAAGTGAAAAAGTTGAGGAATAAGAGCATAGCCCTAGTGAAAGTGTTATGGCAGAAACACGGTGTGGAAGAAGCTACGTGGGAACCGGAAGAAACTATGAGAGAGCAACATCCTAACCTTTTTATTGGTAAGATTTTTCGGGGGCGAAAATCTCTAAAGGGAGGAGAGTTGTAACATCTCGATTTAGGGCCTAGTCAGAATAGTGGTGCGAGACCACAAATTCAAGGTACATGTATGAGTTTTGAGGTTTATGCTATGTTTGCATATTAATGTGAAAGTTTCATGAAGCAATTTTGTTAAATTGTGGTTGAATTGTCCAAAAAGGACTAAATTGCAAAAGTTGCAAAATGTGAGATTCTAGAAGCTATGTGTATGAAATAGCTTTGGATTATCAATTAGAGGTCCTTAAATAGTAATTTTCCAAAATTCTAATTTTAGGACAAAAATGGGCATCAGTGGATGAAATTTGAAAGTTTGGCATGAAGGGCATCTTGGTCATTAGTCAATTAAATTATTAAAAAGGGAGAAAAGATGACAAAATTCGTTCATCTTCTTCTCCAAGCTGTCGAAAATTTCAAGAAGCCATTGTTAGGGCTCTTCAATTTTTCAAGCTTGCTAGTAAGTACATCCAAGCCTCGTTTTTGATATTCTTCGTATTTTTGAAGTCCTAGTAGCATGAGTAAGCTATTTTTAGCTATATGTTGAGCTAAGATGGATGTTCAAAAATATACCCATGTATGGCATGCATGTATTTTGATGTTTTATAGAAGTTTATGAAAGCTTGATGTAGTAGAAACATCTTTTGGTAAGTGAATTCCATGAAAAATGCATGTAGGGACTAGTTTGTGAAAGTCTTGAGTTTAGTCATACATGTGTGATTTAGTGAGAATTGATGATTGCTTTAGTTGAGTAAATGTTTCGGCTAAGCATGAAATGTTAGAAAATTGAATGAAAATCACTTTACGAGCCTTGAAGAAAAAGTGTTAATATGAGAAAGATTAGGGGCAAAATGGTAATTTTTGCTAAAGTATGAGATAAGGGTCAATTTAGTCAATGTGTGTATTGAATGAGTTGATTTATCATTATAGATCAAGAAAGATGAAGCCCGGATCAAAACTGAGGCAAGAGCAAAGTAGTGGACTAAATTGCAAGTCTCCATACTTTTGAGTACCGAGGTAAGTTTACGTATAAACGATGCATTTATGCGTATACATTTTTAATGCTAGCTTGTGTGTAGCATGATTGAGAACCTATTCGGTTATAATGGAATGAATGAAATAGTAATTGTGAATGGATGAATGTATTACCAAGTAGACGTGTGAATGTGTAATGATAATGCTTGATGCTGGACTAAGTGTGATACCACCTTGATACTTAAGAATAATGGGTTGTGTGCGATATCATTGTTAAGCATATTATTCATTGAGCTATGTGCGGAATCACTATAATTATCCTTTATGATAGGCTATGTGCGATACTACCTCATGATCTGATTGTGGTGGGCTAAGTGCGAAACCACCGAGTAATTTAGCTGTGTGGGTGTATTATTGAGAAATAATGATGTGTTGTATTTTGAGTAATTGTGATATTGAGTGCAGGGGTGCATGTCAATGATTGTGAGTATGTGACTCATGATGTGTTGGAGATGTGGTAAGGGATAGAAAGAGTAAGCATAGTAGTGGAAGTGAATTACATATGTTAGTATAATGCTAATTGTTGTTTAGCTTATACTGGAATGCTTAAATTGTTTATGTGTAAACTTACTAAGCTCAAAGCTTACTCCTTTCTTTTCCCTTGTCTTATAAAGAAAAAGGATTGATTCGTGATACGCGGATTAATCGGAAGATCGCCCACACTATCAGCACACTCCGGTACATTAGACTTAATGTTTTGTGTATGGCATGTATAGGGGCTAGATAAGTTAGTGAATTTTGTTGTATTGGCTAAGATGTGTTGACCATTTGATGGATAAACTATTTTTATAATGCCATGGTTATTGGCTACTTTATTATATGAAAAGATGTAGTTATCCATGAAAGATTATGTTTCAATATGAGTTGTCTATGGATGAGTTGAAGGGGTACATGTTGTATGAGCTTAAGGGGTGAGAAGAGCTTAGCAAATAACTTTGTTCTTGTCCATGTGGATAGACACACGGGTGTGTGTCTAGGCCATGTGTGACACACGGCCAGCCCACAGGCGTGTGACTTGGCCGTGTCTCTTTGGCAGAATTAAGTAGTGTAGGCCACGGGCTAGCCACACGGGCGTGTGTCTAGATTCCAGGCCGTGTGAAGTAGTCAGTATTCACCATGGGTGGAGAACACGGGCGTGTACCCTAGCTGTGGGACATTGGCAAAATGCTTGGGTTTTCATGCATGGGATAGGGGAATGGGTGTGTGTTACCTCCACGGATGTGTCTCATCTTACACGAGTGTGTGGTCCCTGTATAGATGGTAAAATTTTAAGATCATAGAAGTTTCTGATATGGTCTCGAGAGCCTTCGTGTGTATGAGTGAGACCTCGTAGGTCAAAAATGAGGTTGTTGTGATGTCTTAAAGAGAGTAGTCACGTTAAGCCTAAGTGGCGATCAAGTAGTTTTAACCTGGTAATGCCTCGGGCCCGGTTCTGACATCGAATACGGTTAAGGGGTGTTACAATAGCAAACTCAATTTCTCTAACCGGAGGCAACCCAAGTAATTCTTCTGAGAAAACTTCTGGAAACTCACAAATTACTGGCACAATTTCAAGATTCGACTCAGTCATTTCAGTATTCAACACATATGCAAGGTACGCTTCACACCCTTTTCTTACACACTTCTGAGTAGACATGTAGGAAATCACCACAGGCATCTTATTTGAGTTAACTGTTTCAACCCAAAGAATCTCACCATTTTCACATTTCAACTCAAGAGTTTTCTATCTACAATTTACCTTAGCATCATGTAATGTCAACCAACCCATGCCCAAAATAACCTCAAACTCGTCAAATGGAAACAACATTAAATTAGCCAGAAAACAGTGACCTTGAATCGTCAAAGGACAATTCCTACAAACCTTATCTACTAACACATACTTGCCTAAAGGATCTGACACCTTAATCTCAAATTCAGTCAATTCAGCAGGTAATTTCTTACTATTTACAAAATTCACACAAACATAAGAATGAGTGGATCTGGGGTCAATTAAAGCAATGACATTAGTATCGTAAAGAGAGAATATACTGGTAATAATGTCGAAGGATGATGCATCCTCACGAGCTCATATGACATAAGTCCTTGCAGGCGCTCTACCCTCTAATCTCACAGTAGAATCTCTAGGCGCACCCCTATTGGTAGTCCCACTTCCCGAGTTCTTCTGTGGTCTACCCCTCGAAGGGGCATTACTCGCTCTCACTTATTATTTTCTGTCTTTCTCATCTATCTCATGACAATTTCAAATGAAGTGGTCTAGTGAACCGCACTTGTAGCAAGCTCAATTATTTCCCCAACACTTCCCAATATATTGTCTACCACAATTCTAACACTTGGGTTTATTTGACTTCGCATTGCTCACACTTGCCATCGAGGTGGCTTGAACTCAAGAGCCCGAGTATGTTTTACCACAATCTCGGTGTGAATGCCCAGCTGAAGCAGTCGTTCAAGGGTTCGTTTCTTTAGACCTTTTTGATGGGGTTTGGAATGACTGACTCATCGGCCTCTTCCTTGCATCTCGGGCCTCAATCATAGCTTTTCTCTTTTCCTTATTTAACTCTTCAGCCTTGCAAGCTCTATCGACCAATACCACGAATCCTTTCAACTCTAAAATCCCAACTAACAATCTGATATCCTCGTTCAACCCATCTTTGAATATTTTACACATAATAGCTTCAGTAGACACACACTCTTGAGCATACTTACTGAGTCTGACAAATTCAAGCTCACACTTTGCCACAGACAATTTGCCTTGCTTCAACTCGAGGAACTTCTTCCGTTTCTGATCGATAAACTGCTGACTTATGTATTTCTTTCGGAACTCCTCTAAGAAGAAATCCCATGTCACCCACACTCTCGGAACTAAAGATGTCAACGTTTTCCACCAGTGGTACGCCGAGTCCCTTAGTAATGATACAGTAATTTTAAGCATTCCTTGGGCATGCAAGAAAGTTCATCAAACACTCGCATAGAATTCTCGAGCCAAAACTTTGTTTTCTTGGGGTCATCATCTATGTTGGGTCTAAATTACTCAGCCCCTTGCTTTCAAATCTTATAGACCTGGGGTTTAGTCATTCTTACGAAATCTATACCTTGAGGAGCTACGGGGACCGGCTGAGGTATAGGAGGGGGTGGAGGAGGTTGAGCATTAGGATATGCTCAAACAAATTCAGTATAGCAGTTACTCATCATATGGAGAAAGGCTTCCCGAGCCCCTTCTCCTTGACCCAAGGTTTCAGGTCTACTTTCTACTGGCGCGGTCCCTTGCACGGGAGCCGGTGTATTACTAGCAACATCATCAGCAGCAACTCGGTCAGGATCCATTTACTATATGAAAGCACAATTTAAAATTGTCAGGAGTCACCAAATTATCATAATATATTTATAGAATGTATAGCTAGACTCTCACACACGCTACGATAGTTTGAGAACTGACTAAACCATAGCTCCGATACCACTAAATGTAACACCCCTTACCCGTATTCGACGCTGGAACAAGGTACGAGGCGTTACCAGACTTGTACACGAGCGATCATACAAAGTCGAGACATGAATTTCCTCTCGAATTTAAAACTTTTCATAAACATACATATCACCCCTTAATCAAGTCTATATGGCCCAAAACACACTTTAAGAACATTTCGAGATCAAACCAAAATCTTAAAAAGATCTCTAGAAAGACTTAGAAAAAATTCTCATCAAACAGTCCACATGCTCGTGTAGAGGAAGGGATACGCCCGTGTGGCATATCACATGCCCGTGTTCCACACCCATGTAGATTTATTTCTCATTTCGAGCCTACAGGGGTTTTCACACGGCCTGACACACGCCGTGTCCATGGCTCGTATCCCTCACACGGCCACGACACGCCCGTGTCTTAGCCAGTGTGCAAAATCCTTGACATTTTGTTTCTGACATCATCACCCCAAAGATGTCACACGGCCAAGGCACACGCCTGTGTCCTTAGACCGTGTGGCGAATTAAATTCCTAAGTTCAGGTGCAGACTTCACACAGCCTGGGCACATGCCCATGTCCTATGGCCGTGTCTTCCACACGGTTGAGACACACGGCCGTGTCTCAGCCCTTGTGGTTGCTACTAGGCATTTTATTTTGCCAACTTCGAATGCAGGGGGACACACGGCCAAACCACATGCCCATGGGGAAGACCGTGTGTCACACACGACCTAGACACATGCCCGTGTTCCTACCCGTGTGGACAAGAACAAGGCTACTTGTCAAGCACTCTCCACCACCCCAACTTTTACCAACATAAACCACATCAAGCCACCAGCTCATTCACGCATCATTAAACCAACTAATCAACCATACAACTTACGCATTCATGAATGACCTCATCATTTCATAGATTAATAAGAAAAAGTCATCAACTATGGCCTTATACAAAATAATTTATCCTCAAATGAGCCAACACATTTGGCCAAAACAATATGACATTCAACTAAGTCTAAGTTCCTATACATGCCATACTCAAAATGCTAAATCTAACTATACCAAAATGTGTGGATAGTGTGGGTGATTCTCCGACTATCTCCGTATCCCGAGTTGGCTCTTCGACACTATAAAATAAGGGAAAAAAGAAAGGAGTAAGCTTTAAGCTTAGTAAGTCTATATGTAAGCAATGAATATCATACCACATACTTATCGATCAAGAACATACATATTAATCAATAACAATTTAGATCTTCGTAATTATACTTACTTATTTCAATCTTACCACATCCCAAACACACATCATATTTATATGCATTTATACCCTGCACTTATCACCACAAAGCCACATGTAATTTCACTTAGACAAAGTTTCTCGATGAACACTTCGGAATAATAATAGATACTCGGTGGTTTCGCACACAGCCCACCATTAATAAATCACACGGTGGTATTGCACACAACCCACCAACAATGATAATTATGGTGGTATCGCACACGACCCACCAACAATAATAATTACGGTGGTATCGCACACAGCCCACCAACAATAATAATTATGGTGGTATCGCACACATCCCACCAATATTTACTTATTCATGGATTTTATCCGTATCATTTTTCTTATCCCGAAGGTTAATTCGAGATTTTCCTCACTTTCTATCATTTTAATAAATCTCAATAATAAGCATTCACATTCACACAATGCATTAATATGTAAAAACATACGTTATAAGGATGTATCATTTACACATAAACTTACCTCGATACAAAATATGCCAATTTGCAATTTAGTCCGAAAGCTTGCCTTTTCCTCAATCAAGGTTGATTCTACGTTCTTCTTGATCTATAATGACATATTTAATTTATTAATTAACCACATTAATCAAATTACTCCACAAATTCTTATTCTGGTAAAATTACAGTTTTGCCCCTACACTTTTACAAAATTATGATTTTTCCCCTAGGTTCGTACATCCAAGCCTAGCTGATTCATATCCCCTCTTATAGCAATTTACAATTTCAAATTATCACACACATTTACCACCTATTTTACAACCTTTACAAAAAGGTCCTTTTAGGTGTTTTCATGGAAACACCTTTCACAAAAGTTGTATATTCAACACCCAAGATTCATTTTCTTCCATAAAATTCAAGAAGTCAACATAAATATTCACATGGCAAAACCCTAAACTCTCAACCATTTTGCAAAATAATCCCCTCATTAGCTAGATTATGCTACAAGGGTCCCAAAAGTATAAAAAATATCAAGAAAAACCACCAAAATCACTTACTTGTAAGGAGGATAAGTTGCTGAAAATTTGAAGCTTTCAAACCCTTATGCTTGTTGATATTTTCGGTGGAAGAATAAGGAAAAATGAAAAAAATATGATAGCCTTTCTTTATTTTATTTTATTTATCAATTAAGTCACCAAACACTACCTGGCCATTACCCATGTCTCATCTTTGTCCCTATGGCTAACCAACACTCTCCCAATGGCCTAATTGCTCATTAAGGACCTCCAATTTAATTTTCTATAGCTATTTGACACCTATACCTTTTAAAATAAAACTTTCGCACTTTGTGTGATTTAGTTATTTTTCGCAATTAAGCATACAATCACTAAAATTAATTCACCAAAATTTTCATGCACTCATATAATCATGCTATAACACATAAAATAATATTAAAAATAATTTCTCCAACCTCGAATTAGTGGTTCCAAAACCACTATTCCGACTAGCCCCAAAATCGGGCTATTACATTATCAGAGGTTTGTAAAAGGTTTTTCAATGATAGCTTCTCCGATGACTTGTTTGTTATAGAAAGATGTAAAGTTTGAGTAGACTGATAAATGCCATCAGATTTTTGACAGATTAAAAGCATTATTTACAGAAGCGCCTGTGCTAGTTCAACCTGAATCGGGCAAGGAATTTATACTTTGCAATAATGCATCATTAAATTGTTTAGGCTATGTTTTGATGCAAGAAGGTAAAGTAATAGCCTATGCTTCAAGACAGCTAAAACCACATGAAAGAAATTACCTGCTACATGATCTTGAATTAGCAGCCATAGTGTTTGCTTTAAAAATTTGGCAGCATTACTTATTTGGTGAAAAATGTCACATATCCACTGATTATAAAAGTTTGAAGTATTTGATGTCAAATAAAGATTTGACTTTGAGACAGCGTAGGTTGCTTGATTATTAAAAGATTATGATTTGGTTATTGATTACCATCCAGGAAAAGCCAATGTGGTTGTTGATACTTTGAGCAGAAAATCCCTATTTGCCTTGCGAGCTATGAATACTCGATTAATGTTATCAATGATGGTTCAATCATAGCTGAGCTAAAAGCTAGATCGACATTTTTGAAGCAAACATCTGAAGCTCAGAAAGGTTATACTAAGTTACAAGAAAAATGGATACAGTGTGAATTGACTTCTGATACAGAATTTCAAATTGGGACTGATGTTGTCTGTTATTCAGAGGCAGAATATGAGTACCAAAGAATTTAGAATTAGTACAGAATATTTTGAATGAAACTCATAATGGTAATATGTCTATTCATCCTGATAGTAATAAAATGTATAATGATCTGAAAAAGATGTACTAGTGGCCGAGTGTAAACTGAAAAATATATAGGATTTTTCCTATGTAATTTATCACCTTTTTACTTAAATTCATTGTTAAAACTAAGTAATTGTTTAATAAATTAATGAAATATGTGAAAATATGAAATTAGGACATAGAAATTATTAAAATGTGATTTTATGCTTTTTTATATAGCTTTCATGCATAAAATGGTTTATTTTATATTTATTTGAACATATTATATTTTTAAGACATAAAATGGGCCATGCATGATTAAATTAAATAATAAAATATAAAATTATATTTAATAATTCATGTTAAAATATTTCATTAATAATTTGGGTTTTAATTAATTATTTAAATTGGATAAACTTTATTCTTTGGTCTTTTAATTTATTGATTTATTTTGGAAAGGTCTGATAGCTTTGATGGATTACAAAAACAGTCCAAATTGAAGACCAAGTCAACCCAATTTTGGCAACACATTGCTGTCCACATAAACCACTTTTTGGTTTAATTACACAAGGTCCTTGCAATGTCGAAGAAATTAGAGATTTGCCCGAAGATTTACATTTGACCGAGTCTCTGTAACACCCCAAACCTGGCCTAGAAGTTAGGCCCGAATCTGGCGTGTCACATTGAAGTGTTTCTCGAAAATCGTGTTTTCGTTTGCGTTCATTTATTTTCAAAACGTGGTTTATATAAAAACTATTCCCTTTTCAAAATGTTATTAATCACTTAGTAAAATCTTTTTCAATTGCGGAAGCTTAATTAAAATAAATGATTTATGGAAACATATATGTAAAAATTGGTTGCGGAAACGTAGTGTTTGAAAGCAATTATTGTTTTGGAAAACCCATTTTTTCTAGCCTGGTAATTAAAAATTAATAGAAAATAAAAGTTTAAATCCCGAATGGCCTTATTACAAAAATATCAAACCCAAAGTAAATTATTTGAAAAACTAGCGATAAGGAAAAACTTGAGAACATGTAGCCACCTTCAAGTCCCTCGCAGTACCGATCCGTCTAAGGCTGGGGATTACCTGCACAGTTAAAAACAGGGTGAGTTTACGAAAACTCAGTGTGTAATCCCCTTACTAGAGTAACAGTCAGTATACAGATCAGAACATACGTGGGTCAAAGCCCACTACAATATCATTTGGGTCACTACCTATAACAGTATCAATTGGGCCTACCCCATTACAGAATCAATTCCTTATGCATAATGTGTGATGCATGCTAACCCAATCCCATCCAACCCTACACTACCTGCGGGGAATAAATCACTTACGCCATCCCTACACTTACAGTGTTAGCACCGGTTGCAGCACTAACCGAAATTGCAGCAAAGTTGCTAGTATATATATGCGACTCTAAGCCTTGAGTAACAGTAATATGATAGGCATAAAGCCATCAGTAACTGTATTATGTTTGGCACATAGCCCTTAGCGACGGTAATATAATCGGTAGACGGCCTTGGGTAAATATGATCGGCACAGAGTCATCGATATATATGTTAGGCACATAGCCACGAGTAAATACGATTGGCACAAAGCCATAATCAAGATGGCACAGAGCCATATTTAGGTTGGCACAGAGCCATGATCAGATTACGCGGCTTTAAACCGTCCGTTGGTCCACAGTCGTCATGCGACGTGCGACCTCAACAGATCAATACTGGATCTACAGTCGTCATGCGACCCGTGCGACCCTATCAGATCAATACTGGATCCACAATCGTCACGCCAGTGCAACCCTATCAGATCAATACTGGATCCACAGTCGTCATGCAACCTGTGCGACCCTATCAGAACTTCCTCCGTATCAATGTCCCAACCCCATGCAATACGCCGTGTATGTCATGCTCAATCATTACACGTGTATGCAAAATGGCCACGCTCAATAACAATCATTTAAACATGTAATAAAAGCATATAAGTCATACAACCACAATAAAATTAGTTAGCTCATAGTTTAAGTCAGTCATTTACCCACAAGGGTAAAATAGTCATCTTACCCTATAAGGGTATTTCGGTAATCCTACCCTACAGGGGTAATTCGATAATTCTACCCTACACGGGTAATTTAGTAATTCTACCCTACACGGGTAATTTAGTAATTCTACCCTACAAGGGTATTTTAGTAATTTTTCAAACCGAGGGTATTTCAGTAATTTTGCAAAACGGGGGTATTTCAGTAATTTTGCAAATTGGGGGTATTTTGGTGATTTCGTAAATCGAGGGTATTTTGATAATTTGGCAAAACGGGGGTATTTCGGGAATTTTGTAAACTGAGGGTATTTTGGTAATTTTGTAAACCAACGTATTTCAGTAATTTTGTAAATCGGGGGTATTTCGATAATTTCACAAATAAGAGGTATTTTGATAATTTCGCAAACTGGGGGTATTTCAGTAATTTCATAAATCAGGGGTATTTTGGTAATTTTACAAATTGGGGGTGTTTCGATAATTTTGCAAATCAGGGGTACTTTGGTAATTTCACAAACTGAGGGTTTTTTGGTAATTTTGCAAATCGAAGGTATTTTAGTAATTTTGTAAACCAATGGTATTTTAGTAATATTGTAAACAAGGATATTTCAGTAATTTGTAAACCAAGGTATTCTAAAAAGAGATAACGATGCGAATGGGCCTAGGGCCTATTCTCGGCCCAAATGGGCCCACAAGCTCGTGTGGCCCATTTAGCCCAAATCTTGCCACAATATGAGATTCACATAGACTAGGCCAATATCTACCACACAATCATACAATTTATTCATATGGGCCCACTTGGTCCAAGGCAGCCTAAACCCATGAGAACACTCATGAGGGCCTCCACTATCGCGTCGAAGCTCCCACACGTGCGGTCGTACGCTCGTGTGGCTACCATCGCTGTGCGACTGGCATTTCGGCATTTGCTGCTCTACAGCTAGAGCAGTGCGAAATACACACCTAATAGGAATCTGAAGCTAATCTGCACTCCGAACACTCCTATGCCCAAACGCCAACCAATGTATGCTTACTCTCCTCATAAATCGCTCTATTTAAAGCCAGCTTCTCGTCTAACCTCATGTTAGCTTCTCGATGTGGGATTTCACCTTCGGCAGAGTTTAATTCCAACACAACCACCTGTCGTCCCAACTTAGCAAAACAATTATCCCTTTCAGCCTGCAATGGGATTCAAACCCTTGCCCTCTCCTATGCTCCAAACGCTACATGCCACCACAACACAAGCTCCTTTTGTGACTTAAAACATGTGCAACTAAATATAAGAGTATGGACCAAAGTCTAAGTTCATTTAAAAGGAAATCAAAATGAATTGCAAGAGCCAAGACTTAAACCCATGCTCCCTTGCAACCTTAATGACGCCTTGCCACTTGACCACTCACTTCAACTGTGTCATTTTTTTCCATAATTTATTCTTAAAGCCTACTTACTAACTCCTAGGGTTTTATTCACCTAAAACCAAAATTTTTCCTAAAGCCCAGGTTTGAATCCGGGGCTTCATGGAAGCCCCCTAACCTTCCAAAATACTCACCTAATAGGTACAACTTGCAATAGTGTCGTTCTCTTGTTCTCAAAATTTTTAAACGCTCCCATGCCCAAGGCCCAATAGGCCCAATTCTACTAGGCCCAAAAATTTGGGGCGTTACAATTCTACCCTCCTTAAAGAAATTTCGTCCTCAAAATTTCCAACTATAGGAACAGTTGCCCATCTTAACCTAGCACACTACGCTCTCGTTGCGCACTCTGACCTTAATGTCTTTAACATACATCCAAAACATCCACCTATCGTAGAAGATAGGTTACAATTCTTATATCCAGAACATCACATCTAACGTTTCCAAACACACATAGAATAAATACCAACAATACAGTCCAACATCTAAAGAAACCACCATACTTCTAACTCACTGTATTTAAATTTTTAAACAGACAAAAGTATTAAGAAAACTTATGGATTTGGCGTCGGAGACTCGATGTACCACACTTTCAGAAAACGGTCAATACAACATTTCAGAATTTCAAATCTTTTCTAGGCTTTTTGAAATAACACTTTTAAAAATTCTAGTTTGAAAACCCAATCCACAGCCGAGTTTTGTAACCCGGGCTCTGATACCACTAAATGTAACACCCCAAACCCGGCTTAGAAGTTAGGCTTGAATCTGGCATGTCACGTTGAAGTGTTTCTCGAAAACCGTGTTTTCGTTTGCGTTCATTTATTTTCAAAACGTGGTTTATATAAAAATTATTCCCTTTTCAAAATGTTATTAATCACTTAGTAAAATCTTTTTCAATTACGGAAGCTTAATTAAAATAAATGATTTATGGAAACATGATATTTGAAAATTAGGTTACGGAAACGTAGTCTTTGAAAGCAGTTATTGTTTTGGAAAACCCGTGTTTTCTAGCCTGGCAGAAAAAAATTAATAGAAAATAAGTTTTAATCCCAAATGGCCTTATTACAAAAATATCAAACCCAAAGTAAATTATTTGAAAAACTAGCCATAAGGAAAAACTTGAGAACATGTGGCCACCTCTGAGTCCCTCGCAGCACAGATCCGTCTAAGGCTGGGGATTACCTGCACAGTTAAAAACGGGGTGAGTTTACAAAAACTTAGTGTGTAATCCCCTTACTAGAGTAACAGTTAGTATACAGATCAGAGCATACGTGGGTCAAAGCCCACTACAATATCATTTGGGTCACAGCCTATAACAGAATCAATTGGGCCTAGTCTATTTCAGAATCAATTCCATATGCATAAAGTGTGATGCATGCTAGCTCAATCCCATCCAACGCTGCACTTGCCTCCATCCAACCCTGCACTACCTGCGGGGAATTAATCACCCACGCCATCCTTACACTTACAGTGTTAGCACCGTTTGCAACACTAACCGAAATCGCAGCAAAGCTGCTAGTATATATATGCGGCTCTAAGCCTTCAGCATCGGTATTATAATTGGCACAAAGCCATCAATAATTGTATTAAATTTGGCAGATAGCCCTCAGCGACGGTAATATAATCGGCACACAGCCTTGGGTAAATATGATCGACATAGAGTTGTTAATATATATGTTAGGCACATAGCCACGAGTAAATACAATTGGCACAAAGCCATAATCAAGATGGCACAGAGCCATATTTAGGTTGGCACAGAGCCATAATCAGATTACGTGGCTTTAAGCAGTCCGTTGGTCCACAGTCATCATGCGACCCGTGCGACCCTATCAGATTAATACTGGATCCACAGTCGTCACGCGACCTGTGCGACCCTATCAAATCAATACTGGATCCACAGTCGTCATGCGACCCGTGTGACCCTATTAGAACTTCCTCCGTATCAATGTCCCAACCCTATACAATATGTCGTGTATGTCATGCTCAATCATTACACGTGTATGCAAAATGACCACGCTCAGTAACAATCATTTAGGCATGTAATAAAAGCATATAGGTCATACAACCACAACCAAATTAGTCAACGCATAATCTAAGTCAGTCATTTACCCACAAGGCCAAAAATAGTCATCTTACCCTATAAGGGTATTTCGGTAATCCTACCCTACAGGGGTAATTCGGTAATTCTACCCTACATAGGTAATTTAGTAATTCTACCTTACAGGGGTATTTTTGTAATTTTGCAAATCGAGGGTATTTTAGTAAATTTGAAAATCGAGGGTATTTCAATAATTTTACAAACCGAGGGTATTTCAATGATACCATAAACTGGGGGTATTTCGATAATTTGGCAAACCGGGGGTATTTCGATAATCTCACAAATCGAGGGTATTTCGGTAATTTTGCAAATCGAGGTATTTTAGTAATTTTGCAAACCAGGGGTATTTCAGTAATTTCACAAATCGGTGGTATTTCGATAATTTCGCAAACTGGAGGTATTTCGGTAATTTCATAAATCGGGGGTATTTCGGTAATTTTACAAATCATGGGTACTTTGGTAATTTATCAAACTAAGGGTATTTTGGTAATTTTGCAAATTGGGGGTATTTCAGTAATTTTGTAAACAATGGTATTTCAATAATTTGTAAACCAAGGTATTCTAAACAGAGATAACGATGCGAATGGGCCTAGGGCCCATTCTCGGCCCAAATGGGCCCATAAGCTCTTGTGGCCCATTTAGCCCAAATATAGCCACAATGTGAGATTCACATAAACTAGTCCAATATTTACCACACGATCATACAATTTATTCATATGGGCCCACGGGCCCATTGGGCCCACTTGGCCCAAGGCAGCCTAAACCCATGAGAACACTCATGAGGGCCTCCACTATCGCGTCGAAGCTCCCACACGTGCGGTCGCACGCTCGTCTGGCTACCATCACCGTGCGATAGCATTTCGGCATTTGCCACTCCACACCTAGAATAGTGTGAAATACACATTTGATAGGAATCTGAAGCTAATCCGCGCTCCGAACAGTCCTATGCCCAAACGCCAACTAATGTATGCTTAATCTCCTCATATATCGCTCTATTCAAAAACAGCTTCTCACCTAACCTCATGTTAGCTTCCCAATGTGGGATTTCACCTTCAACAGAGTTTAATTCCGACACAACCACCTACCATCCCAACTTAGCAAAATAATTATCCCTTTTTGCCTGCAATAGGATTCGAACCCTTGCCCTCTCCTATGCTCCAGACTCTACATACCACCACAACACAAGCTCCTTTTGCGATTTAAAACATGCACAACTAAATATAAGCCTGTGGGCCAAAGTCTAAGTTCATTTAAAAGGAAATCAAAATGAATTGCAAGCGCCAAGACTTAAACCCCTGCTCCCTTGCAACCTTAAAGATGCCTTGCCACTTGACCACTCACTTCCTTGTGTCATTTTTTTCCCACAATTTATTCTTAAAGCCTACTTACTTACTCCTAGGGTTTTATTCACCTAAAACCAAAATTTTTCCTAAAGCCCAGTTTGAACCCGGGACTTCATGGAAGCCCCCTAACCTTCCAAAATAAATCACCTAATAGGTCTAACTTGCATTAGTGTCGTTCTCTTGTTCTCAAAAATTTTAAACGCTCTCATGCCCAAGGCCTAATAGGCTGAATTCTACTAGGCCCAAAAATTTATGGCCTTACAATTCTACCCTCCTTAAAGAAATTTCATCCTCGAAATTTCCAACTATAGGAACAGTTGCCCATCCTAACCTGGCACACTACGCTCTCGCTGCGCATTATGATCTTAATGTCTTTAACACACATCCAAAACATCCACCTATCGTAGAAGATAGGTTACAATTCCTATATCCAGAACATCACATCCAACGTTTCCAAACACACACAGAATATATACCAACAATACAGTCCAATATCTAAAGAAACCACCGTACTTCTAACACACTGTATTTAAATTTTTAAACAGACAAAAGTATTCAGAAAACTTACGGATTCGGCGCCGGAGACTCGGTGTACCACACTTTCAGAAAACGATCAATCCAACATTTCAAAACTTCAAATCTTTTCAAGGCTTTTTGAAACAACACTTTCAGAAATTCAATTTTGAAAACCCAATCCACAGCCGAGTTTTGTAACCCGGGCTCTGATACCACTAATTGTAATACCCCAAACCTGGCCTAGAAGTTAGGCCCGAATCTGACGTGTCACATTGAAGTGTTTCTCAAAAATCGTGTTTTCGTTTGCGTTCATTTATTTTCAAAACATGGTTTATATAAAAACTATTCCCTTTTCAAAAGGTTATTAATCACTTAGTAAAATCTTTTTCAGTTGCGGAAGCTTAATTAAAGAAATGATTTATGGAAACATGATATTTAAAAATTGGGTTGCGGAAACGTAGTGTTTGAAAGCAGTTATTGTTTAGGAAAACCTGTGTTTTCTAGCCTGGCAGATAAAAATTAATAGAAAATAAAAGTTTAAATCCCAAATGGCCTTATTACAAAAATGTCAAACCCAAAGTAAATTATTTGAAAAGCTAACCATAAGGAAAAACTTGAGAACATGTGGCCACCTCCGAGTCCCTCACAGCACCGATCCGTCTAAGGCTGGGGATTACTTGCACAGTTAAAAATGGGGTGAGTTTACGAAAACTCAGTGTGTAATCCCCTTACTAGAGTAACAGTCAATATACAGATCATAGCATAGGTTGGTCAAAGCCCACTACAATATCATTTGGGTCACAACCTGCAACAGAATCAATTGGGCCTAGCCCATTTCAGAATCAATTTCACATGCATAATGTGTGATGCATGCTAACCCAATCCCATCCAACCCTACACTTGCCTCCGTCCAACCCTGCACTACCTGCAGGGAATAAATCACCCACGCCATCCCTACACTGATAGTGTTAGCACCGGTTGCATCATTAACCGAAATTGCAGTAAAGCTGTTAGTATATATATGTATCTCTAAGCCTTCAGTAGCGGTATTATAATTGGCACAAAGCCATCAGTAACTATATTATGTTTTGCACATAGCCCTCAGTGACGGTAATATAATTGGCACATAGCCTTGGGTAAATATGATCAGCACAGAGTCGTCGATATATATATTAGGCACATAGCCACGAGTAAATACGATTGGCACAAAGCCATAATCAAGATGGCACAGAGCCATATTTAGGTTGGCACAGAGCTATAATCAGATTACGCGGCTTTAAGCAGTCCGTTGGTCCACAGTCGTCATGCGACCCGTGCGACCTCAATAGATTAATACTGGATCCACTGTCGTCATATGACCCGTGCGAACCTACCAGATCAATACTGGATCCACAATTGTCAAGCGACCCGTGCGACCCTATCAGATCAATACTAGATCCACAGTCGTCTTGCGACCCATGCGACCCTATCAAAACTTCCTCCGTATCAATGTCCCAACTCCATACAATATGTCGTGTATGTCATGGTCAATCATTGCACGTGTATGCAAAGTGGCCACGCTCAATAAAAATCCTTTAAACATGTAATAAAAGCATATAAGTCATACAACCACTGTCAAATTAGTCAACTCATAATCTAAGTCAGTCATTTACCCACAAGGGCAAAATAGTCATCTTACCTTATAATGTATTTCAGTAATCCTACCCTACATGGGTAATTCGGTAATTCTACCCTACATGGGTAATTCAGTACTTCTACCCTACAGAGTTATTTTAGTAATTTTGCAAACTGAGGGTATTTCAATAATTTTACAAATCGAGGGTATTTCAATAATTTTGCAAATCTAGGGTATTTTGATGATTTCGTAAATTGGGGGTATTTCAATAATTTGGCAAACTGGGGGTATTTTGGTAATTTCACAAATCGAGGTTATTTCAGTAATTTTATAAACTGTAGTATTTCAATAATTTCGTAAATCGAGAGTATTTCGATAATTTCACAAATTGGGGGTATTTCGATAATTTTGCAAACTGAAGGTATTTTGTTAATTTCATAAATCGGGGGTATTTCGGTAATTTTACAAATCGGGGGTGTTCCGGTAATTTTGCAAATTAGGGGTACTTTGGTAGTTTTGCAAACTGAGGGTATTTTGGTAATTTTGCAAATCAAGGGTATTTTAGTAATTATGTAAACCAAGGGTATTTCAGTAATTTTGTAAACAAAGGTATTTCAGTCATTTGTAAACCAAGGTATTCTAAACAGAGATAACGATGCGAATGGGCCTAGGGCCCATTCTCGGCCCAAATAGGCCCACAATCTAGTATGGTCCATTTAGCCCAAATCTAGGCACAATATGAGATTCACATAGACTAGTCCAATATCTACTACACAATCATACAATTTATACATATGGGCCCACTTGGCCCAAGGCAGCCTAAACCATTGAGAACACTCATGAGGGCCTCAACTATCGCGTCGAAGCTCCCACACGTGCGGTCGCACGCTCGATGTTAGCCTCTCGATGTGGGATTTCACCTTCAGCAGAGTTTAATTCCAACACAATCACCTGCCGTCCCAACTTAGCAAAATAATTATCCCTTTTTGCCTGCAATGGGATTCGAACCCTTGCCCACTCCTATGCTCCAAACGTTACATGCCACCACAACACAAGCTCTTTTTGTGACTTAAAACATGCGCAACTAAATATAAGCCTATGGGCCAAAGTCTAAGTTCATTTAAAAGGAAATCAAAATGAATTGCAAGCGTCAAGACTTAAACCCATGCTCCCTTGCAACCTTAATGATGCCTTGCCACTTGACCACTCACTTCCTTGTGTCATTTTTCCCCACAATTTATTCTTAAAGCCTACTTACTTACTCCTAGGGTTTTATTCACCTAAAACCAAAATTTTTCCTAAAGCCCAGGTTTGAACTTGGGACTTCATGGAAGCCCCCTAACCTTCCAAAATCACTAACCTAATAGGTCCAACTTGCATTAGTACCGTTCTCTTGTTCTTAAAAATTTGAAACGCTCCCATGCCCAAGGCCCAATAGGCCCAATTCTACTAGGCCTAAAAATTCGAGGCGTTATAGTCTCAGTCTTGAGTTGTTATGGCATTTAAATTGCTTAAAAATAAAGAAAAATTCAACTCAAAATCCACTAATCATGGACAACCACTAATTGGAAAAGCTTGAAGAGACTAAACCTCTCTATTTTTATCAAACTACTCTCCTCTCTTAACCTATAAATAAGACCTCATTTGGTCCTCATCCACCATCCCTTATCATTCTCTCTTTTCTCTCAATTCTCTTCACCACTTTTCATTCCCCATGCCTAGCATCATCTCTTCATAGAGATTTTAGCAATTAAGCCTCGTAAATAGCCCTTGGTCAACCACCTTGGAGAGCCATCTGTAGCATTCCTAATTATTCGTCACCGGAACAAGGTTACAGAGCATTACCAGAACTTTTAGAACATTTTCAAATAAATCATTCAAATTACTTTTTATTAACCGAGATTAGTCATATTGTCCCTTAAATGGACCCTTGAGGCCCAAAATGAGTATTAGAATCGAGTCGTGACTTAATCGAAAACTCTAAGAATTTTTCTCCCGAAATTACAAAATTTCCCAAGTTGTAGGGCTCACACGCCCGTGTGGTTTAGGGACACGCCCGTGTGACCCTTAGACACGCCCGTGCCTCAGGCTGTGTCTTACCCCATGTAACTCTTTGACTTGTGCACTAGGCTATACCACACGCTAGTGTGCTAGGCCGTGTGGTTAATTAATTCTTTTCGAAATTAGGTGTAGGTTTCACACGGCCAAGACACAGGCCCGTGTTCCGGGCCGTGTAGCACACACAGCTGAGACACACGTTTGTGTCTCTGCCTGTGTGCTCAACTCTGAGCATTCTATTTTTTTCAAATTTAAGATGCAGGGGTCACACGGCCTAACCACACACCCATGTACCAGGCCGTGTGTCACACACGGTCTAGACACATGCCCGTGTGTCTGCCCATGTGGACAAAATAAAGCCATTTCTAGCTTCATTTTTCACCCAAAATCATACCAATGACCTACACTAAGACTCACATCCATAAACCTTCCATTCCAAGTGTTCAAATTAAGCAAATTCCATCATTCAACATAGCATATCATTACATGCATACATGTTTACAATCTTGCCTTAGTTAAGTCCTCATATTAGACGTTATTTGACCAACTACTTAATATATATGTAGCTACCATAGTTTGACATTACAAGTATATCAAAACAAACCATTACTAGCCATTCCAATGGCTAGATTACAAGCATCATTTATATTAACATGTCAATATGGCCAATATAACCTATACATGCCATTACAATCATAATTGATTTACCATATATATACCAATATAGGCCGATGGATAGTGTGAGTGATCTCCGCCAAGCTTTCAATCCAACGAGCTTCCGATTTACTATAAAACAGGGAAAATAAAACTAAGTAAGCCTAAAGTGCTTAGCAAGTTCGTATAACATGTTACTTAACTTACCATTCATTCTATTTTGAGGTAACTATGTAAGGCATATTCAATCAATTTGACCTCAAGCCTTACACATATCCTCATTGGCCTTGTTAGTCATATATTCTATAATAACATCAAAACATATATGGGCTCAACAACAATCAAGTTTCCACACACATATGCTTTCCACAACATGTATTCATTAACATGCATAAATCATGTCTTTATATTACATGTATATTTTCATAATAGTTCATCTTGAATTCATATCATTTCATATCAGAACTTTACTCATATTACTGAATATCAAGGTTACGATTAGTACACTCAAGGTGTACAAGTCAATAATCAAGGATGAACATTCTCATCAAATAATTTCCATGTACAAGTATCATCATATCATATTTTCATATATCACTTGTCATGTATCATTATTTTCTTGTATTTTAGACGAGTACATGTAATAACTCATTTTATTATTCATATCTTCTCATGTCTGGGTTGTCACCCATTGAATTTATTTGAAATATCGATTGATACACAGGTAGTAGACTCAAGGTGTACAAATCAGGATCCGTCAATTCATGCCCAATGGTATCCATAAGGTACTATTTCAGAGAATACACTCTCGAGCCACACATGTATACAACAGGATTACCAGTCCATGCTAAATCCTTTTTATGACATATGCTCTAAGGAGCTTGATTTGGATTACCCATCCAGGCTAAATCCAATCCATAATGTATACTCGAGAGGATTCATATCAGGATTACCCGTCCGGGCTAAATCCTTTCTATAAAGAGGTCAATAGGATTATTCATTTAACTAAATCTCGTCTGCAACAAATGCAAGACCTCATTCATTCTGGGAAACCAGATATCCATCGAATTTTCCATTTATTCAAACAAAATTTGACATTTTTCAAACATTATCAGGCATGTGATTACTTCATACATTTATAATATTCACATTATTCAAGTAGACACATTCCACATTCATTTCAAGTACATAAGTAACATTTTTATCATTTATCGGGCATTTTCATTTTTCGGGTTTTTAACAAATATGTAACCATTTTACATATTTATGAAATTTATACAATTCACAAACACAACATTTAATTCAAGCATATAAATATACACAATTTAGTTACACGAACTTACCTCGACAAATGTTCGTGTACATAAAATCTACTAATCGAACATTTTCCTCTTTTCCTCATTCTAACTCCGAATTTGGTATATCCGGATCTATATTAGTAAATTTAACATTAATTTATCATATTTCATATTCAAGTGGACTCAATTTTCATTCTAGGCAAAATTACCATTTTGCCCTTAACTTTTCCATAAATTCCCATTTCGTCCCTAAGCTCGGAAAATCAAATTTGTGTAACTTACTCCCTATTCCAAGCCTAACCAAAATCCCATAAGAAAATTTACTGCACATGTATTCATAAAAATTTATAATTTTTCATCAAATTTCATAACTTTACATTTTAGTCCCTAAATTATGTTTTCATCAAAAAATCACTTTGTAAAAGTTGTTTATCTATCAACAACCTTTCATATTCTACCATAAATTTCTAATTTTCAGCATATACATCCATGACCCATTTTCCATACTTTGATAAATTTACAAATTGATCCCCCAAATAGATAGATTAAGCTATCCCGATTAAAAAAAATCAAAATTACTAAAAACGAGACAAGAAAACTTACCCAATTTGGCCAAGAAAATTTCTTCTCTCTCTCCTAGTGTTTCCATGTTTTATTTTGGGGAAGAAGATGATAAAAATGATTTTTTTTTTCTATTTAATTAATTTATCATCTTTAATAATTTTGATTTCTAATTTAGTCCTTAGCCTTTTTCTAATTTTCTATGGATGAATCATCCAAAAATATCTACTCACTTTTTATTAATGGTCTAATTTCCATATAAGGACCTTAAGTTTTGAATTCCATAGCTATTTGATCCTTCTAGCTACTAGAATCCAACTTTTGCATTTTATGCGATTTGGTCCTTTTCGTAATTAAACACATAATCGGTAAAATTTTCTTATCAATATTTTCACATAACATTTCTATCATATTACAGACCATAAAATAAAATTAAAATAAATTTTATATTCAACTTGGATTTGTGGTCCCGAAATCACTGTTCCGATTTCGCCGAAATTGGGTTGTTACACCATCAGCAAAGGAGCAAAGTGAAAGATCGAAGGAGCCTCGTCAGTCAGAGTCTTGGGTGACAGCCACTTTGATTTGGGTTTTATTTTTATTTTCTTTAATTTAATCTGAAAATGTTTGCTATGTGTTCTTTGTTCTTGTTTACAACAATGTTAGCTTAATTTTATTTAAGATAGGATGATTGCTTTGATTAAATAATATCTATTTGATTCATGCTTATAATGTTTGTGCCTCAATCAATCATGTTTTCAATTAAAATCAATAACATTACTAACTTATCGTTTCAATTTTGTGATTTTCTTTTCAGGTGTTTATGAGCATAGATCGGATTATTGATTTACTCCCTGTAGACCCTAAAATTGAGTGAACTTTTAGACAAAGAAGACGTGAACGGACAGCTCAAAGAAAAGTCGAGATGGACCTTGGAAATCAGAATCAAGACCAAGGTAATAAAGCCGATCGTGTATGAAATCCCATCCTCATTGCCATTGATAGGGATCGATGGATCAGACAATATGCTATGCCACTTTTTAGTGAGTTTTATCCAGGAATTAGAAGGGTAGATATTAAGGCAACCCAATTTGAATTGAAACTAGTGATGTTTCAAAGGCTCCAAACGGTGGGCCAATTCAGTGCTATGCCCACGGAATATCCACATCTCCACCTTCGATAGTTTATGGAGGTGAGTGATTCATTCAAGATAGCCGGTGTCACTGAAGATGCATTGAGGTTGAAGTTGTTTCCGTACTCGTTGTGAGATCGAGCACGAGTAGCTCAATTCATTGCCACCAAGTTCCATATCTACATGGCAAGAATTAGTAGAGAGATTTTTGGTTAAGTAATTCCCGCCTAGCAAAAACGCTAAGTTGAGGAACGAGATCACAACTTTCCATCAATTGGATGACGAGTCTTTGTATGAGGCTTGGGAGCGATTCAAGGAGTTACTTCGTAAGTGTCCTTATCATGGGATTCCTCATTGTATCCAGTTGAAGACATTTTATAATGGTCTCAATGCACATACAAGACTGATTGTAGATGCTTCTGCGAATGGTGCAATTTTGTCTAAGTCTTATAATAACGCTTATGAGATCATCGAGAGGATCGCGAGTAATAACTATCAATGACCGACAAATCGAACAGCTTCAGGAAGACGTGTAGTCAGAGTTCATGAAGTTGACGCCCTCACTTCGTTATCAGCTCAGGTATCGTCTATTTCCTCTATGTTAAAACAGTTTACTGCTAATAATGCTAATAATTTTGCAACTCAGCCACCAAGTTCGTTTAAAGTAGTTTCCTGTGTGTACTGTGGGGAAGGTCATTCTTTTGAGAATTTTCCATCAAATCCCGAGTCAGTGTACTATGTGGGGAACCAACATCAAAATAGGAGTGGACGAGGACCCCAGTCCAACTTCTACAATCCTTCATGGCGTAATCATCCTAACTTTTCTTGGAGCAACCAAGGAAATGGACCGAATAACAACATATTGCAGCACAGACCTAACCAATCTCAAGGGTTTAATCAGCAATATCCAAAACCACCTCAAGCTGAGGCATCAAACAATTTGGAGAACTTGTTGAAAGTGTACATGACAAAGAATGTAACATCCCGAATTAGGGCCTAGTCGGAACAGTGGTTTCGGGACCAAAAATCCGACGCAAGAAAATTTATTTTTATTATATTTTTATGGTCTACAATTTCACGGAACGATTTCGTGAAAATTTCGTTCAAAAATGTTGACGTTTGGCCACTCAATTTAGTCAAAAGGACTAAATTGTAAAAAGTGCAAAACTTGAGTTCTAGAAGTTGGAGGTGTCAAATTGCTATGAAAATTTAAATTAGAGGTTCTTAAATGGTAACTAGCCCATTGGTTAAATTGTTGGACAAAAAATGGATATGGTATATGTTAGATAAGATTTTTTTTGTAAGGGCATTTTAGTCCTTTTGTAAATTAAATGAATTAAAAACAAAATTAAAATGCCAAATTTGTCCATCTTCTTCATATGGACGAAATTTACCAAGGGAAGACATGGCTAGGGTTTTCTTAACTTTCCAAGCTCATGGTAAGTCCGTTCTAGCCCCGTTTTTCAAGTTATTTACTGTTTTGGAGTCCCCGTAGCTCGATGTAGTTTATGCTACAAATAATTCAAGCTAGGGTTCATCTTTGGAAAATTATCCATAGGTGAAAAGTGTGTATTTTGATGTTTTATGGTAGAGTATGAAGCTTGAAATTATGTTAAACAACTTTTACAAAGCGATTTTAAGTGAAAACGAGCAAAACGACATAATCGGTAAAAATACCTAATGTCCATAAGTGTATGTTAGAGTAAGAATTTGATGTTTCCATAGAAGGGAAAAATGATCAGCATGTTATAAAACATAAGAAAAAGGGCTGAAGTTTAATTTTTGAGTATTGGGGAAAAGTGTAAATATGTAAAAGTTTAGGGGCAAAATTGTAATTTTGAAAAGTTTGAGTTAGGGACTGTTTTGAGTAGTACATTAATTAAATAAGTGAAATGTGATGTTTTAGACCCTGAAAAACGAGATTTGGACCTAGAACGGGAGGAAAATCAAAAATCAAGAAAGTTGGTAAATTGTCGTTTCTAGATCCGAGGTAAGTTGGTGTTTAAATAATAATGTAATAATGTCGTAATTTATGTTTGAAACCTAAATTGTGGTATTAAATTGATTTTGCTGAATTACATGTTTTGTATATTATGTTGGTGAATTGATTTAATAATAATGTTTATGATAAAAGGTGATATAGGTGACATGGAAAATGGGTCGAAATGTTGTGCTTAAAGGTGTTTTCTATGACTATGGTTATTATGTGAAATGGAAAGCTGATATGTAAATAATGCATTTATTTTACTTGTTCAATAATGATTTTGCTAGATATTATGGAAATCATTGGGTGATAACTATAATATGAAAATGTATGGAATGTGCAATTCTCAATTGAACCTTCGGAAAACTGAGAGATACGGGCAATATGTAGCTAGGTCACACGAGTGATAAGGGACCTTCACCGTGTGCACAAGAAAGCTACGAGATCGCAAAATTTGATATGTAGCTAGGACACATGGATGATAAAGGACTTTCACCATGTTTGCAAGAAAGCTACGGGATAATAATTTCATATGTAACCAGGTCACATGTGCAATACTATGTGTATACCATGTGTACAAGAAAGTTACGGGTTACGAGTAGCTAGGTCACATGAGTGGTTCCTAGTGTTGGACACCATGTAGACAAGATAGCTACGAGATGGAATGGCTAGGTCACATGGGTGATAAGAGACCTTCACCATGTGTACAAGAAAGCCGAGTTATGTGTAGGTGGAGCTATGTGCTGAGACCACCGTGTATCGAGTGTTTTTCGAAGGGGTTCAACGAGATAAATTACTAGTGGTGATTGGTGTGATCATGTTATGAATAAGTGCAAGAGTGAATGTGATCAATTGAGAAATGTGGCAAATGTACGTGTGAGCAAGGGTGCATGTGACTATGTGTATATGTGCATAATGTGTTTGATATGTGATACGTGATTGAAATTGTGGTAAGGCTGATATGGTGTGAGCGCCATTATGAGTACTCATAAATATTAGTGATGATTATTCATTTGTATGGCTAGTATTGAACATGCTTGGTGTTATGTGTGCATATATGGAAGTAATATAAAGAAAACATGGGAGAGTAAAATTTTCAGTAAAATAGATTGAAACAACAACAGTTAAGTGATTTTGAAAAATTACTATAAATAGTACAAATTGAATTATATGTTGGATGAGATATTTATTTAAATCGTATTGAGTCTATTTCCATATAAAAGAAACAAAGAAAGTAAAGGATTTGTATATTTTGAGATATTTAGATTTTTGTGAGACTGGTTCAGAGTGATTTAGAGATCCCCTATCCTGACTTGGAAAAATCATTGAAAATTGTACAAACATAATTTTGGGACATAATTTATATGGTTAGATTCCTTATTGGGTTTAATTTTGTAAGAAACAAACTAGAACATAATTTGAATTCTGTACAAAAATATAATTAAATTTTAGCTAAGAATGGTCGGAACTGTTGGACAGCAGAACAGGGGAGACTTTGAAGAATAAATTGTACTAATTGGCTAAACCAAAAATTCTGAAACTTTTATCGTAATAAGATATTTGAGTCTAGTTTCAGGGAAAATTATCAGATCTTAATTTGGAGTTCCGTAGCTCAAGATATAAATAATTTAGTGACTCTGGCTCGAGTAGACAGCTTGAGATGAACATGAATAAAAAGTGGAACTATGTGCAATTATGATTGTATTATCTTGAGAACATATTGTGAAGATTTATAAAAGCCTGTTAATAAATCACTTATTATTTACATACTTACTAAGCTTTGTAGCTTACTTCACTTCATTTCCCATATCTTATAGGGTTGTATGCTAAATCGAGTTGGAGATCGCCGGAGATGTGATCACACTATCAAGCTATCATCGTGGGGTAAAAGTGAATACAAACCTCTTACGTTTATGGCATGTATAGGGGACTTAGTCATTTGTATATGTTATAATTGGTTTGGCTTAAAATGTTGGCTTTAATATTTAGCAGTTCATTTTGTATAATTTGGATGAAATTTTATGACTCAGTTTAATACGGTTACAAGTGTATGTATTTTGGTAATGCCTCGTACCCTATTCCGGCGTTGAATACGGGTAAGGGGTGTTACAAAGAATGAAGCTTTGATCCAAAGCCAAGCAGCAACATTGAAAATTTTGGAAAACCAAATGGGTCAGTTAGCTACAGAGCTTCGTGATAGACCGCAAGGAACCTTGTCGAGCAATACTGAGAATCCAAGAAATTCGGGTAAAGAACATATCAAGGCAGTGGCATTGAGAAGTGGTAAAATTCTGGAACGCCGATTGATTGATGTCGAAGATAAGCCTATTGAGAAGAATCAACCAGCTGCTGAAACTCCTACACCAAAAGAGTCAGAATCTGCAAAGACTGACAAGGTAAATCCTAACTTAGTGAATTTAGATTCTTTAACATCTTCTTTGGATGTAGATTTACCTACTCAGAAGAGTTATCCGATTCAACCAAAAGTTCCATCACCTCCATATTTGCAAAGTTTGCAGCAACACAAGCATGTGATGTGCAATTCAAGAAGTTTTTGGATGTTCTGAAGCAGTTACACATCAACATTCCGTTGGTGGAGGCTTTAGAACAAATGTCAAATTATGTGAAGTTTATGAAGGATATACTGTCCAAGAAGAAACGACTGAGTGAATATGAGACTATTTTCGTGACAAAAAAGTGTAGTGCATTCCTGCAGAACAAATTGCCACTGAAATTGAAAGACCCAGGAAGCTTTACTATACCATATAACATTGGTGAATCTTACTGTGGTAAAACTTTGTGTGATTTAGGAGCGATTATCAATTTGATGCCTAAGTCTATTTTCAAGATGCTAGGGATAGGTGAAGTAAGACCTACAACTGTGATGCTTAAGTTAGCGAATTGATCTTTAGCATATCTCGAAGGAAAGATCGAGGATGTTTTGGTAAGAGTCAGTAAATTTATTTTTCCTGCTGAGTACATTGTCTTAGATTTTGAAGCAGATAAGAAAGTGCCGATCATCCTTATAACACCCCTAACCCATATCCGTCACTGAAACAGGGTTACGGAGCATTATCAGAACATTTAGAAACATTTACAGATAAATCATGCAAGTTACCATTCAAATTTCGAAATCATTCGTAACACCCCTTAAATGGACCCTTGAGGTCCAATACGAGCATTAGAATCAAGTCGGGACTTAATCGGAACCTCTAAGAATTTTTCGTGAAATTTTAAAAATTTTCCAAGGTGCAGGTCTCACACGCCTGTGTGGTGCAAGGAACACGCTCGTGTGACGCTGAGACACGCCCGTGCTACAGGCCGTGTTCGACCCCCTGTAACTCTCTGACTTGTTGACACGACCATGCCACACGCTTGTGTGCTAGACTGTGTGGTTACTTAATTCAATTCGAAATTAGGTGCAGGTTTCACACAGCCAAGACACACGCCCGTGTTTTAGGTCGTGTAGCACACACGATTGAGACACATGCTCGTGTGCTAAATTCTGTGCATTCTGTTTCTCAAAATTAAGGTGCAGGGGACACACGGCCTAACTACACGCCCATGTACTCGGCCGTGTGTCACACACGGTTTAGAAACACGCCCGTGTGTCTGCCCGTGTAGACAAAATAAAGCCATTTCTAGCTTCATTTCTCACCCAAAATCACACCAAAGGCCTGCACTTAAAACTCACATCCAATACCAACCATTTCAAGCATTTAAGTTAAGCAAACTCTATCATTCAACAAGGCATATCATTACATACACAAGTATTTATAAACTTACCTTGGTTTAACTTAGGAATTAACATCATTTGATCACATATACTTAACATAACACATGTGTATACATCATAATTGTAACACCCCTAACCCGTATCCGTCACTGATACGAGGTATTACCGATCAATACACAACATATAACATTCACTCTAATACATCATTCAATACAATCATATTGCCCCTTATAAGGGCCTACGAGGCCTTAAACACGCTTTAGATGTGGTTTGGGACTAAACTGATAACATACAAAAATTTTGAAAAACTTAGAAATTTTCAATCACACAAGGGTCACACGCCCGTGTAAATACACCGTGTGCCTCACATGACTAGTTGACACGCCAGTATCTTAGGCCGCGTGGAAATAGGGCATACATACTGACTTGCATCACATGGTCGAGAACACGCCCGTGTACCAGGTTGTGTGAAAACTGGAGAGTATATTGACTTGGGTCACACGGCCAACCACACGCCCGTGTGTCTAACTCGTGTGCCGTTCAAAATGGTCAAATATTCCCATGTGCTAGGCCGTGTGCCATTTAGGGGTATACTAACTTATACCACACGGCCAGTCACACGCCTGTCTGTGATACCTTGTGTAGCATACTGACTTCAATTCAATTTCAACACCAGGGGACACACGGCCGTGTAGCATGACCATGTGTCACACACGGCTGAGACACACGAACGTGTCTCTGCCCGTGTAGACAAAAATAGGCCATTTGCAAGGCCAAATTGCCACCCTTTCTCATGCTCACCTAAACAACCAACATGGTACCATTTTATTATACAATTAGGCAGCCATAACATCAACCAAATATACAATTCATACCATATCTATTTCAACCAAATTAAATACACCATTCAATGCCAAATACCTATTCAAATACTTATCAACTCAACTTCTAAAATCATACTTCATCAAAGCATTTTTCAAACATGTATACTCACAAATCAATTAACCATGTGAACAACTATAGACCATATTCACATCATACCAAATCGGACCAAAACATATACATTTATAAGCCATTTCAAATGGCCAAACACACATTAATATTATCATCTTTTACAAGCCAACTTTCATGGCTAAATTCACAACCAAAATACCACAACCAGCCTATATATGCCATATACCATATTACACAACTCAAAAGTACCAAATAGATGTCCGATAGTGCGATGATGTTCCTGACGACTTCCGAATCTGAGCTAGCTTTGATACACTGTAAGACATAGGAAAAATATCACGAAGTAAGCTTCACAGCTTAGTAAGCTCGTAAGTGAGTAATTCAATATATCGAATAAATGTAATTCAATTAATTACACATGTCAAAGTCATAAACACAATACTACAAACCTTTCTCATGTCTCAAAACATGATCAATACCATTTCATCGAACTTTCTTTATTTAATATTCAAATAGGTTCTATAAGCACATGTATCATCTTTTACTAACCTCTTTCTCAACCACATCATTCGTTTACCAGTTGAACCGGAATAGAAATCGGATACTTAAATATCTCTATTGATAAGTACCTATACCATGGCCCATAGCCAAATCAAGGTAACTTATCCCAGAGTACCTATACCATGGCCCGTAGCCAAATCAAGGTATCACTCGCACCCGAAGTGCCTATATCATAGCCCGAAGCCAACTCATAACCTAGTGACATGTCACTAGCATCCTAAACTATTCCTAAGGTTCAACTGGGAATTTACACTTGCGATTTCATCGTCAAACATGTCCGTAAAGTCGTATTCACAATTCAAACATTTTTCGTAATCTCATAATCACAGTTTATTCAATATCAAAGCATTTAACATACATTTATAATGAAATAACCACAAACGAACTTACCTCATATTCCAAATTGATGAATCGGATCAATTACTCGATAACCTTGCATTTCCCCCGAACTAAATCCGAATTCTTTCTTTCTTGATCTATATGTATTCAAAATTAACTTATTTAATCAACCACTCATTCAATTTAATCCTTAAACACATATTTGGGCATTTTTACACATTAGCCCTTAAACTTTCACATTTATTCAATTTAGTCCCTATTTCATAAATACATAAAATTCACATAATTTCTCTAAACCCAAGCTTACCCAATTTACATATAGGTCCCTGGCAGTCGAAAACTTTTATTTATTTCACATTTCAACCACACAATTTTCACATTTTACAAATTAATCCCTTTTTGACATTTTTGTCAAAAATCAGTTTACAAAACATTTAAATCTATCAACAAATTGTCATTTTCCATTATCAAACATTCAAAAGCTCAAATATTCATCAATGTCACTTCACAAAATCATAAAAAAATTTGAAAATTAAGGCACGGGCTAGCTAGAATACGAAGCAATGATTACAAAAACATTGAAATCATAAAAAATCGAGCAAAAAACACACCTTAATCAAGAACAATTAGGGCCGAGCCCTAAAACAACACCTTTGGCTTCTTTTCTTTTGATTTTCGGTTATAGATGAAGAAAATAAAGATGAAAATGGTGTTCATTTTATTTATTTTACTTAATAACTAATTACCATATTAACCTTTAATAATAAAACATTTAAATCATCTAATATAAGGCCATCTATGTCAAATTCCACTGTCAATGGTCTAATAACATCATAAGGACCTTTCATTTAATAAATCATAGCAATTAGACACCTTTAACAAGTAGAATGCAACTTTTGCATTTTACACGATTTAGTTCTTTTTATTCTCAAATTGAGCTATTAAACGATAAAAGTAGCTCATGAAATTTTCATACATATCAAATAACATACTGTAAACACCAAAAATAATATTAAAACAATTTTTTGACATTGGATTTATGGTTTCGAAACCACTATTCTGATTTAGCTAAAACTGGGCTGTTACAACTCTCTCCCCTTAGGGATTTTTGTCCCCGAAAATCTTACCAATGAATAGATTTGGATATTGTTTTCTCATAGCATCCTCGGGTTCCCATGTAGGTTCTTCAAACCCGTGTCGATGCCATAATACTTTCACTAAAGCGATTTTCTTATTTCTCAATTCTTTGATCTCACGAGCTAAAATTTGAATCAGTTCTTCAGCATATGACATATCAGACTGAATTTCAATCTCGGTCGGGGAAATGACATGTGAAGGATCGGATTGTATCGTCGAAGCATCGATACATGAAACACATTATGTATTTTCTCTAACTCAGACGGTAAAGATAGCCGATATGCCACTGGTCCAACTCGCTCAATAATCTCTTTCGGCCCGATGAATCACAGACTTAATTTCTTCATCAAACCACAGTATCTTTTTTCCACGGCGATACTTTCAAAAACACTTTATCCCCGATCTGAAACTCAATATATTTCCATTTCAAGTCTGCATATGATTTCTGTCGATTCGAAGTTGCTTTCAAACTATTGAGGATTACTTTCACTTTCTGTTATGTTTCTTTGATTAGATCAACCTCGTGAATCTTATTCTTGCTCAGCTCAACCCAGTACAAAGGTGTTCTACATTTACAACTGTATAGAGCTTCGTCTGGTGCCATTTTTATACTTGATTGAAAACTATTATTGTAAGCAAATTCAATCAACGATAGATATTTCTCCTAGCTATCCTCAAACTTAAGAATGCAACAACACAACATATCCTCAAGTATCTGAATAACTCATTCAGATTGACCATCTGTTTGAGGGAGAAATGCAGTGCTAAAATGCAGCTTTGTGCCTAAAGTTTCTTTGCAATTTCTTCCAAAATCACGAAGTGAGTCTCAGATCCCTATCCGAAATAATAGATAATGGCACTCCGTGCAATCGAACAATTTCTGAGATATAAAACTCAGCTAATTTATCAAGCGAGAAATTTGTACGTACATGAATGAAATGAGTTGATTTCGTCAATCTGTCAACAACAAATCCAAATCACATCTTTCTTTCTAGGAGATAAGGGCAAACCAGATACAAAATCCATTGTTACTTTATCCCACTTTGAATCAGGAAGCATAATAAGTTGTAATAAACCAGACAGCACTTGATGCTCATGTAACACCCCAAACCCGGCCCATGCGTTATGACCGGATTTGACATGTCATATGAGAAAAATATATTAAGTCTTTTTCATTCGCACGTATTGATTTGTTAAAAATCAAGAAAAACAATTTTGATTTAAAATATTTGATAAAATATTACTAACTTTGAAGATTGGTTGATAAATCGATAAATTCGAACTAATGATTTTACAAACCGTAACTTTTGAAAATATTGATGAAAATTTGAGAGAAAATTTCCGAGTTAAAAATATTTATATAAGTTTATTATGAAATCCATTTGTGTATCCATTTTAGAAAAAAAAAACTTTATTTAAACTTTTTGAAAAATCCCATTTAAAGTATTTTGAGTAAAATATAAATACGTCAAACATAAAGCAAAATAAAATAATCCAGAGGCCTTACTACATCATATAACCCAAAATAGTAAAGTAATAAAGTGAACGAAGTAGAAAACTAAAGTCCAAATAAAACCATTTATGGCCTCCACCGAGTCATCCAAGGCCCAAGTCCACGTCACTGAGCATTACCTGCAAGGGTTAAGGAAACGGGTGAGTTACTAGAACTCAATGTATAATCCCCTTACCATTGTCCACTGGGCTTGAACCCATATTTCAATATCTTGGGCCTAAGTGCATTTAGCATCATCTTGGCCCTAAGCCCATTCACATAATAGAATATATAAAATATATGTAATGCCACCCAACCCAACCTAATAATCCATCCGCTACACACCACCCGTACCATCCCATCACACCTGTGGGGATCAAGTCAACCCACCCCGCCAAACACACCAATCGCAGGAAAATTGCCATTTATAACATATTTTGATTGTGGCCAAGCCACCGGAATCATAATGAATCATATTAACAAAGATTTTTGTGGCAATGCCACCGGAATCACTTCTCTTCAACATTTTTCCCATCCCATGCAAAATTATGTAAATGCAACATACATAATAAAGCATAATAATTACAAATATAAACATCAATCATTAATCCAGAGATTTATTACAATAATTCGGCCCATTATAACACTTTACAAATCGGCCCATTAGGGTAATCTATCAAATCGGCCCATTAGGGGCATTTTCGTAATTTGGCCCATTATGGGCATTTTCGTAATTCTCACAATGTTAATACCGATTTTGACAAATTTATCAAAATAGTGTAATTTAGGCCAATTTCTCGGTTTACGCCATATTACGATTTTAATCATAACGATCTATTTCCAATATGATATCGAATCTTAAAACCCACGGAAAAACGGTGTGAGATTACACACCTGATTACGGTAAGTACTAGGCCTTCTTGATCATCGACACCTATGATATCATAACACTCGATTAATCGACATACACGATTTTATTAATCTAACTCTAAAATAAACGATCTAAAGTGTTTACCCTTAGAATCGTGAACGACCACGATTTGTCTACTTTCACCGGTTGATGGTCCACAACCAGGTGGAAAATCCCAAATCGCCGATACCGCCCTTCCTTTAAATTTAGGAGTAGGAATCGCAAATCCGCTCCTTTTGTGATCTCCAAACGCTTTCCCTTTCGATTCGGTACATCTTGCCTCCATTGAATAAAATCTTTGTCAAAACGATATTACGCTGATATGAAATGATTGACTAAGGAAAAAGGGTCGGCTTACCACTATTTCCGTATAATCAACGAGTGGATAGATCGAGCAATTTAGTCCCTAAAAAAATATAATTGATTAGTCACAACCACTATACCATTTAGCAACTAACCGGTCAACGGAAAAGATCAAAATGAACCATGATGAATCCCTTACCTTATTGATTATAATACCGATTCCCAATGATTGAACAATGGCTACGGATGAGTCAAAGATTCGACCTTCCACTATAACTCGATTGATCAAAGGAGTAAGTGTCAACTCAAATGAGAAAGAAATAATAAAGAAGAGATTAAAGGTTCTAAGGTTCGGCTATGGAGGAAGAATGAGCAAGAATATTCGGCTATGGGAGTATGGATTAGAGGAGAAGAAAGAAGAGTTGGAGAATTTTGTAAAAAGGAAAAGAAAGATGGAGAAGGAGTGCTTAACTAGATTCGGTTTCCAAAGGAAAATGAGTGAAATAATTTGGTCTCAATGGATAGGTACTTTCGGCAAACAAGAAAGAAATGAAGAAGAATACTCACTAATGGCTTGAAATTTCGGCAATGAGAGAAGAAGTTTGGAGAAAATGACACAAAAGAATGCAAAAGGAATTTGGCCTAGCAAGCACCAAAGTTTGCCAAATGACAAATGAAGAATTCGGCTACCCCAATACCCCTTCCCAAACCGTGTTTTGCTTGGCCAAAAGGGATAAGTGTTGATCGAAAACACTTTCCAAAACATCACCCATGAAAAAGGCCAATATGTTCCCTTTTCTTGCCTTTTTCTTTTGATTCCTTTCCTTACCTTCATCATTTCCTTGTTTCTTTAGCCACCTTTCCAAAATTAAAAAGTCCACCTTGCCTTTTATACCACCATGGCCGACACTATAAATGAATAGCACAAAAATTAATCAAAATTTGCACTAGATGGGATTTGAACCTCCTTCCTCAAAGTCCTTCATGTGGCGCCATATCCCCTTTACCATAAGCTCCTTTACGCTAGCAAATTACTCACCTATTTCCATAAGCTTTGATGCCACTTACTATCTCTCCTTTATAGGCTTAAATACAAAATTTTTACTAGGGCCCAACTAGATCCCGAGCCTTCTTAGAACCTTAAAACTTACACAATTAATAATTTAACTAGCCTCACGCAAGATATAATGCAACACATAAAATTTCTAAATTTTTAGGATGTTATAGCTCAGCTTTGTCTTGCTGTCAAATCAAACATTTCGAAACAAATTCTGAGATATCACGTTTCATGCTGTACCACCAATAAAGATGTTTCAAATTGTTATACATTTTCGTACTTCCCGGGTGTACTGATAAGCAGCTACTGTGTGCTTTGTTTAGAATATCCCGAATAAGCTCAGAATTTCTTAGTACACATATTCTATCATGAAACATCAAACAGTCATCAGGCCCTATTCAAAACTTAGAATCAGGAGTCAATTCACACTGAGCTCGTTTTGCTTGCAATTCATTATGAAATTTTTGAGCTTCACAAATCTATTGTTGAAATAACGGCCTCGCGTTCAACTAAGCTACTATCGAACCGTCATCAGACAAAGCTAATTGTGTGTTCAAAACATGTAAAGCAAACAAGGACTTTCGGCTCAAAGCATCAGCAACTACGTTCGCTTTCTTAGGATGATAGTCAATTACTAATTCATAGTCTTTTAGCAATTCTAACCATCTCCGCTGTCGCAAATTTAAATATTTCTGAGTCATCAGATATTTCAAGCTTTTGTGGTCGATATAAATATGGCATTTCTCACCAAACAAGTAATGTCACCAAATTTTCAAGGCGAATGCTATCGTAGCCAATTCTAGGTTGTGCGTCGGATAATTCTTTTCGTGCGGTTTCAACTGTCTCAAGGCATAAGCTCTAACTTTGCCTTCCTGCATCAAAACACAACCCAGGCCATTTAATGATGCATCACTGAAGACTATGAATTCTTTACCCGACTCAGGTTGAACTAACACGGTGCCTCTGTCAATAATACTTTCAATTATTCAAAACTCTGCTGACACTTTTCTGACCATTCAAATTTAACATCTTTTTGAAGTAATCCTGTCATCGAAGTTGCAATCATCGAGAAACCTTTCACAAACCGTATGTAATAATCAGTTAGTCCCAGAAAACTACGGACTTCAGATACGTTTCTCGGAGGCTTCCAATCTATAATCGCAGAAATTTTACTCAGGTCAACTCAGTTACCCGCAGCTGAAACTATATGTCCCAGAAAACCAACCTCTCGTAGCCAAAACTCACATTTGCTGAATTTTGCAAACAACTGCTTATCTTTCAAAGTTTGTAGCACGATTCTCAAATGTTCTTCATGCTCAGATTCATCACGAGAGTAAATCAAAATATCATCAATAAACACAACTACGAATCTATCTAAATACGGTCTGAAAATCTGGTTCATCAAACCCATAAAAACAACATGTGCGTTCGTTAATCCGAAAGGCATAACAAGAAATTCGTAGTGTTCGTACCTCATTCTAAATGAAGTATTTGGCACATTTGATTCTTTAACTCTCAACTGGTAATAACCCAATCTCAAATCAATTTTCAAAAACACTATTGCTCCTTTTAACTGATCAAACATATCAAATAACATACTGTAAACACCGAAAATAATATTAAAATAATTTTTTGACATTGGATTTATGGTTTCGAAACCACTGTTCTAATTTAGCTAAAACTGGGCTGTTACAACTCTCTCCCCTTAGGGATTTTTGTCCCCGAAAATCTTACCAATGAATAGATTTGGATATTGTTTTCTCATAGCATCCTCGGGTTCCCATGTAGGTTCTTCAAACCCGTGTCGATACCATAATACTTTCACTAAAGATACAACACACTTTATGTATTCTTCCGGATTCAGAGACATTTCATCGAATACTCGGATAGTATTTTCAATGCAGAACTCAGCCTTTTCAGAATCATCATCATTAGTAGCCCAGAATTTTTCGACCCCATGCTTATGAATCTTGTCAACCAGAGGCTTATTCCACGGATTCAGATTTGCAGTCGGAGGTATATCGGATGTCTGAGGGGGATTAACCGGGGGTGGGGGTTGTGAAACAGTCGGGTTATTCTTTACAAATTGAGTGAACCACTCACTCATTATCTGGAAGAAAGCTTGTTTAGCTTCTCCCTCTTGACCGCTCGTAGCCAGTCTCGAATCAGAGGGCGCTGTCCCTTGCACGGGAGCAGGCGCATTACTTTCTATGTCGTCAGCTACGGCTCTTTCGGGATCCATTGCTATACAAAAATCACATTTTATACATTAGGATTCATCACACTATCACAATTCAGATATATGGCATGTATAGCTAGACTCTGACACGCTACGTTAGTCCGAGAATCGACTAAACTGTAGCTCTGATACCAACCAAATGTAACACCCCTATTCCGTGTCCGTCACTAGATTAGGGTTAGGAGCATTATCGGACAGATCGAAGACATTTACAGAAGTTAAGACATGCATTCATCAAAAACGCTTACCATGTCCCTTAAATAGGTCAATGAGACCTTAAACATGCTTTTAAACCGAGTCGGGACTAAATCGAAACACATACAGAAATTCTCAAAAATTTAAAACTTTTCTAAGTTTCAGGGGTTACACGCCCATGGGGGTAGGCCGTGCGACTCCCACGGCAGCTAGACACACTCGTGTGTCATCCTCGTGGTCGAAACTGACTTATCCTCCACGGCCACCAAGCACGCCCGTGCGCTAAGGCCGTGCACTCTTAGGCCACATACTGACTTCTCCACCACAGCCACCAAGCACGCCCATGTGCCGTGGCCGTGTGCTCTTAGGCTAGCTACTGACTTGAGCCTACGGCTAGTTGACACGCCCGTGTCAAGGCCGTGTATTATTAGACCAGATCCTGTTATTCACCCACGGTTACAAGGCCAAAATGTCACCCACTTGGGTCATACATACAAGCAATATTTACCAACTCATTTCATACACATAATGACAAGCAATAACATACCAAATTATCTATTCAATCACTACATCCAATACCAATACCAAGCATGCTAAACTTCCAAGACCAAAACATATGTATATCAAGTATAAATTATCCAAATGCTTACCCATAAACTTGATTATCCAAATGCTTACCCAAAAACTTGATCATTTCATGCATCATCTAACCATGCCAAAAACATACTTTACATAACACATTCATTCAAACAAATTACCAAAACATAACTAGCCAAATCACATGGCTAACTTCATATAACAACTTATACCAAAAACTAGCCTATACATGCCATATCTAGCTATATACATTTTCAAAGTGTACCAAAATAATTTTATTAGTGTGATGGCAATCCTTGACGGTCCCGAGCCTTCAGTAGCTTTAACGACCTATAAAATAGAGAAAACACTATACAGAGTAAGCTTTCCAAAAGCTTAGTAAGTCAATATACAAACAAACTTAGCATGATTTGCACATAACCGAATTAATAAGATGACCAATATGGTTCTCATGAAAAAAATCGTCTCATTCTTTCTTGAGCTCATATGCTTAGCCATTACTTACCATATTTCCAAGTCACATACCATATACATAACATCATAATATGATCACATAGATACTTACCTTATATACACAATTAGTATATAAGCAACGTACTTGAAATGCATATTCATTCACTTAATTTATCAAAGCTCAGATTTGCAATTCGTATCACAGACTTGCCCGTTGAACCGTAAGGAATCTAGTAGGATACTCAGAAAATTTGGAATAGTCGTACAATGCCAACATCCCAGACGAGGTCTTATATGCACTCCGATATCGATGCCACTGTCCCAGATAGGGTTTTACACGAATCAACATGATGCCGATGTCCCAGACATGGTCTTACACGTAAGGTTCTTAACGATGCCAATGTCCCAGACGTGGTCTTACACGTAAAGCTCATATTGACGCCAACATCCCAGACGTGGTCTTACACGAGCCTCAAATCAATGCCAACGTCCCAGACGTGGTCTTACATGATAAAAACAGAACAGATACCTATGTCATGACATAGCTAATCCTATCTATTCCTAGGTTCGTATGGGACTTCTCGGACTTAGTCACTATATCGAGCTTATCTCGGAATTCATATGCATAACCTCTCATAAGCATTCCTTATTGACATTAGTCATATAAGCAATTACAATTTCATACAAGTACGTTTTTTTGCATAGTGACTTACCTCGGATTCGGTTTAACGGAATGGAAACGGCTACTCGGTTACTTCCGCTTTCCCGTGATCTATGCTTGTTTTCCTCGGTTCTTGATCTAAACATATTCAGAATTAACCCTTTTATTCACTAATTCATTCAATTCAATCCATACGCATATATTTAGGGCTATTTACAAATTAACCCTTATATTTGTTCAATTTATCAATTTAGGCCATTTTTCTCAAAACATCCAATTCACAAAATCAATCCACACTCATGCTTAGCCGAATATTTATATATATCATACAAGACCATATTTTCCAACAAATTTGCAATTTAGTCCCTCAATTTGCTATTTTCTCAATTTAGCCCTATTTAGCTAAATTCATCAAAACTTCAAGAACAAAGCATGTTCATCTAGGTCAATATTTCATTTATCAACTAAACTCATTACAAAACTCAACATATCATCAATGGCATATTTTACAAACATCATCAATACACAAAATTGAGGCATGGGCTTGATAGTACACAAAGCAACGATTGTAAAAACGTAGAAATTATCGAAAATCGACTAGAACATACCTTGAATTTAAGCCCTCAAATGGCCGAACCTTAACAAGCTTAAGCTCTTTCTTTTTCTTTATGTTTTCGGCAAGAAGGTGATAAAAATGAGGCCACTTACTCATGTTTCTTTTATTATAAACTCTTATAATATGATAATATTAACATAACTTATAAAATAGATATAATAAATAAATTATCAATCAAAGTAAATATAATAAGCGTATAATATATACATATCATCACTCATTGCCATCCACTATCCATAGAATTGGCTTAATTGCCACATAAATCCTCAACACTTAAAAGCCACACCAATTTAGCCATTAATCAAATAAAAGGCCACTTTTACCAATTATGCAATTTCATCCTTTTGTCAAATTAAACACACAGACGGACAAATTAACTTACAAAAATTTAATACATGCTTAGTCACATATTAACGGCACAGAGAATAATATTAAAATATTATATGGACTCAGATTTGTGGTCCCGAAACCACTGTTTCGACTAGGGTACAAACCGGACTGTTACAGCGATGATGTTCCCGACGACCTCCGAATCCGAGCTAGTTTAATACACTATAAGACATAGGAAAAATATCACGAAGTAAGCTTCACAGCTTAGTAAGCTCGTAAGTGAGTAATTCAATATATCGAGTAAATGTAATTTAATCAATTACACATATCAAAGTTATAAATACAATAATACAAACCTTTCTCACATCTCAAAACATGATCAACAATTTCATCGAACTTTCTTTATTTAATATTCAAATAGGTTCTATACGCACCTGTATCGTCTCTTACTAGCCTCTTTCTCAACCACATTATTCGTTTACCCGTTGAACCATTCAGAATAGAAATCAGATATTCAAAGATCTCTATTAATAAGTACCTATACCATGGCCCGTAGCCACATCAAGGTATCACTCGCACCCGAAGTACTGATATCATGGCCCGAAGCCAACTCATAACCTAGTGACATGTCACTAGCATCCTAAACTATTCCCAATGTTTAACTGGGAATTTACACTTGTCGATTTTATCGTCGAACATGTTCGTAAAGTCGTATTCACAATTCAAACATTTTCTGTAATCTCATGTTAATATTGGTATTTGATAAATGTTATAATTAAAGGTTAAAATTGGTATTTGATAAATCATGTTAATATTAATAAAACAAAGTTAATTAAAACTTTGTTTTTCCATCTTCATGTACCAAAATTAAAAGAATAAGAAGAGAAAATAGGGTTCTTCATTCAGGTATGAATAAGTCAAGCAATTAGGTATGTTTTAAGCTTGATTTTTAATGATTTTTACATTTTTGACATCGTTGTTTTGTATTCTAACTAGCCCGTACCTTAGATTTTGAAATTGTTAAAGGTTTAACATGTTGCTATTGTTGAATGCTTGAGTAATTTGAAGATTGATGATAGATTTTGAAGGTTTGTTGATAGATTTAATAGTTCTATAAGGTGGTTTTTCACAAAAATATCAACAAAGGGATCAAGTACTGAAAAGTGCAAATTGAGGGACCTATATGTGAAAAGTGCAAAAGTGCAAATTGTGAAAAGTGAAATTAATGAAAGTTTTGGGCTGCTAAGGACCTATATGTAATTCGTGCAAGCTTGGATTTAATGAAATTATGTGAAATTTTTTGTTTTGTGAAATAAGGACTAAATTGTTAAAAGTGTGAAAGTTTGGGTGCTAAAGTGAAAATATGCCTAAATGTATGTTTTAGACTAAATTGAAAGAATTTTTTATTGAATAAGTCAATTTTTAATTGATATAGATCAAGAAAGAAAGGATTCGAATTTAGATCGGGGGAAAAGTAAGGTTATCAAGTAGTAGTCCCGACCCGTGAATTCTACATACGAGGTAAGTTCGTATAATTGAACTTAAATGTGTACCAATCTACTTGATGGATGAAATTGAGATAGTAATTATTCTATTAAATAAATTTTGAGATATTAAATGAAAAGCACGAATTGAGAAAGGCAAGTTTCCGAATAAGGTCATAGTTGGGTTATGGCAATCGAATAATAAGACCATAACCAGGTTATGGCATTTGAATGAAAGACCACGACAGGGCCTTGGCAATGTATGTGTAAGACCATAATTGGACTATGGCATCAAAAAATCGAAGAATTTGTATCGTAAGCACTTATAACCGGAGAGGTTTGATAAGAGTATTGATGAGAAATAGAAATGTATCGATACAAGTATGTACAAAAAACTATTCAAGTATCGAGTTGGATGAAGTTGAGAACTCAGGAATGATGATATGAATAAATTTTATGTTAGCTCATGAATTGATGCTTTAAATGTTAATGATATTATCTATTTTCAACTGCTAATGAATGTTGTGATTATTTCATGTTCACATAAGAACTTACTAAGCTTTATAGCTTACTTTGTTAATTTTTTATGTTTTATAGTTCTACGAAGCTAGCTCGGATCCGAAAATCGTCAGAGACTTTATCGCACTATTGATAATCTATTTTGGTATTTTTGAAGTTATATATATATGGTATATGGCATGTATAGGTTTGTGTCAATTTTGTTTTTTTGATAGATGTGTATTTTGGCCATTTGTGTTAGGATAAGATGATAAACTTGATGATGTTTATGAATATGCAAATAGTTCTATTTTTAATGTTTGGTAATAGACCTATATTGAATGAAAGGGATTGAAGTGGTTATGTATGTTTGGATTGATTTTGCTAAATGAATTATACATATGAATTATGCCTAGTAAAGCAAGTCAAATTGTTTGGTATTTGAATAGGTAAATGGTATGGAATTGAGTATTGAATTTAGTTGAAATGGATATGGTATGATTGTTTATTGGTTGATGAACTTTGGTTGCATATTTGTGACTTAAAATGGTACCAATTGAGTTTACTTAGGTATGTGCAAAAAGGGTGGCAAATTGGCTTTGCAAATGACCTATTTTTGTCCACACGGGCAGAGACGCGGGCATGTGTCTCAGCTGTGTGTGACACACCGTTAGGTTACATGGCTATTTGTCCTCTGTTGTTGAAAATGAATTGAAGTCAGTATGCTCCACACGGTCTCACAGACGGGCGTGTGACTGGCTGTGTGGTATAAGTCAGTATACCCCCTAAACGGCACACGGCCTAGAACATGGGTGTGTGTGGCCATTTCGAAAGGCACACGGGCTAGACACAAGGGCGTGTGGTTGGCCGTGTGACCCAAGTCAGTATACTCTCCAGTTTTCACATGGTCTGGCACATGGGCGTGTCCTCGACTGTGTGATGCAAGTCAATATGTACGCCCTGTTTCCACACGGGCGTGTCTACTAGCCGTGTGAGGCACAGGGGCGTGTGACCCTTGTATAAATGAAAAATTTCTAAGTTTTTTAAAATTTTCGTATGTTATCAATTTACTCTCGAACCACTTCTAAAACATGTTTAAGGCCTCGTAGGCCCTTATAAGGGACAACGTGATTGTATTGAATGATGTATGGGAATGAATGCTAAAGGTTGATAATGTAAGCTATATGTTGTGTATTGATCGGTAATACCTCGTAACCCTATTCCGGCCACAAATACGGGTTAGGGGTGTTACACATACAATATCATGTTTTCCATCCATTTAGCAATATTGCCTAAACACATGCATTCAATCAAACATGTTAGTCACAAACTTTACATATACATCAAGTAAGGATAGATGAGCTCATCATGCAATACTCTTTTAAGACATTATCATTTCATCTCATAATTCTTACACCACGTCACGAGTTTTATGTCCGTTGAATCATTGAAATTCTGATGGATGCTCACGTAGTACACTCGAGGTGTACGATTTAGTAATCCATCAATTCTTATTCAAGGGTACCCATTAGAGCACTTAATCAATGAACACACCCTCGAGCCACATATCATATAACAGGATTACCAATCCAAGCTAAATCCTTTATATAATGTATGCTCAGAAAAGCTCAATTAGGATTACCAATCCAGGCTAAACCCTAATCGTAACATATACTCGAGAGGTATTATATCAGGATTACTCATCCAGGCTCAATCCTTTCTATAATGAGGTCAATAGGATTACTCGTTCGAGCTAAATCCATTAGAAGAAAATGCAGGACCTCATCCATTTCAGGAAAGCACGTATATTCACTGGAATCCAATATTCAATCAGGACTTAACCCTTTTTCACCATTTCAAGCATGTATTAAATTCTTCATTAGCATTGAAATAATGTACATAAATATAAGTCACATTCCATACAAACACAACATTCAATTAAACATATTTACATGCTCGATTAAGTTACACGAACTTACCGCAACACTTGTTCGCGTATAAAATCTACTAATCCGAAACCTTTTTTCCCTCGATCTAGCCTCATATTTGTGTTTTCTGGATCTATATAAATAGCTTTAATCATCAATTTCTCATATTTCATATTCATTTGGACTCAATTTAGTCCTAGGCAAAATTACCATTTTGTCCTTAACTTTTCCATAAATTCCAATTTCGTCCCTAGGCTTGGAAAATGAAACTTGTGCAATTTATTCCCTATTCCAAGCCTAACTAGAATCCCATTACATAATTTATAGCACATGTATTCATAAAAATTCAACATTTTTCATTAATTTCACAATTTTACATTTTAGTCCCTAAAACATGTTTTCATCAAAAATCACTTTGTAAAAGTTGTTTATCTATCAACAACCTTTCATTTTCTACCATAAATTTCTAATTTTCATCATATTCATCCATGACCCAAATTTCATGCCTTGATAACCTTTTAATTTAATCCCACAAATAGATAGATTAGACTATCTCGATTCCAAAAAAATATAAAAATTACTAAAAACGAGACTTGATTTCATACCTTTTTAAGCTTGGAAAGTTTTCTTCCTCTCTTCTAGGGTTTCCATAGAAATTTTGGGGAAGAAGACATGAAAATAAGATGATAATTTCTTTTTAAATAATTATCATCTTTTTAATTTTTGTGATTTCCAATTTAGTCCCTTCTCTTTTCAAAATTTTCCATGGATGAGTCACCAAAAATCTACATACTTTTCTTTAATGGTCTAATTACCATATAATGACCTCTAGTTTTGAATTCCATAGCTATTTAATCCTCATAGCTACTAGAATTTAACTTTTGCATTTTATACGATTTAGTCCTTCTCATAATTAAACACTCAATCGATAAAATTTTTGTATCAAAATTTTCACATGACATGCCTATCACAATACGAACCATATAATAAAATAAAAATAAAATTTACTTTCAGATCAGATTTGTGGTCCCGAAACCACTGTTCCGATTTTCACTAAAAGTGGGCTGGTAAAATCCCCGGGAGACCTTTCTTAGCCACGGGAAGAACGTTAATTGATGTGCAGAAAGGTGAACTCACCATGCGAGTTTAAGACAATTAGGTAACCTTTAACATTCTATGAAAAGAAGAGTGTTCAGTTATGGAAGAGATAGAAACCTTGATTTCTATGAAAAGAAATTTTGAAGAAGATCCATTAGAGAAAGCCTTAGATCTTAACCCTTTGGAGGATGAAAAAGGTGAAGAAAACATGGCTTTGATGGAAGCCAATCCGAGAAATTTTATTCAATCCACACGGCTTGAACCGTTGGAGTTAGAAGTCAGAGAATTTGTGCAACCCAAGTTGTCAATTGAAGACCACCTAAACTCGGGCTAAAGGTACTTCTGTTCCATTTGAAATACATTTATTTAGGTGACTGTTCCACTTTGCCTGTGATTATTTAAGCAGATCTGGTGAAATATCAAGAGGAGCAACTAATTGTTGTTTTAAATAAATTTAAGAAAGCAATTGGTTAGACCATAACTGATATTCGAGGTATAAGCCCTTCTTTTTGCATGCATAAAATTATTTTAGAAGAAGGTGAAAGAGCTCAAATTGAAGGGCAAAGAAGGCTCAATCCTATTGTAAAAGAAGTTGTGAGAAAGTAAGTGATCAAATGGTTAGATGCAGGAATCATCTATCCTATTTTAGATAGTTCGTGGGTAAGTTCTGTGTAGTGTGTGCCGAAGAAAGGTGGAATCACGATTGTTGAAAATGAGCGTAACGAGTTGATTCCAATGAGAATCATTACTAGTTGGAGAATTTGTATTGATTACAGAAAGTTGAATAAAGCCAATCAGAAGGACCATTTTTCGTTTCCTTTTATGGATCAGATGTTAAATCGACTGGCACGTAATGAATTATATTGCTTTTTAGATGGCTATTCGGGATATAACCAAATAGTTGTAGCTCTAGAGGACCAACATAAAACAACCTTTACTTGTCCATACGATACGTTTTCTTTTAGGCGAATGCCTTTTGGTTTATGTAATGCACCTGCAACATTTCAACGATGCATGATGGCAATATTCACTGATATGGTTGAAAATTTTGTTGAGGTTTTCATGAATGATTTTTCTGTTTTTGGTAACACTTAAGATTTTTTTGAGTAATTTGGCAAGGTAATGAAGAGATGCGAAGAGACGAATCTTGTCCTTAATTGGGAAAAATGCCATTTTATGGTTAAGGGAGGGATTGTCTTAGGGCATAAAATCTCAAAGAGAGGAATTGAAGTCGATAAAGTAAATGTGGATGTAATTGAAAGATTGCCGGCCCCAATTAATGTGGAAGGAGTTAGAAGTTTCTTAGGCCATGCCAGTTTTTACCGGAGGTTTATCAAATATTTCTCAAAAATTCTAAACTGTTGTGTTTTTTGTTAGAGAAAGATACAGTGTTTGATTTCAACAAAACATGTTTGGAAGCTTTTGAAGATCTAAAAAAAAAGGGTAATCTCAACCCCAATAATCGTTAGACCAGATTGGAGTTCACCTTTTGAGTTGATGTGTGATGCAAGTGATTATGCCGTTGGAGTTGTGATGGGTAAAAGAAGAAACAAAGTGTTTCACCCTATTTACTATGCAAGTAGAACTTTGACGGGAGCTCAACTCAATTATATAGTAACTAAAAAGGAACACTTTGTTATAATTTTTGCTTTTGAAAAATTTCGCTCATATCTTATACGTACCAAATTTATAGTATTTACTGACCATGCGGTCATTAAATACTTGCCCACAAAGAAAGATGTGAAATATAGGCTAATTCATTGGATACAATTATTCCAAGAATTTGATCTTGCTATCCAAGACAAAAAAAGTGTAACAGCCCGTTTTTGGGTCACATCGAAACAGTGGTTTCAGGACCACAAATTCGAAGTAGAAATATTTTTTATTATTTCTTTAAGGTCTACAACATGATAGAATGATTTTGTGAAAAATTCGTTAATAAATTTTATCGATTGAGTGCTCAATTTGACTAGAAAGACTAAATTGCAATAGGTGCAAAGTTTAAGTTCTATAAGCTAAAAGTAGTAAATTGTTATGAATTTTTAATTAGAGGTCCTTAAATAGTAATTAGACCATTATAATTCTTAGTGGACAAAAATGGACATGGAGTAGGTAAAACTTCAAAGTTTAAGTGAAGGGCATTTTGGTAATCTAGTAAATAAAGACAAAATAAGTAAAAATAAAAGTGTCCATCTTCTCAAATTAGTCGCCCCCCATAGTTGAATTTGCAGAAGAAGACATAGATAGGGTTTTGGCCACTTTCAAGCTCGATTGTAAGTTTGTTATTGCCTCGTTTTTAATGATTTTTATGTTTTTGAAGTCGTCTCAACCTAACCTAGCATTTCCAAGGACTAATTTGAAGAAGGATTAAAGTCTAAAATTTGACCCATGATGAATATGTGTGTATTTTGATGTTTAATGGTACAAAATGTATGTTTGATGTTAGATAAACAACATTTACAAAGTGATTTTTGATGAAAATGTCAAAAAGGGACCTATTTGTAAAAGGTTGTAAAATGTGTGGTAAAATGTGAATAAATGGAAAATGTGGGCTATCATGAGCATGAAAAAGGTTCGGCTAGGCTTGGATTAAGATGAAATTGAATGAAAATCATTTTACGAGCCTATGGACTAAAATGTAAAATGTCAAAAGGTTAGGGGCAAAAATGTAATTTTTGCCATAGTGTGTTTTTGGGTTGAATTGAATAATGTGATGGTTAAATAAGTTAAATTTGATATTATAGATCAAGAAAAATGAAGTTCAAGTTTAGACTAGGGAAAGAACAAGGTTGTGGACTAAATAGAACTAATAGCTATTTTTGTAACTGAGGTATGTTCGTATATTAATAAGCTTCATTGTAATTGTATTTTAAATGCCTTAATCTTTCATGAATTGTGTAAACGACTCTACGGACACATTTGACGACATTTTGGTAAGTGAGAAATCCCATTCGAACCTTAGGAAGAGATTAGGATACAAGTGACATGTCACTAGGGTATTATGTTATGTGTTCTGGGTGCTTGATAAACCATAAAAGTAACATATTTTAAGCCCACATTGTAATATCCCGGGTTAGGGGCTATTTTGGTGTTGCAGGATATTGCATGTTTGTAGTGTGCTGTGTTGCTATTTTCATGTCTTAGGGGCTTAATTATAGTCTAGGTGTATGCCTGAGGTAATGGAAGAAATTTGGTTTTTGGGTGTTAAGTGAAGGGAGCTGAGGATGCTGGGGTTTAAGAATTATTTTCGTGGTTTTATTGCACAAATGAAGAGCTGGCAGAGTGGCAAAGGGGAGCTTGGTGTGACGCCAACTTCAAGGAGTGGAGGTCCAGTGTTCGAGCAGCAGGAGTCTCCTTTTTGTCACCTATTTTGGACGGCATAGGAGGGAAGAGGAGTATGAAATTTGAACTCTAGCTTGGACTTGGTCAAAAGGGTGACTTGGATGGTGGAGAGCAAATTAAGGAGGAGGACTTGTTCAACTCATTTGAAATGAGTGAATGGGAGTGAGTGGGGGGATTCTTGGCCGAATTTGGGGGGTGTTGGAGTGGGGTGTGGACGGTTTGGTTGAGGGATGGGAAGTGTGCCGAAATGCACTTCTCATTTTGTGCATTTTCGGCCAAAAAGGCATTGGTGAAGAAGTCTTTTCTTTTTCTTTCTTTTGTCAAAAAGCAACCCGAGACTTCAGTGTATTTTCTCAATTTTTTTTCAGATTGAATGACCAAACCCCATAGCCTTGCCGAAAATTTCATTCCTTTCCTTATTGTTTGAGTGTGGCCGAATGTTCAACCCCATTTCATCTCTTTTGTTCAAATTGTGCTAAAACCGAGGTACTCTCTCTTCTTCAACATCCTCTCCTCTTTTTGAAGCTTTGATTGCCGAAACTATATTCTCCAAGACACCTTCTCTAAACCGAAAGTACTTTCTGTCTATCCACTCCTTCTCTTCTAAATATTCCATTGCCGAAATTCCCTCCTCATCTCTCAAATTTTTATTCTTTTCCTCTCCTAAAGCCGAACCTAAGGGTGTTGAACACCTATAAGCCGAATTCCTTTCCTTCTTTTGTAGCCTTGGCCGAAATTCTCATCTCCCTTAATAGTTCTTTGGTGGCCGAATATTAGGAGAGTGGTGAACGTGTTGGGCTCTCAATTTCAGTCGATTGGTGTTGGGGGTAAGTCTTTGGCCGAATGGCCATATCTTCCTCTTTTGATCTTTGTTGGTGATGGGTTGATTAAGGGCCAGTTATGGTCATTTTTTGAAGGATTCTAATCTCTCCATTATAGGACATCAAAGGGTTTCAAGCAACAAGAGGAACCATCTTCGTCTGTTAAGTGAGTAGGTAGGTGTGGTAAGTGATATTACTTCACTCGTTTGATTTTATTAAGATAGGCTACAAGAGACTAATGGTTCTATTTCTAGGTGAAGGCCGATTGTCTAAGAGAACCATTATTGGTTTGGGGTTTGGTTGGAAACCAAACCATTCGCAAGTGAAGGTACGGGATTGTTGTTTTTTCTACCCTTTTGGTTAATTGGTTGTTGACCGAATGTTAGTGATGCCTAACCCCTATGTTGGACCGATTGTAGGAGTTAGTCATCAAGGGACTCAGAGTGATTCGTAGGGATTTTAGACTCGTACTATCAGGTGTGTTTACTAACACACTTATATTTAGTAATATGTTTAATAATCTGTGTGATGTCTAATGAAACAGTGGTGACTGTTATGATACCCTTATGGGTATGATTCTGGACTCGGGTAAGTCAGTATCGTTATTGTTATAATATCTATTGATGATTTATATGATATCATGGTTGTGGTAATATATGACATGGGGTATGAGATTAGACACATTGGCATGATAGTATGATATGCATGATTACATGAGTTTGGCATGTTGATGGGTGATATGAGAGGAGGGAGTATGATGTTTTGTGCTGACGAGCACCAGTGCTTTGGTAGCACACTTTGTGACTTTGGGTCACCAGAGGTTTGGCACCTCCAGAGGCTTGGTACCTCAGCGTCTCGTCCCAGTGGCTTAGTACCACAGTGGGTTGGCCCCACAGATGATTATACGGGATTGACGCCAGTGTTTTGGTAACACACGATGGGTTGGCCCCATCACCAGATTTGTGACTACGGTCACCAGTGCTTTGGTAGCACATTGTGTCTTTGGGACACCAGAGGTTTGGCACCTCATTGCGACTTGTCCCTGTGGTTTGACCACCGTGGGTTGGCCCCACTTGAGATATGGGATCGTCTGCTAGTGTTTTGGTAACACACGATGGGTTGGCCCCATCATCATTGGATTTGTGACTCCGGTCACCAGTGCTTTGGTAGCACAACTGTGTCTTTGGGACACCAGTGCTTTGGTAGCACATTGACGGATATTGTGTCTTTGGGACACCAGTGCTTTGGTAGCACATTGTGGCTATATGTCACCAGTGGTTTGGCACCACCAGTGGTTTGGTACCACACGGGGTAGAAAAGGCGTTATGGATGGTTAGGATCGGGTTGCATTGATTATATTGCTATGTATAATGTGTGTTAGCATGTTGATTCTTTGGGAGCGGGATTTACACACTGAGTCACTCGACTCACCCTCTCCTTTGACATTTCAGGTGACTCGTAGATGCGGACCTGGAGCCGGGATGGACTCGGGGTGCTTATGCCATGCTGAATAAAGTCTTTACTCAGACTTTATATTTTGGGTACTTTAGTTATTTACTTTTATTTGGGTTTCTATTTGGATTTGTAAAGGGCCTTTAAAGTTATATTTTATGTTGCTTATGCTTTAAATTGATTTTTAATATGCCTAACAAAGTAACTTGGAATAAATTTTACTAAAATATGGGAAGATAAAGTTTTCACAACTAAAACGCAACGTGTTTTAAATTATACCATCGGGTATCACACAAAGTCTTTTGATAAACAAATACAAATGGTTTTCAATTCAAACTTGTAGTTCTTCTAAGTTTAAAAGTGATTTAGGTATCATTAAGTGACTAATGAGGTTTTAAATGGTTCAAACTCGTTTCAGCTACAAATTTTGACTAAGTTTCCAAAATCTCCGGATTTCAAATACATCAACTGTTTTTCACACCAGACTACTTAAATTTGTTTCAAACACACCGTGTTTTCACCCAGTTTTTAAACGAAAAATCTAGTTTTCCAAAGACATATCTCCCCGTAGCATACCAGATTCGGACGTGGTGTCTTGTCCGAGTTTGGGGTGTTACATTTGTGGTATCAGAGCCAAGTTCAAAGGCTCGGCCGTGGGCCTGAGGCCCAAATTGGTTTTCAAAAAGTCTGTTTAAATGTTTGTTTGAAAGTATGGTTTTGAAAGGCATGGCACCGAGTCTCCGGCACCAGTTCGCCCAGGTAAGTACCCCGAACTATTCTCTGTGATTTGATTGGATGTTATATGATTGATGATAGCGATAGTGTGCTACCTTAGAGATTGAAACTGATAGGATTCTGTGAACTTGCGAGAACAAATCCTTTTTAAATATTCATAAGACTTGCTTTTTAAACAAGAGGAATAAACACTGACGCATAAAATTCTCTAATCAGATACGTAGAAAGATTAGACATGAGCACTCGAGGTGGACGTGGTCGTAATACTCGTGGTAGAGGTAGGGGTAGAATGACGGTTTCTGAGCCCGTAGGATCTGGGCAGGGTTCAGAAAATGAGGTACCGGTTCCGCCACCAGCTGGAGGTGGTGAGTTCCAAGATCAGACTGGAGACGACGCAGTGTCACAGGCGATGCTGCGAGTGTTGGAAAGAGTAGCTGGGGCTAGTGGTGGTGCAGGAGTTAGGAAATCTGTTCCTGAGCGACTCCGGGCTAATGGGGCTGAATTCTTTCGAGGTGTTTCTGGTGTTGCTCCTAGCACTGCTGAGTACTGGCTGGAGGCGACTGAGCGGATCATGGATGATCTGGACTTGACAACTGAAGAGAAGCTGAAGGGTATCGTATCGCTTCTCCGAGATGAGTCATATCAGTGGTGGCTCACGGTTCGGGACAGTGTGGCTGCAGAGGATCTGACGTGGGATTATTTTCGGGCTGCTTATCAAAAGAAATATATCGGGGCTAGTTACATCGACTCCCAGAGAAAGGCGTTTCTGAGGCTTGTTCAGGGGAGTAAATCTGTTGCTGAGTACGAGGCTGAGTTTCTGAAGCTGAGTAGGTATGCCAGAGGCATTGTAGCCACTGAGCATGAGAGGTGCGTTCGTTTCGAGGATGGTCTCCGAGACGAGTTGAGGCTGCTGATTGCTCCACAGCAGGAGCGCGAGTTTGCTGTCTTAGTTGAGAAGGCTAAGGTAGCCGAGGGCGTTAAGGAGTCAGTGCGGCAGAGTATGGACAGGAGTAGGCTTAAGAGGAGCTTCGGGTCTTCTGGTTCGTCGGGTAATCCGCAGAAGAGGGCTAGACCGAGTGGGCAGAATCAGTCTGCTAGGTTTGTTGCTGCTAGGCAGGGACCACCGCAGTGTAATCAGTGTGGGAAATCTCATTGGGGTGGCTGTTGGACTGGTGGTAAAGGGTGCTTCGAGTGTGGGTCTCTGGAGCATCGCATTAGAGATTGTCCGCGTAGGATGGCCAGGATTCAGTCTGAGAGTCAGGGTCGTAATCAGTTCAGAGGTAATGGACCGCCACCGCAGAGGGGCCGTGGTAATGGCAGAGGTGGTTATGGATCTAGTCGGGGCCGTGGAGCACCGGGCAGAGGTGCGGGTAGTTCTGAGGCTAGGCAGCCTGGGTTGGTTTATGCTGCGAGGCGCCGAGAGGAGGGCGACGCACCGGACGTCATAACCGGTACGTTTTTGATTTTTGGTACTCCTTATACTGCTTTAATTGATGTGGGTTCTACGCACTCTTATGTTGCCAGTAGTATAGTAGAGACAATGGACTTAGACTCTGAGATATCTTCTAGGCAGATGACTGTGATTAGCCCTCTAGGTCACTCTGTAGTAGTAGATAAACTGTTTAGAGAGGTACCCCTAGAACTCCAAGGGGTAGTGTTTGCTGCTGATCTGATGGAACTGCCGTTTGGGGAGTTCGATTTGATTCTCGGGATGGATTGGCTGGTTAAGTACCAAGCGAGGTTGGATTGCGCGGCCAAGCGCATGGTTCTTAAGTCGGGTGATGGTGATGAGGTGGCTATGATAGGTAATAGGAGGGATTACTTATCAAATGTGGTATCTGCTTTGAAAGCGGAGAAGATGGTCAGGAAGGGCTGTGAAGCGTACGTGGTTCATGTGTATGCCTTGGAGGCTAAAGGGTCTGCTGTTGAGGAAGTTCGTACTGTTAAAGAATTTGCTGATGTGTTTCCTGAAGAGCTTCCGGGTTTGCCGCCAGATCGTGAGGTAGAGTTCGGGATTGATCTGTTACCCGGGACTGCGCCAGTGTCTATTACTCCGTATAGGATGGCACCAAAGGAATTGGTGGAGCTTAAGGCTCAGATCCAGGAGTTATTGGATCGGGGTTTTATTAGGCCAAGTGTTTCGCCGTGGGGTGCGCCAGTTCTTTTTGTCAAGAAGAAAGATGGCACGATGCGGATGTGCATAGACTACCGCCAGTTGAACAAGCTGACGATTAAAAACAAGTATCCGTTGCCACGGATAGATGACTTGTTTGATCAGCTGAAGGGGGCTGCGGTATTCTCTAAGATTGATCTGCGGTCTGGGTACCATCAGCTAAAGGTTAAAGAGGCTGATATCCATAAAACAGCGTTTCGGACTCGGTATGGGCACTATGAATTCCTGGTAATGCCATTCGGGTTGACTAACGCACCGGCAGCGTTTATGGATATGATGAATAGGGTGTTTCAGCAGTATCTGGATCAGTTCGTGGTGGTTTTCATAGACGACATCTTGGTGTACTCAAGGACGAAGGAAGAGCATGATGAGCATTTGAGGGTGGTGCTGCAGATTCTGAGGGAAAAGCAACTCTATGCTAAGTTTAGTAAGTGCGAGTTCTGGCTTAGAGAAGTGACGTTCTTGGGTCATGTAGTGTCAGCTGAGGGTATTCGAGTAGATCCTCGCAAGATTGAGGCTGTTCTGGATTGGAAGCCACCTAGGACAGTGGCTGAGATTCGTAGTTTTCTAGGTTTGGCTGGATACTACCGAAGGTTTGTTGAGGGTTTCTCGTTGATAGCAGCGCCGATGACCAAGCTATTAAGGAAAGAGGTTCCGTTTGTTTGGACTGAGAAACAGCAGGAAAGCTTCGACAAGTTAAAGAAGGTCTTGACTGAGGCTCCGGTTTTGATTCAACCTGAGGCTGGTAAGGAATACACAGTCTACTGCGATGCATCACATACGGGTCTGGGTTGTGTGCTGATGCAAGAAGGTAAGGTTGTGGCTTACGCTTCTAGGCAGCTGAGGCCACATGAGGTCAACTATCCGACACACGATTTGGAGCTAGCGGCTGTAGTTTTCGCCTTAAAGATTTGGAGGCACTACTTATATGGAGAGAGATCGATAGTCTACACGGATCATAAGAGTCTGAAGTATCTACTGACTCAGAAGGATTTAAATTTGAGGCAGCGCAGATGGGTTGAGTTGCTGAAAGATTACGACTGCTCGATTGAGTATCATCCGGGCAAGGCTAACGTGGTAGCAGACGCGTTAAGCCGTAAGGTTGTTTCGGACTTAAGAGCTTTATTTGCCCATTTGAGCTTGTACGACGACGGGAGTATTTTGGCAGAGTTGCAGGTTAAGCCTACTTGGGTTGAGCAGGTCAGAGAGAAACAGTTAGTGGATGAGGTTCTGAGTGCGCGAAGGTTGCAAGTGCAGAATGGTGGTTTGGAGGGTTACAGCTTGTCTAGTGATGATGTTCTGTGTTTCCAGGGTAAGGCTTGTATGCCTAAGGATGTTGAGCTAAGGCAGAAGATTCTTCAGGACGCACATAGCAGTCCTCATGCTATGCATCCTGGAGGTAGCAAGATGTATAAGGATCTTAGAGAGCAATTTTGGTGGCCTGGTTTGAAGAAAGAGGTGACAGAGTTTGTTGGAAGATGTCTGACTTGTCAGCAGGTCAAGGCTGAACATCAGTTGCCGTCGGGTTTGCTTCAGCCTGTGAAGATTCCGCAGTGGAAGTGGGAAAGGATAACCATGGATTTTGTCAGTGGGTTACCGCTTACGCCAAGCAAGAAGGATTCAGTTTGGGTAGTGGTGGATCGTCTGACTAAATCAGCTCACTTTATTCCGGTGAGGGTTGACTACTCACTTCAGAAGCTAGCGAAGCTGTATGTGTCAGAGATCGTGAGGTTGCACGGTGTGCCAGTTTCGATAATCTCGGATAGGGATCCCAGGTTCACGTCTAGGTTCTGGAAGGCATTGCATCAAGCATTGGGTACTCGTTTGGATTTCAGCACGGCTTTTCACCCGCAGTCTGACGGTCAATCAGAAAGGGTTATTCAGATCTTAGAAGACATGCTGAGAGGTTGTGTCTTGGATTTCAGAGGTAGTTGGGAGGAGTTTCTACCGTTAGCTGAGTTTGCCTACAACAACAGTTACCAAGCGAGCATCAAGATGGCTCCGTACGAGGCGTTGTATGGTAGGAAGTGTCGCTCACCTACGTGCTGGACAGAGTTAGGTGAACGTCAGTTATTGGGACCCGAGCTGGTAGCTGAGACTGAAGACAAGGTTAAGTTGATTCAAGCTAGATTGAAGGAAGCTTCGGACCGGCAGAAGTCTTATGCCGATCTTAAGCGGAGAGATATAGAGTTTGCTGTTGGGGATCGAGTTTTCTTGAAGGTTTCACCTTGGAAGAAGGTTCTGAGGTTCGGGAAGAAAGGCAAGCTTAGTCCGAGGTTCATTGGGCCATATAAGGTTTTGAGACGAGTTGGACCAGTAGCGTATCAGCTTGAGTTGCCAGCAGAGCTTAGTCAGATTCACGACGTTTTTCACGTTTCGATGCTTCGGAGGTATCGTTCAGATCCGTCGCATGTGGTAGCAGTGGAAGAGATCGAGGTAAATCCAGACTTGTCTATGGAAGAAGAACCTGTACAGATTCTTGATCGGGATGTGAAGGTTCTGCGTAGGAAGTCTGTGCCTTTGGTTAAGGTACTTTGGCGGAATCATGGTGTAGAAGAAGCGACGTGGGAACCCGAGGATACGATGAGACAGCAATACCCGCAACTCTTTTGATCAGGTAATTTCGAGGCCGAAATTATTTTAAGGGGGGTAGAACTGTAATATCCCGGGTTAGGGGCTATTTTGGTGTTGCAGGATATTGCATGTTTGTAGTGTGCTGTGTTGCTATTTTCATGTCTTAGGGGCTTAATTATAGTCTAGGTGTATGCCTGAGGTAATGGAAGAAATTTGGTTTTTGGGTGTTAAGTGAAGGGAGCTGAGGATGCTGGGGTTTAAGAATTATTTTCGTGGTTTTATTGCACAAATGAAGAGCTGGCAGAGTGGCAAAGGGGAGCTTGGTGTGACGCCAACTTCAAGGAGTGGAGGTCCAGTGTTCGAGCAGCAGGAGTCTCCTTTTTGTCACCTATTTTGGACGGCATAGGAGGGAAGAGGAGTATGAAATTTGAACTCTAGCTTGGACTTGGTCAAAAGGGTGACTTGGATGGTGGAGAGCAAATTAAGGAGGAGGACTTGTTCAACTCATTTGAAATGAGTGAATGGGAGTGAGTGGGGGGATTCTTGGCCGAATTTGGGGGGTGTTGGAGTGGGGTGTGGACGGTTTGGTTGAGGGATGGGAAGTGTGCCGAAATGCACTTCTCATTTTGTGCATTTTCGGCCAAAAAGGCATTGGTGAAGAAGTCTTTTCTTTTTCTTTCTTTTGTCAAAAAGCAACCCGAGACTTCAGTGTATTTTCTCAATTTTTTTTCAGATTGAATGACCAAACCCCATAGCCTTGCCGAAAATTTCATTCCTTTCCTTATTGTTTGAATGTGGCCGAATGTTCAACCCCATTTCATCTCTTTTGTTCAAATTGTGCTAAAACCGAGGTACTCTCTCTTCTTCAACATCCTCTCCTCTTTTTGAAGCTTTGATTGCCGAAACTATATTCTCCAAGACACCTTCTCTAAACCGAAAGTACTTTCTGTCTATCCACTCCTTCTCTTCTAAATATTCCATTGCCGAAATTCCCTCCTCATCTCTCAAATTTTTATTCTTTTCCTCTCCTAAAGCCGAACCTAAGGGTGTTGAACACCTATAAGCCGAATTCCTTTCCTTCTTTTGTAGCCTTGGCCGAAATTCTCATCTCCCTTAATAGTTCTTTGGTGGCCGAATATTAGGAGAGTGGTGAACGTGTTGGGCTCTCAATTTCAGTCGATTGGTGTTGGGGGTAAGTCTTTGGCCGAATGGCCATATCTTCCTCTTTTGATCTTTGTTGGTGATGGGTTGATTAAGGGCCAGTTATGGTCATTTTTTGAAGGATTCTAATCTCTCCATTATAGGACATCAAAGGGTTTCAAGCAACAAGAGGAACCATCTTCGTCTGTTAAGTGAGTAGGTAGGTGTGGTAAGTGATATTACTTCACTCGTTTGATTTTATTAAGATAGGCTACAAGAGACTAATGGTTCTATTTCTAGGTGAAGGCCGATTGTCTAAGAGAACCATTATTGGTTTGGGGTTTGGTTGGAAACCAAACCATTCGCAAGTGAAGGTACGGGATTGTTGTTTTTTCTACCCTTTTGGTTAATTGGTTGTTGACCGAATGTTAGTGATGCCTAACCCCTATGTTGGACCGATTGTAGGAGTTAGTCATCAAGGGACTCAGAGTGATTCGTAGGGATTTTAGACTCGTACTATCAGGTGTGTTTACTAACACACTTATATTTAGTAATATGTTTAATAATCTGTGTGATGTCTAATGAAACAGTGGTGACTGTTATGATACCCTTATGGGTATGATTCTGGACTCGGGTAAGTCAGTATCGTTATTGTTATAATATCTATTGATGATTTATATGATATCATGGTTGTGGTAATATATGACATGGGGTATGAGATTAGACACATTGGCATGATAGTATGATATGCATGATTACATGAGTTTGGCATGTTGATGGGTGATATGAGAGGAGGGAGTATGATGTTTTGTGCTGACGAGCACCAGTGCTTTGGTAGCACACTTTGTGACTTTGGGTCACCAGAGGTTTGGCACCTCCAGAGGCTTGGTACCTCAGCGTCTCGTCCCAGTGGCTTAGTACCACAGTGGGTTGGCCCCACAGATGATTATACGGGATTGACGCCAGTGTTTTGGTAACACACGATGGGTTGGCCCCATCACCAGATTTGTGACTACGGTCACCAGTGCTTTGGTAGCACATTGTGTCTTTGGGACACCAGAGGTTTGGCACCTCATTGCGACTTGTCCCTGTGGTTTGACCACCGTGGGTTGGCCCCACTTGAGATATGGGATCGTCTGCTAGTGTTTTGGTAACACACGATGGGTTGGCCCCATCATCATTGGATTTGTGACTCCGGTCACCAGTGCTTTGGTAGCACAACTGTGTCTTTGGGACACCAGTGCTTTGGTAGCACATTGACGGATATTGTGTCTTTGGGACACCGGTGCTTTGGTAGCACATTGTGGCTATATGTCACCAGTGGTTTGGCACCACCAGTGGTTTGGTACCACACGGGGTAGAAAAGGCGTTATGGATGGTTAGGATCGGGTTGCATTGATTATATTGCTATGTATAATGTGTGTTAGCATGTTGATTCTTTGGGAGCGGGATTTACACACTGAGTCACTCGACTCACCCTCTCCTTTGACATTTCAGGTGACTCGTAGATGCGGACCTGGAGCCGGGATGGACTCGGGGTGCTTATGCCATGCTGAATAAAGTCTTTACTCAGACTTTATATTTTGGGTACTTTAGTTATTTACTTTTATTTGGGTTTCTATTTGGATTTGTAAAGGGCCTTTAAAGTTATATTTTATGTTGCTTATGCTTTAAATTGATTTTTAATATGCCTAACAAAGTAACTTGGAATAAATTTTACTAAAATATGGGAAGATAAAGTTTTCACAACTAAAACGCAACGTGTTTTAAATTATACCATCGGGTATCACACAAAGTCTTTTGATAAACAAATACAAATGGTTTTCAATTCAAACTTGTAGTTCTTCTAAGTTTAAAAGTGATTTAGGTATCATTAAGTGACTAATGAGGTTTTAAATGGTTCAAACTCGTTTCAGCTACAAATTTTGACTAAGTTTCCAAAATCTCCGGATTTCAAATACATCAACTGTTTTTCACACCAGACTACTTAAATTTGTTTCAAACACACCGTGTTTTCACCCAGTTTTTAAACGAAAAATCTAGTTTTCCAAAGACATATCTCCCCGTAGCATACCAGATTCGGACGTGGTGTCTTGTCCGAGTTTGGGGTGTTACACACATTTAGCATGCTTTTGGATGATTTAAGCCCTGAATTGTGTAATTTGGTGCTCTTAATCCTTTGTTTTCATGTTTTATACTCAGGAGAGCACCCAATGACAAAAAGAACGGAAAACGGACCCAAAACGGAGTAAATGGGCCATATCACAAAATCCACACGGCCTGGGCCCAAGACCACACGGCCGTGCCTCACTCAACAGTCTCAAACACGGCCTGGGCACGATTTACACGGGCTTGTGCTATGGGCGTGTCCCTGCCGCGGCCAAGAGGAGTTTTACTCAGAATAGAATACTTGGAGGCAAAGAAACACATTCCAAAGCCTATTCAAACACCCTAGTAGGAATTCTACTTGAATTAGGATACTTAAGGGCCAAGTACGGCATCTCAAAGTCTATGTAAACACCCAAGGGGGCAACTTAAAGAGAGGTTGGCAGAAGCCGGAACCCACGACATTAGTCAGGGGGCGGTTAGCTAGGCTAAGGAGCCGAGCCAGAAAGGTCAGATTTGTGGGAATCACTCAAAGATAGCCAGTTGATCCATCTCAAGAAGCTGAAATTATACTCAAAACGGAGGATCTCTCCTACAATTCCTTCAGGGGGTTTTAAGGATTTCTTATGTTTTGCTTTATCTTTTCTTTTGGGATGTTTTCTTTCATTATTATGAACTAAACCCTCAGATACCTGAGGGGATGAAACATAAGATGAATCTTTATTATCCTTTGCTGAACTATATGATAACTATTTGACTTGTTCTTAATTATGTGTTCTTAATTCTTGTATTGATATTTTCAGGATATTAATTCAAGCATGATGTGCTTAGGTGGAGGAGCAAAAGTCCCTGCCTAAGAGTAGATCTAGCATAATTAAGCGGAGTTGATCGCGAGCCTAGAGATAGGGTGACGAGATTTTGCCGGATTAGGGTGAAACCTAATATGGGAGTCCATAGGTCGAGTTAATGCGATTCTAGGGGTTTTAATTTGAAAGAGATTTCAATTAATCAACCTAGGGTTAGATGTTAGTCGCCTCGAGAGAGGGATTAATATAACTTAGGGAATCTTACGGATCAAGTCAAGTGAATAAATTGTCAGTTTCAGAGTTAGATAACAAGTGAAGTCTAGGTGGATTCTTCCTTGGGTGTCGCCTTAATCAATTGGTTTTTTCCTCAAGTTATTTTCCCAAATTCTTTCTCTTTGTCTTTGCATCTTTAGTTTAGTAGTTAGTTAATTTTAGATTAAATAAAGATCACTTCAATTTTTAGGCTAAATAATAAAAAGAGAGTTAGTATTAGTACTTTTGGTTCCTTTGGGTTCGACATTCCGGTCTTGCCTTAACTATACTACTGTTCGATAGGTGCGCTTGCCTCAAAAATCATTGTCATAGTTAGTTTCTAGGTTCGGTCATTCTTTTTATAAATTTTAAGACTTTGACGCGCGATCAAGTTTTTGGCGCCGTTGCCGGGGAACTAAAATATTAAGAAAGCTAAATTTTTATTACTTTAGCCATTTTTTATTATTGTAATTTATTTTCATTTTTATTTTTTTTATTTTTTTTTTACTTTGCTAATTTTTCCTCCATTTGCTTTTGGTAGATAATTTTAGTTTATAGAGAAGATGGCACTAAATAATTATCAATGGCAAGTCATAAGGACAATTCCTACTAAAGCAGCCAGTGTCTTCAACATTGACGTGGTCACCAGGTTATCTAACCAGCTAGAGATGATGAATAAAAAGATTGATGGTTTGCATAGTCTCTCGCAGGTACACCCAGTAATGCAATATGACTCGAATCTAGGAAGCGTGGCGAATCCTGAGTACCCACCCTACGAATATGGCATGGAGAACGAAAAAGTCCACTATATGGGCAACTATTCTAGACCTCAAAATAATTTTTATAGTGACACTTATAATGCAGGCTGGAGGTCGTGGGATGATCAAAGTAGCCAAAGACAGGAACTTTCTCCAAATTTTCAACAACCACCTCATCAACAGGAAGAAGAGTCGAACCTTGAAGAGATGCTGACAAAATTCATAGCAGCCTCAGAAACATGTTTCCAAAAGGTAGAAACAAAACTTGAAGTATTGTCACAAGAGTTCAAGGATCAATTCAGGCAACTTGCTAAGCTGATCTCAGAACAACTACAAGAAAGCTTGCCAAGCAACACTGAAACTAACCCAAAAGAGCAAATTCAAGCCGTAACAGCTTATGACAGTGAAAGGTTAGTGGAATCTAACCCAAGGCAAGAGCCTGTGGTAAGTGAAGGTAAGGTTGAGGTAAGCCATGATTTACCAAACCCGGTGATTACAGAGTACCAATCTCGTGTGCCACACCCCGATGTGAGAAAGAAAGACCACACAGAGGAGCAACTCAGTAAGTCTCTTAAACTTTGAAAGAAATTTCATATTAATTTGCCGTTTCTTAAAGCTCTTTTGCAGATGCCAGATTCTAGATCTCGTGTCGATAAAGAAGAAATTCATGAGGAACGAAGGCTTTGGATCGATGAACTAGACGAGGGGAAGACACACTTTAAAGAGAAACTAAAAACACACGAAGCAAAAATGAGGTGACTCCACGACGAACTTAATGGTGGGACAACCCAGCTTAAGATAGGAGATCAAGTACTCAAAATCTTCCCAGATGGAACAGTCGAGGTAACTAGTCCTAAAATTAGCACCTTTAAGATAAACACTACTCGACTTAAATTTTATATCAATAACCGAATTGATCGCATGAGAAATGATTTTCACCTTCTCAAACCACCATGACCATACGAATGAGAGATAAAGTCTAGCTTAAGACTATAAACGAGCGCTTCTTGGGATGCAACCCGAGCACTAACCCCATTATTTTTTACATTTTTCATTTTTACTTTTATTTTTCCTTTTAGCACCTAACCGTAAACTAACCAAAGTACAGCTTTCCATACCACACGGCCTTGCACACGGCCATGTGGCCACCACAAGAAGGTACAAGGGCGGAGCCAACTATCAGATCCATAATTTCTATTTAAGCCCCTTATTCCTTTCCTTTTCCCGTAATCTTTCTTCTTTCATTTTCGATTATTTACTTTTATTTTATTTTTATTTTTATTTTTATTTTATTTCCTTTATTATTTTCTTCTTCTTATTCGTATCATTTAGATTTAGTTTAGGATATAATAAAATCAGGACGGCTGCTTCGAGGACTCAATTTCAAACGGTTCGAGACGCTTCCCCACGTTCACCTCCAATCCTATCTGGTTTCTTTTCATTGACTTCATCCAAAATTCAGGAAGTTTCAGTTCTCTCCCCATCTTACAATTTTATGATTATTTTGATATTATCTACCTTTGTACATTGAGGGCAATGTACATCTTAAGTGTGGGGGGTTAACTATAGTATTATTTGAAAATCCCTGAATTATACCTTGTCCTACAGTAAGTTTCTCATATTATGATTAGAATGAAATTTCCCTGATATATGATTTTTATTGATATGTTTTAGATTAAGTCATCGATAATTGTGCAGTGATGATTAAATTTGAAGGATACTAGAGAATCAAGCATGATAAGTCTATTTTTTTTCCAAATTTAAAATTTTTAGGTTGTCTACCTGAATCTGAATGTTATCTCGAGGATTGAAATTTACGAGGTTGACATCAAGAACCCATTAATTCTGTGAGCTTTTGAGCCTTTTAGAGCATATATTCTTTTTCGTGCTCACTTTATTGATTATGAGTGTGTCAACATTGATCTGTTATTCTAGAACTTGCATTGATTATACATATCGAGACCACACCTTTGATTTGATATTCTGAGATGATAAAGGCACCTAGGTTTTAACCCACTTACTCCATTAAAAAGCCTACCTTCATTATTAACCCCTAGTGAACCCCGTTGATCCTAACAACCCTTTTTATTGACTCACCCACTAATATTAACACAAAACCCTTTGTATTTGTTATCACCATTCCTTTTGAGTATCTCTCTGTCGAGATTTGATTTTGAACAGTCACCTAATTATGTTCTATATTTCAGTTGTAAAAGTTCTTTCCTATTATTTGACTTGTTTTTAAAAAAATCGAAGAATATTCACTATTAGTTTTGTGATTAAGCGAGATTATACGTTAAACTCCAATTATTGAAGAAGAAGCTCATATCAAAGTATTATTTATGTAATTATTATCATTTTAATATCTCTAGTTAGGTAATTTGTCAAGTCAAACTCGATTCTAACCTTCTAATTCAGCCTTTACCCATACCCTTGAACCTAAGCCCCATTACAACCCTATAAAGACCTTTTGATTTGTGTATCATCTCATATTTTAGTGCTAGAGATTTGATTTTCATGCAAGCCTATGGGATTAACTTTTCATGTTTGACTTTTGAGTGCTTAATTCTGAACCTTAAACACTTCGAGTGGTTTGAGTGAATCTTTAGTGAGGATGTGAACTCTTGTCGATTTCAAATCAGAGGTAATTATTTAGGTAAAGGGAAACACCTATGTTTTCATACTATAAAAATTATGACTTTGATTGTTTGAATCTTTAGGCCTCTTTGAGTTGAATTATCCATGTATAAATTACCTTTGAATTATGATGAAACACTATTGATGAATATTATGAATCAGGGAAGTTCGTTTTAATTGTGAGTTGAGAATTTTGCTTGAGGACAAGCAAAAGCTTAAGTGTGGTGGTATTTCATAAACCAAAAAAGTAACATATTTTAAGCCCACATTTAGCATGCTTTTCGATAATTTAAGCCCTGAATTGTGTAATTTGGTGCTCTTAATCCTTTGTTTTCATGTTTTATACTCAAGAGAGCACCCAATGACTAAAAGAACGGAAAACGGGCCCAAAACAGAGTAAATGGGCCATATCACGAAATCCACACAGCCTGGGCCCAAGACCACACGGCCGTGCCTCACTCAACAGTCTCGAACACGGCCTGGCCACGATTTGCACGGGCGTGCGCCATGCGTGTCCCTGCCGCGACCAAGTGGAGTTTTACTTGGAATAGGATACTTGGAGGCAAAGAAACACATTCCAAAGCCTATTTAAACACCCTAGTAGGAATTCTACTTGAATTAGGATACTTAGGGGCCAAGTAAGGCATCTCAAAGTCTATATAAACACCCAATGGGGCAACTTGAAGAGAGGTCGGCAAAAGCCAGAACCCACGGCATTAGTTAGGGGGCGGTTATCTAGGCTAAGGAGCCGAGCCAGAAAGGTCATATTTGTCGGAATCACTCGAAGATAGCCAGTTGATCCATCTCAAGAAGCCGGAATTATACTCAAGACGGATGATCTCTCCTTTAATTCATTCAAGGGGTTTTAGGGATTTCTTATGTTTTGTGTAACAGACCAAATTTGACCCTAATTAGAATGGTGGTTTCGGGACCACGAATCCGAGTCTGAGAAAGATTTTAATATTATATTTTGTGTTTATTATAAGTGAATTAGTGTGTGTAAAAATTTCGTAGAAAAATTTAATCGTTTGTGTGTTTAATTTAACAAAAAGGACTAAATCGCGTAGTAAAAGTTGCATGCTATAGTGTAAAGTGCTAGAATGGTGATGGCTTCTTAATATGAAGCATTAAATGGGTAAATAACCCATTTTTAAGTTAGTGGGTGACATATGACATGTTTAACCTTAATTTTTATATTGTATAATTATTTATAATAAGGTTATAAAGGTAAATGAATAAATGTCATATATATGTTAAATAAAACATAAAAAAATGGCCATTATCATCCTTTATTTGCTTGGCCAAATGTTGAGAAAAGAAATGGGGTTTGGTATCCTTTGAATTTCGGCAACTTCAATCACAAATTCAAGGTTAGTTTGATTTCGGTTCTTGATAATTTTTACGTTTTTGAGATCGTTGCTTCGAACCGCAGCTGACCCATGTTAAAATTTTTAAATCTAAGCATGCTTGATGTTCGGCCATTGTTGTGTTCATGTGATTTTTGATGTTTGATGATTTTAGAAGAAAGATATGTTAAAGATTAGTATGTTTTGTATTGGAAGTTTTGATGGAATTGAGTATTTAGGGCTAATTTGTAAAAATAAATTTTTAGAGGGGCTTAATTGTGAAGTAAATGAAATAAATGAGCTTGTAAGGTCCCTAGGAAGATTCGGCTCTTGAGTAGCATGGGGAAATTTCGTGTATTTTGTGTTTTATGCAACTAGGACTAAATTGTAAAAATGTGAAACATTAGGGGTAAATTGGTAAATTGCCCATTTATGTGTTTTGAGACTAAATTGAAATGAAATGTACTTGAATGAGCTAAATTTTAATGTGTTTAAATCAAGAACAAAGAAAAACGGATTTGGATCGGGGAAAGACAAAGGTTATCGAATAGCCAGATTTCGTAGTTCGTCGACAGTCGAGGTAAGTCCTTAAGCAAATATATGCTAAAGAATTATTTATGATTATGATGAATAATGAAACTCGAATAGTTAAAGTGTATTTATAGGTAATAGCCGAATATAGGAGTATGGTATTGAATTGAACTTACTTTGTAAAACGAGAATTGTATAAGTATGTTCAGATTGGTAAGTGAAAGAAATATGAAGTATATGAGTTGTTTGTATTGATGGTATCATGGAATGAGTGATGAATTGATTTTTATATCTATATCGCCTCATGCCGGTGTTATTTATCGGGCTAAATGCCTAGCAGGCCATGTGCCGGTGATCTATTTCGGGCTTTGAGCCTAGCAGGCTTCGTGTTGGTGAATTATTTCGGACTTCTGGTCTAGCAGGCTTAATGCCGGTGATAAGCTATAAACTGAGAGCTCATGTAATAAACGAGGTGTGACATATTATTTAATGCTATGTACCATTAGCCAAGGTAAGTGTTATCCTACTAGCTTAGTATGGAATGAAGTGTATTATCTATCGAGTTTATAAAGGATGAACATGAACCATTTATATATATATAGTTATGTATGAATTTAGCCTAATGTCTACATGTTGTTTTGATGATTCGGCTATAAGTGAATTCGTTATTGAGAAATGAATTAGGATGTGATTTTATGTGCGTATAAAAGGAAGATTATGTGATTAATATGTATGAGATGTTTATTCGATTTGGAGTATATGAATACTTATGATAACTATGAAATGAATGATGTATATGTTCATGGAAGATAATTGAAATCCTTAAGTTAAGGTTATAGATAGTATTCGGCCATATTATTTTGTAATTATAATGTATATATTCATTTTCTATGAATTGTTTAATTAAAGGTTAAATGTTCGAATATCAATTTGTATTTGCTTGAGACTTACTAAGCTAGTGAGCTTACTTGTGTGATATGTTCTCCTCTGTTTTATAGATTTGGTTAAAGCTACGAGCTCACAAGGGATCGTCGAGAAAGTCATCCACACTATCAACCTGTTTGGTATTTATAAACTTAGTTTTTATTAAAAAGGCATGTATAAGCTAGGTTAAGTTGTAAACCGACGGTATCTAATTTTGTTTATAATGTAGCCATGCGTATTGGCTATTTCATTTGCTTATACGTTACTTGTGTGTTTTGATAAGTATTTAAGCTCGTACAGTTGTTAATGGTTAAGTGTTTCTAGATAAGTTTAAAGTTTAGTTTGAGCATGTATATATATAAGTTATGATAGTTATCTAGAGTTGTTTATCCATGATTCGATGGTGTTAGTAGGAATGTTAATATATATATATTGGAGTCGATCATTGAAGTGTTAAATTGAGGTCCGAATATGTGGTCATTTGATTGGTTATACTCATGTGTTACAAGTAGTTGCATAGCTTATGTATTTGATATGGTACTAATAATCTTTGTAACTATAGTATTTCAATGTGGCTTTGGTTAAATGAATTATAAAAGAGATTTTAATTAGGTAGAATATGTATGTATATTTGGCAAAGTCTTATTGGTATAGAAAAATGAAGTTAACATGTTTTAAGAATTATATGCTTAAGCTCGTTTTAAAATATGGAAATGAGCATGGCGGTGATGTATGTATATATATATATATGTTTTATATATCCTTGGCTATGAGATTGCTTAATTTGGTTGAGTAGATTTGATTTAATAAAAGAATGTATATGTGGTGAATAATGAGTTTACATTCGGTTAAGATGTGTTAAATTTATGCTTGTCTGTTGATGTCATAACTTGATAAAAGAATCTTTATCAATGTGACATGATGTGATTGAGTGGATATGCTCATATATTTGGCTATGCTTGAATCAATTTTTAAAACGTTGAAATGTTATGATTGTATAAGGGTCGCATTGTACACGCTTCGATTTTTTTAATGTCTTTATGGGAATGTTAAATTGTAAGATTTAAAGGTAATACCTCTAAACCCTAGTTCGGTGACGGATACAGGTTAGGGGTGTTATATTTAATTGGTATCAGAGCTTAGGTTTAGTCGATTCTAGGACTATCGTAGCGCGTGAGAGGCTAGCTATACATGCCTTTTAGTATATACGATAGTGTGGTGACTTCTGACATTTCCATCTGTGTTTTATATAGTAAATGGATTCTGATCCTGACAGAGCCGTAGCTGATGATGTAGAAAGTGTAGCGCCTGATCGTGCACGCGGATCAGCGCTAGCAGACTCTCGACCAGTTTCGGGTAGCCATGAGGGGGAGGCTAAACAAGCGTTCTACCAGATGATGAATGAATGGTTTACCCAGTTTGTTCAGAATAATCCGGCTGTACAACAACCTCCACCCCCGAATAATCCAACTGCGGTACCTTCAGCACCCCCAATGAAGATCTGATGAGATCTAGTAGACCTCCCGTTGACAAAATTAGAAAATATGGGGCTGAAGAATTCAAAGAGAATGATGACGATGATGCGGAATGGGCTGAAATGTGGCTTGATAACACTATTAGGGTACTTGATGAGCTATCCTGCACTCCAGATGAATGTTTGAAGTGTGCTATATCTTTACTTCGGGACACTGCATATCACTGGAGGAATACACTAGTATCAGTGGTTCCGAAAGAAAAAGTGACGTGGGAATTCTTCCAGAATGAATTCCGCAAGAAATATATTAGCCAGAGGTTCATCGATCAGAAATGGAAAGAATTTCTGGAGCTTCAACAGGGCCCATGACTGTGACTGAATATGAGCAGAAATTTGTCATTGAGTCGATATGCTCGAGAGTGTGTATCAACTGAAGCTATTATGTGCAAAAGGTTCGAAGACGGCTTGAATGAAGATAGAAAGTTGCTTGTTGGCATTCTTGAAATCAAAGAGTTCGTAGTACTTGTCGAGCGAGCTTGTAAAGCCGAAGAACTTGGTAAAGAGAAAAGAAAAGCTGAAATGGAAGCTAGAGACACTTGTATAAGATCATCGAGTAAGACTTTCCAACCGTAACTAAAAAGTTTAGAGGTGACTTTAGCTGACATAAAGCTACTTCAGATATGTCTAGACGAGACCGACCCCCAGTGAGTTCTCGAGCTACCTTGACGGCCAGTGTTGGTAACGTTCCACAGAATCGAGTTGAATGCAAGCACTATTGTAAATGGCATTCTGGGAGTTGTAGATTCCGCGATCGGTCTTGTTTTAAATGTGGATCGTCAGATCATTTTATCAGGGAATGTTCGACGTTAGCCGAGCAGAATATAGTTCAGAATATCAAGCCTAGCAATGTGTCAGTGCGAGGCAGACCACCTAGGCATTCGGGAAATGTTAGTGGCAGTCAGAAGGGAATTAGGACACTGCAGTTAGATCGGAGGCTCGTGCACCAGCTAGAGCATATGCTATTCATGCCCGAGAGGAAGCTTCTTCCCCAAATGTTATCACTGGCACTTTCACTCTTTATGATACTCCTGTGATTGCATTGATTGATCCTGGTTCAACTCATTCATATGTGTGTGAAACTCTAGTATCCAGTAAGACTCTACCTGTTGAGTCTACTGAGTTAGTGATCCGTGTGTCCAACCCTTTGGGTCGCTGTGTACTTGTTGATAAAGTGTGTAAAAGTTGCCCGTTGATGATTTGGGATTCCTGCTTCCCAGCTGATTTAATGTTGTTGCCCTTCGACGAGTTTGATATAATTTTGGGAATGGATTGGTTAACTTTGCACGATGCAGTGGTGAATTGCAAAAGAAAAGTTATTGATTTGGGATGCCAGAACAGAGAAATCATACGGGTTGAATCTAATGATTTGAGCGGGTTGCCTACCGTTATATCCTCGATGTTAGCTCGAAAGTATGTGAGAAAAGGATGTAAAGCTTACTTGGCTTATGTGTTGGATAATAAAGTGTCCGAAAAGCAGATTGAATCGGTACCAGTTGTGTGTGAATATTCAGATGTGTTTCCCGAAGAATTACCGGGTTTGCCGCCAGTTCGAGAGATTGAGTTTGGCATTGAATTAGTACCGGGGACAACTCCAATTTCGATAGCTCTGTATCGGATGGCACCTACTGAGTTGAAAGAGTTGAAAGCATAGTTGCAAGAGTTGATAGATAGGGGCTTTGCACGACCGAGTTTCTCTCCTTGGGGTGCACCAGTTCTGTTTGTGAAAAAAGAAAGATGGGACTTTGCGAATGTGTATTGACTATCGACAGCTGAATAAAGTGACAATAAAGAATAAGTACCCATTACCTCAGATTGATGACTTGTTTGATTAGTTGAAAGGGGCTTCAGTGTTTTCGAAGATAGATCTGAGATCGGGTTATTATCAGTTGCGAGTCAGAGATACAGATGTACCAAAGACTGCATTCCAGATGAGGTATGGACATTTTGAGTTTCTAGTTATGCCTTTTGGACTTACTAATGCACCTGCTGTTTTTATGGATCTGATGAATCGGGTTTTCAGACAGTTTTTGGATCGGTTTGTAGTAGTGTTTATTGATGATATACTGATCTACTCCAAAGATGAAACTGAGCATGCCGAGCATTTGAGATTAGTGCTACAAACTTTGTGAGATCAACAGTTGTATGCAAAGTTTAGTAAGTGTGAGTTCTGGATGAATGAAGTCAGCTTCCTGGGTCATGTTGTTTCAGCGTCAGGTATTCGGGTTGATCCAAACAAAATATCGGCTATACATGATTGGAAGCCACCCAAGAATGTTTCCAAAATTCGAATTTTTTGGGACTTGCGGGATACTACAGATGGTTTGTGAAAGGTTTTTCTGTGATAGCTACACCTTTGACAAAGCTACTACAGAAAGATGTCAAGTTCGAGTGGTCGAAAAAGTGTCAGAAAAGTTTCGATCAGTTGAAAGCCCTTTTGACGGAAGCTGCAGTGTTAGCTCAGCCTGAATAGGGTAAAGAATTTGTTGTGTATTTTGATGCTTCTTTAAATGTTTTGGGCTGTGTTTTCATGCAGGAAGGTAAATTCGTAGCCTACGCTTCGAGACAATTGAAGCCGCATGAAAGTAATTACCCGACGCATGATTTAGAGCTCGCAGCCATTGTGTTCGCACTGAAGATTTGGCGTCATTACTTATTTGGCGAGAAATGTCATGTTTACTCGGATCACAAAAGTCTGAAGTATTTGATGACTCAAAAAGACCTGAATTTAAGACAACACAGATGGTTGGAATTGCTAAAAGATTATGAATTGGTGATTGACTACCATCCGGGAAAAGCTAACGTTGTTGCAGATGCATTAAGTCGAAAATCATTGTTTGCTCTTCGTGCGTTGAACGCACATATGGTTATGTCCGGTGATGGTTCGATAATAGCTGTGTTGAAGGCTAGACCATTGTTTATTCAGCAAATTAGCAATGCACAGAAAGTTGACAAAGATATGACTACTAGACAAGCTCAGTGTGAAAATGATTCAGAGTCAGAGTTTCGAATCGATAAAAATGGCTGTTTGAACTATAAAGGCCGATTGTGTGTACCGAGAAATACAGACTTGATTCAGATGATATTGGATGAGGCTCATAATAGTCAAATGTCGATACATCCGGGTAGCACAAAGATGTATAATGATTTGAAACAGTTCTATTGGTGGCCTGGCATGAAACGGGATATATCTGAATTTGTTTCGAAGTGCTTAATTTGTCAACAAGTAAAAGCAGAGCATCAGGTGCCTTCTGGGTTACTTCAGCCGATCATGATACCTGAATGGAAATGGGATAGAGTCACTATGGATTTTGTATCCGGTTTGCCTACGACACTGAGCAAGAAAGACGCAGACTGGGTTATAGTGGATAGACTGACCAAGTCAGCTCACTTTATACCAGTTCGTACGGACTATTCACTCGACAAACTTGCTGAATTGTATGTATCACAGATTGTGAGGTTGTATGGTGTACTGAATTCCATTGTTTCAGACAGAGACCCGAGATTCACATCGCAGTTTTGGAAGAAGTTGCAAGATGCTTTAGGTACTAAACTTCATTTTAGTACAGCCTTTCATCCGCAGACAGACGGTCAGTCTGAGCAAACTATTCAGATACTTGAGGACATGTTGAGATGTTGCGTTCTTAAGTTTCAAGGTACGTGGGAAAGATACTTACCCCTGATTGAATTTGCTTATAATAATAGTTTTCAATCTAGTATCAAAATGGCACCATATGATGCACTTTATGGTCGCAAATGTCGCACACCGTTGTATTGGACTGAGTTCAGTGAAAACAAGATACATGGGGTTGATTTGATTAAAGAAACTGAACAGAAAGTGGCTGTGATCAGAGATACTTTAAAAGCTGCTTCGGATCGTCAAAAGTCCTATGCTAACTTAAAACGTAAAGACATTGAGTTCCAAGTAGGAGATCAAGTGTTTTTGAAAGTTTCTCCGTGGAAGAAAGTACTCCGATTTGGTCGGAAAGGTAAACTGAGTCCGAAATTCATCGGACCGTATGAAATCATCGAACGTATTGGGCCTGTTGCTTATAGATTGAAGTTGCCATCTGAATTAGAAAAGATACATGACGTATTTCACGTTTCGATGCTTCGTAAGTACAGATCAGATCTGTCACATGTGATCACTCCGTCAGAGGTTGAAATCTGATCCAATATGACGTAGAACCGATCCGAATCTTAGCTCGGGAAACGAAAGAGTTAAGAAACAAGAGAATTCCATTAGTGAAAGTACTGTGGAATAGGCACGGAGTTGAAGAGGCTACGTGGGAGCCTGAGGATTCAATGAGGCAACAATGCCCGACTTTGTTTAACGGTAAGATTTTCGGGGACGAAAATCCTTAAGGGGGGAGAGTTGTAACAGACTGAATTTGACCCTAATCGGAACAGTGGTTTCGGGACCACGAATCTGAGTCTGAGAAATATTTTAATATTATATTTTGTGTTTATTATAAGTGAATTAGTGTGTGTGAAAATTTCGTAGAAAATTTTAATCGTTTGTGTGTTCAATTTAACAAAAATGACTAAATCGCGTCAAGCGTAAAAGTTGCATGCTATAGTGTAAAATGCTAGAATGATGACAGCTTCTTAATATGAAGATTAAATGGGTAAATAACCCATTTTTAAGTTAGTGGGTGACATAAGACATGTTTAACCTTAATTTTTATATTGTACAATTATTTATAATAAGGTTATAAAGGTAAATGAATAAATGTCATATATATGTTAAATAAAACATAAAAAAAAAGGCCATTATCATCCTTTATTTGCTTGGCCGAATGTTGAGAAAAGAAATGGGGTTTGGTTTCCTTTGAATTTCAGCAACTTCAATCACAAATTCAAGGTTAGTTTGATTTCGGTTCCTGATAATTTTTACGTTTTTGAGATCGTTGCTTCGAACCGCAGCTGACCCATGTTAAAATTTTTAAATCTAAGCATGCTTGATGTTCGGCCATTGTTGTGCTCATGTGGTTTTTGATGTTTGATGATTTTAGATGAAAGATATGTTAAAGATTAGTATGTTTTGTATTGGAAGTTTTGATGAAATTGAGTATTTAGGGCTAATTTGTAAAAATAAATTTTTAGAGGGGCTTAATTGTGAAATAAATGAAATAAATGAGCTTGTAAGGTCCCTAGGAAGATTCGGCTCTTGAGTAGCATGGGGAAATTTCGTGTATTTTGTGTTTTATGCAAATAGGACTAAATTGTAAAAATGTGAAACATTAGGGGTAATTTGGTAAATTGCCCATTTATGTGTTTTGGGACTAAATTGAAATGAAATGTACTTGAATGAGCTAAATTTTAATGTGTTTAGATCAAGAACAAAGAAAAACGGATTTGGATCGGGGAAATACAAAGGTTATCGAATAACCGGATTTCGTAGTTCATCGACAGTCGAGGTAAGTCCTTAAGCAAATATATGCTAAAGAATTATTTATGATTATGATGAATAATGAAACTCAAATAGTTAAAGTGTATTTGTAGGTAATAGCCGAATATAGGAGTATGGTATTAAATTGAACTTACTTTGTAAAACGAGAATTGTATAAGTATGTTCGGATTGGTAAGTGAAAGAAATATGAAGTATATGAGTTGTTTGTATTGATGGTATTATGGAATGAGTGATGAATTGATTTTATATCTATATCAGGCTAAATGCCTAGCAGGCCTTGTGCCGGTGATCTATTTCGGGCTTTGAGCCTAGCAGGCTTCGTGCCGGTGAATTATTTCGGACTTCTGGTCTAGCAGGCTTAATGCCGGTGATAAGCTACAAACTGAGAGCTCATGTAATAAACGAGGTGCGACATATTATTTAATGCTATGTACCATTAGCCAAGGTAAGTGTTATCCTACTAGCTTAGTATGGAATGAAGTGTATTATCTATCGAGTTTATAAAGGATGAACATGAGCCATTTATATATATATATAGTTATGTATGAATTGAGCCTAATGTCTACATGTTGTTTTGATGATTCGGCTATAAGTGAATTCGTTATTGAGAAATGAATTTAGATGTGATTTTATGTGCGTACAAAAGGAAGATTATGTGATTAATATGTATGAGATGTTTATTCGATTTGGAGTATATGAATACTTATGATAACTATGAAATGAATGATGTATATGTTCATGGAAGATAAGTGAAATCCTTAAGTTAAGGTTATAGATAGTATTCGGCCATGTTATTTTGTAATTATAATGTATATATTCATTTTCTATGAATTGTTTAATTAAAGGTTAAATGTTCGATTATCAATTTGTATTTGCTTGAGACTTACTAAGCTAGTGAGCTTACTTGTGTGATATGTTCTCCTCTGTTTTATAGATTTGGTTAAAGCTACGAGCTCACGAGGGATCGTCGAGAAAGTCATCCACACTATCAACCTGTTTGGTACTTATAAACTTAGTTTTTTATTAAAAAGGCATGTATAAGCTAGGTTAAGTTGTAAACCAACGGTATCTAATTTTGTTTATAATGTAGCCATGCGCATTGGCTATTTCATTTGCTTATATGTTACTTGTGTGTTTTGATAAGTATTTAAGCTCGTACAGTTGTTAATGGTTAAGTGTTTCTAGATAAGTTTAAAGTTTAGTGTATATATATATGTTATGATAGTTATCTAGAGTTGTTTATCCATGATTCGGTGGTGTTAGTAGGAATGTTAATATATATATATTGGAGTCGATCATTGAAGTGTTAAATTGAGGTCCGAATATGTGGTCATTTGATTGGTTATACTCATGTGTTACAAGTAGTTGCATAGCTTATGTATTTCATATGGTACCAATAATCTTTGTAACTATAGTATTTCAATGTGGCTTTGGTTAAATGAATTATAAAAGAGATTTTAATTAGGTAGAATATGTATGTATATTTGGCCAAGTCTTATTGGTATAGAAAAATGAAGTTAACATGCTTTAAGAATTATATGCTTAGGCTCGTATTCAAATATGGAAATGAGCATGATGGTGATGTGTGTGTGTGTATATATATATATATATATATATGCTTGGCTATGAGATTGCTTAATTTGGTTGAGTAGATTTGATTTAATAAAAGAATGTATATGTGGTGAATAATGAGTTTACATTCGGTTAAGATGTGTTAAATTTATGCTTGTCTGTTGATGTCATAACTTGATAAAAGAATCTTTATCAATGTGACATGATGTGATTGAGTGGATATGCTCATATATTTGGCTATGCTTGAATCAATTTTTAAAACGTTGAAATGTTATGATTGTATAAGGGTCGCATTGTACACACTCGATTTTTTTAATGTCTTTATGAGAATGTTAAATTGTAAGATTTAAAGGTAATACCTCTAAACCCTAGTTCAGCGACGGATACGGGTTAGGGGTGTTACATTTTGTTTTATCTTTTCTTTTGTGAAGTTTTCTTTCATTATTATGAACTAAACCCTCATATACCTGAGGGGATGAAACCTAAGATGAATCTTGTTATCGTTTGCTGAACTATATGATAAATATTTGACTTGTTCTTAATTATGTGTTCTTAATTCTTGTGTTGATATTTTCGGGATATTAATTCAAGAATGATGTGCTTAGGTGGAGGAGCAAAAGTCGCTGCCTAATAGTAGATCTAGCATAATTAAGCGGAGTTGATCGCGAGCCTAGAGATAGGGTGACGAGATTTTGCCGGATTAGGGTGAAACCTAATATGGGAGTCCATAGATCGAGTTAATGTTATTCTAGGGGTTTTAATTAGAAAGAGATTTCAATTAATCAACCTAGGGTTAGACGTTAGTCTCCTCGAGAGAGGGATTAATATAACTTAGGGAATCTTACGGATCGAGTAAAGTGAATAAATCATCTGGTTCAGAGTTAGATAACAAGTGAAGTCCAGGTGGATTCTTCCTTGCGTGTCGCTTTAATCAATTCATTTTTTCCTCAAGTTATTTTCCCAAATTCTTTCTCTTTGTCTTTGCATCTTTAGCTTAGTAGTTAGTTAATTTTAGATTAAATAAAGATCACTTCAATTCTTAGGCTAAATAATAAAAAGAGAGTTAGTATTAGTACTTTTGGTTCCTTTGGGTTCGACATTCCGCTCTTGCCTTAACTATACTACTATTCGATAGGTGCGCTTGCCTAAAAAATCATTGTCATAGTTAGTTTCTAGGTTCGATCATTCTTTTTATAAATTTTAAGACTCTGACACGCGATCAGTGCTAGTCATGTATGCTCAACTGGTGGCTGAGTATACCGGCATATGTTGCGGTTACTTGACAGCTTGTGTGAGCAGCACCATGTAGTTACGTCTTGACTGACAGCTTGTGTGAGCAGACCCGTTTATGGCTCGAGAGCGAGCAATTATGTGTTATGAGATAGAGGTAGCAATGGCTACCTATGTGGCACTTTACGTGGAAGGTTTCCCGAGTATCCGATATTATTATTCCGAGTGTTTCATTGAGTATGCCAAAGATGAGAATTAAATATGAAACCGTTACGAGACGGTACAAGTATGTGCTTAAAGCTTACGATTATTGAATTCATGAAATGATGAATCCGAGGTAAGGTTGTGATGGGATGAATTATGATTATGAGTTTATGGTAAATTACATTGTTTTATATTATATTATTTGAATGTTAAATGTATGGTAAGGTTTGCTTATTTCTTTCATACGAGCTTACTATGCTATATAGCTTACTCCGTTTTATTTTCCATGTTTTGTAGTGTCACCAAGCTAGCTCGGGTTGGAGATCGTCGGAGTTCGCATCACACTATAAAACTGTTCTTTTCGGTATCGATGATATTAATATTTTGAGTATGTGACATGTACAAGGACTTGGTTATTTTGTTATATGTGTCATCATAGTTTTGGCCAAATGTATTGGTGTGTAATAGTTATAGGTTTGATTTGGTATTTAGTCATGCAAACTAGCTTATTTTGGCTAATATGGTTGTAAGCCTACTTATATGAGTATATGTGCCAATGCCTTTTGTTTATGTGTTTTGGAATGGGTTGCTATATGTTATTTATGGTTAAATGGCTATGTTGTTAAATGGTCAAATTTGTTATCTGTTACACTTGCTAAGTCTTAGGCATATGAGGCACATTTGTATTTGATCACTTAAGTATGCATGAGATGCATAGTTTGCATGTTTACAAGTGGACAATGAATGTGTTTAGGATATCATGAAGTATGTGAAATTATTACATGTTGTAAATAGGTTAGATGATGATATTGCTTTGACATGTATTGGCCATGATTGTGGATGTTTTGGTTGCTTGAGTATACCTTGATTTATAACATTGGATTTTTGTATGTGTATATGTAAATGAGGGTGGAAAATGGCTTGGTAAATAGCCTTTATTTTGTCCACACGGGTAGACACACAGGCGTCTGTCCAAGCCATGTGTGACACACGGCCTGCCCCATGGGCTTGTGTTTTGGTCATATGTCCCTTGCACCTTAATTTTGAGAAACAGAATGCTTAGAATTGAGCACACAGACAGAGACACGGGCGTGTGTCTCAGTCGTGTGAGGGACACGACCTCAAGCACGAGCGTGTGTCCCAACCGTGTAAAGTCTGCACCTATTTTATGGAAATTAAATTAATCACACGGCCTAGCATACAGGCGTGTGACTTGGCCCTGTGACTTCAATTTGTTTATGACTTGCAAGTCAGAGAGTTACACAAGTTAGGGACACGAGCGTGTCCCAAACCACATGGGCGTGTGACCCCTACTTATAGCAAAAATTTTCTAAGTTTTGTGAAAATTTCCCAAGTTCTCAGTTTAGTCTCGAACCACTTCCAAAGCATGTTTTGGGCATCGTTGGCTTGTATTAGGGACTTTGTGATGGAATACAAATGGTTTTAATTTGGATACAAAATTATGCCTTGGTTTGTATGTTCGCTTGCAATGTAAGTCCGGTAATGCCTCGTACCCTGTTCCGACATGGAATATGGGTGAGGAGTGTTGCAAAAGGTGTCAAAAATCAAATAGTTGATCATCTGTCGATGTTGGAAAAAGACGAGGTAACTCAATCATGTGTGCCTATCAATGAGAATTTCCTAGATGAACACTTATTTAAGGCAAGTCGAATTCACGAAACACTTTGGTTTGCTGATTTTTCCAATTATCTTGCATGTGGAATAATTCCTCAAGAAATGACATACCAATAAAAGAAAAAATTCCTTCATGATAGTCGGTATTATTTTTGGGAGGATCCATTTTTGTTTAAACAGTGTGCAGATAATATAATCCGAAAGTGTGTAGCTGAAAGTGAGATTGCTGAGATCTTGTATCATTGCCATTCATCTCCAAGTAGGGGACACTTTGGTGGTTCACGTACCACAACAAATATTTTTCAAGCAAGTTTCTTTTGGCCTACACTATTTAAAGATGCTTATGCTTTTGTGAAGGACTGTGATAAATGCCAAAGGATCGAAAATATATCAAGGAGTGTAACACCCCAAACACGGCCCAAACACCACGACCAAATCTGGCGTGTTACTTGGAAAGAATTTATAAAACTTCGCAAACTTCCGAATATATTTTTTCTATATTTTAAAAACCCTTTCGAAACTCCAAGTTGGTAGTTCGTTCGAAATCTCATTATTCATTTAAGGAAAAAAATTATTTAGCTCAATCCTTGTATTTAGGTGACATTTGGAAACACTTATTGTTATATTAGATTATTCTAGCAGCTTGTCGAAAAAAATCCGTTTCTAAAATCGTTAAATTAAGTTGTGAGAAAAGCTTTTATTTGCATTTTGTGAAAACAACTTATCTAACATTTGTATTCAAAACGTCTAAAGTTTAATCGAAATAAAACCAAATTAAAAGTGGCCTTATTACATAAAAAAATCCCAAAAATTAAAGAAAAATAGAGTTCTATTAAATAAAACCGTGCATGGCCACCTCGTAGTCCCCTCCGGCCCAAATCCACTGCACTATGTATCACCTGCAAAAATGTTAAGCAGAAAGGGTGAGTCAAATGACTGAGTGTGCAATTGCGAAGCACCATCACTGGGCCCAAGCCCATTCATATACCATTTGGGCCTTAGCCCCCTTGCATAATCACTTTGGCCGAAGCCCACTCGAAATCAGATTGGGCCTTAGCCCTATAGCACAACATAGCAGATAGCATATGCAAAATGATACAAAACCCAACCCAGCCTAAATATCCAACCGCTACACACCACCGGTTCCTGCCAATCACACCTGTGGGGATTTCTACAATCGACCCTTATCGCTACAAACCATCGATGCTAGTCATGCTGCAGTTAGCTGCTCATCGTCAGAGTTGTGACAAAGTCACCAGATTATGTGGCATGACCACCAGAATAGAATGTGGCAGTGCCACCAGATATTGTGACATAGTCACCAGATACGCTTCCCCTTCAAATTAATAGCATATGCCCATTCCCATGCAACATAAAGTCATGATGTATGAATGCAGCAGATATCGACATATATAAGATGTTCAGGGTATAAACAATATCATGTCAACATAATCGCTTATATAGCATAATCAGAAGTCACTAACCTGATGCCTCGTCTTTACCCTCCATGGGTAGCCCAACAGTCAATACCGAAGTTTCGGCATTTAACAATGCATATACAAATAAACAAAAACAACAGGAAAAGTTGTGAGAATTACACACCTGTAAACGCAAAGAATCAAACTCTCAATCTCGCTGACACCCCCACTTGCAGGAATAACAGCGATCTGCCTATCCCGATCCGAAGCCGATCCACAACCAGGTGGAAAATCCCGAACGACTGACACTGCGCGCCGTTTGAACTTAGGGGCAGGGACTACGAGTCTGACCCCCTCCCTTACTGGGCTGGCATTTGAATCCATGAAAAGATCTTGGTCAGAAGACCAGGTTAAGACATTGAGAAAGATGAAAGTGAGAATAGATGCTTAAACGAAGAAGTTTCTTACATAGATCGATGGAACCCGAAAGCTAACAAGCTTGTATTAAGAAATCGGCTGAGTCCCTGCACAATCCCTACATTAGAATCGGTTCTCCAAAATAGATTAGAAGAAGTGGCCTTTCGGCCAAACATGTTGGTAAGAGCCCCCTTACCTAAATCGACAAAACCCGATTGCCCCCAAAGATCTCACAAACGCTGACCAGATGTAGAAAGAATACGAAGATGAGCCCCCCTACATCCGGCCAATGCACCAAAGTACAAGGTTAACGCTTTCGGTTTAACAACCAGCAAGTGAAAAGAAAGAACCGAAAGAGAAGAAGAATACTTACCACCAACCAAGAAGGAACCAATTTGAGACGGTTAAGAGAATGAGTGACGACAATCCAAGGAACAAGAACGAGTGAAGAGAAACCAACACACAAGGAGAATTGGCTAAAAAAAATGAAAACAAAACTCAAAGAGGAGGAATGGGAAATAGGTTTCAGTTTGAGTAGAAGAAATAGAAAAGAAAGATGAATCACCAAGGAGTAAGATGAAGATCCGGCTATAAGGAAACAAATGGAAGAAAAATGAAATGGAGAAGGCACCAATCACTACTCTTATGTTCGACTAGAATAGAAAATGGTAGAGGGGAGGGAGAACTTCGACTTGACAAAGGAGAAGGTGATAGGAAGGTTCGGCTAAGGAGAAGTAAAGTGTAGAATGAGTATGTAACAGAAGAGAAAGAGGGTTGTAAAAGCAAAAAAACCAAAATGATGTGAAGGGATTCGGCTAGTCACCGAAAGATGATTTGATTCGAGAGCAAAAGGAAGAACAATTGATGCTTGCTAAGAAAAGATTACTTGTCGAAAATGAGAAGGGTTATGGACATTCGGCACCTTCAAGGTTTAAGCTACCCAAAATGCACCCTGAAAATGACACACCTTCACTCCCTAAAACCGAAAGTGCCAACAGCAACAAGGCAAGTTTCGGCACACCCCTAGCTAACACTAACCCGAATTCAACCCCCTCCTAACAAGCTTCCCACAACCGGCCATCCTCCCCACCAACCTCAAATCCTATATTTTCCTCATACATTCACTCTTCTTCACTCATTTGAATCGGTTTGAATGATTCAAACTCCACCTTTCTCTCATGGCCACCCATTTAAAATATTTGACCCCTTCAACACTCACCCCTTGAAGTGTCCATGCCGAAACCCACTACCTCAGCTTCCTCAGTGCAAAAAAAATAAGCTCCTGAATGCTATCTACGCGACTCGAACCCCTTCCCCAAGCTGCTCCCTTGTGACGCCACTTACCTGCATCCTAAGTGGCGTCTCCTTGCCACTTTACCCCCTCACTTCTTGTGTCAACAGACACAAGAAATGTTCCTTAAAGCCTGCCCCAACTAGCTCTCCCCTAAAGTGCCATTTTCACCAAGACTTCAGCTTAACCCCGAGGCCCCGGGAGCCCCCAAACATAACAGATTAACAGATAGAGCATACCAACCACATAAAAACATAACAGATGCAAAGCCCCTAATTCTTGGATGTTACAGTTCTACCCCTTTAAAGAAATTTTGGCCTTGAAATTTACCTGGTCAAAAGAGATGAGGGTATTGCTGACGCATAACATCCTCTGGCTTCCATGTGGCCTCCTCTGAACCGTGGTTCCACCACAAAACTTTGACCAAAGGGACTGATTTTCTTCTTAGTAACTTAACGTCTCGGTCCAAGATCTGCACCGGTTCCTCTTCGAAAGATAAATCATGTCTTACTTTGATCTCCCCCATTAGTACAATGTGAGACGGATCCGAATGATAGCACCTCAACATCGAGACATGGAACACATCATGTATTTGTCTCAATTCTGAAGGTAATTCAAGCTGATACGCCACTGGTCCCACACGTTTCAATACCCGATAAGGCCCGATGAACCTGGGACTTAGCTTGCCTTTCCATCCAAACCTCAAAACTTTCTTCCAAGGCGAAACTTTCAGGAACACCTGCTCACCCACTGCAAACTCTATATCCTTACGCTTCAGATCAGCATAGGATTTCTGCCGGTCGGAAGCCTCCTTCAACCGAGTTCGAATCAACTTCACTTTCTCTTCTGTCTCCGAAACCAATTCCGGACCCAACACCCGACGCTCACCCAACTCTACCCAGCAAGTCAGAGTACGACACCTCTATCCATACAATGCTTCATAGGGCGCCATCTGAATACTAGACTGGTAGCTGTTGTTGTACGCGAATTCTGCCAACGGTAGAAACTCTTCCCAACTACACCTGAAGTCAATGACACAGCCTCTCAACATATCTTCCAAGATCTGAATTACCCTCTCAGACTGACCGTCAGACTGTGGATGAAATGATGTGCTGAAGTCTAGTCTTGTACCCAATGCTTGATGTAGCACCTTCCAAAAACGCGACATAAACCTAGGGTTTCTATCCGATATGATCGACACTGGTACCCCATGCAACCTCACAATCTCTGCCATATACAGTTTAGCCAGCTTCTACAGAGAATAGTCAACACGAACAAGTATGAAATGGGCAGACTTCGTCAACCGATCAACAATCACCCATACTGAATCTTTCTTAGTAGGCGTAAGAGGTAGCCCACTAACAAATTCCATCGTGATCCTCTCCAATTTCCACTGTGGAATCTTCACCGGCTGTAATAAACTCGAAGGCAACTAATGTTCCGCTTTCACCTGCTAACGCGTCAAGCACTTTCCTACAAACTCGGTTATTTCTCTCTTCAATCCAGGCCACCAAAACTGTTCACGCAGATCCCGATACATTTTATTCCCACCAGGATGCATAGCGTAAGGGCTACTATACGCCTTCTGAAGAATCATCTATCTCAACTCAACATCCTTCGGCATGCAAACCCTCTCACGAAAACACAAAACCCCATCACTGTTCAAACTATAATCCTCTACCCCACCATTCTGTACTTACAAAAGTTGAGCACTCAGGACATCATCCGCTAACTGCTTCTCTTTAATCTGACTTATCCACGTCGGCTTTATTTGGAGTTCAGCTAACAAACTTCCATCGTCATACAAGCTGAGATGGGCAAACATTGCCCTCAAATCTGATATTACCTTCTGACTTAACGCATCCGCCACCACGTTAGCTTTTCGCGGATGATACTCGATCGAGCAGTCGTAATCCTTTAATAGTTCAATCCACCTCCGCTGCCTTAAATTTAACTCCTTTTGAGTAAGGAGATATTTCAAACTCTTGTGGTCGGTGTAAATAATGGACTTCTCCCCATACAAGAAATGTCTCCAGATCGTTAGAGCGAACACCACCGCAGCCAACTCTAGATCATGCGTGGGATAGTTCATCTCATGCAGTCTTAACTGCTGAGACGCATACGCAACTACCTTCCTATCTTGCATTAACACACACCCTAACCTCGTGTGTGAAGCATCACAATAGACAACAAACTCTTTCCCAGCCTCGGGCTAAATCAAAATCGGAGCCTCCGTCAAGATCCTTTTCAGCTTCTCAAAGCTTTCCCACTGCTTAGCAGTCCAAACAAATGATACCCCTTTCCGCAACAACTTAGTTCAAGGTGCCGCAATCAAGGAAAACCCCTCAACAAACCTTCTATAATACCCGACCAATCCCAAGAAACTTCGAATCTCCGCCACAAACTTAGGCGGTTTCCAGTCCAACACAGCTTCAATCTTCCGGGATCAACCCTAATCCCCTCTGCAGATACCACATGACCCAAAAAGGTAACTTCATTCAACCAAAATTCACACTTACTGAATTTGGCGTACAGCTACTTCTCCCTCAAAATCTACAGAACCACCTGAAGATGCGAATTATGCTCTTCTTCCGTCTTGGAATATACCAGAATGTCGTCTATGAACACCACAACAAATCGGTCCAGATAGGGTTGGAATATCCGGTTCATCATATCCATGAACGCAGCTGGTGCATTCATCAACCCAAACGACATCACTAAAAACTCATAGTGACCATAGCGAGTTCGAAACGCCGTCTTATGAATATCCGCTTCCTTGACCTTAAGCTGATGATATCCTGACCTTAAATCTATCTTTGAGAAGACTGAAGCCCCCTTAAGTTGATAAAAAAATCATCAATCCTCGGCAGCAGGTATTTGTTCTTGATGTTCAACTTATTCAACTGGCGGTAGTCAATGCACATACGCATCGACCCATCCTTCTTCTTCACGAACAACACCGGAGCTCCCCACAGAGATACACTTGGTCGGATAAAACCACGATCTAACGATTCTTGAATCTGAGCTTTAAGTTCTACCAGCTCCTTCGGTGCCATTCTATATAGGGCAATAGACACTGGTGCTATTCCTGGAAGAAGATCAATATCGAATTCCACCTCGCGATCCGGGGGTAACCCTGGAAGCTCCTCTGGAAAAACATCAAAAAACTCCTTCACTGTTCTGACATCCTTCACAGTCAACTCCTTGGCCTCCAGAGCACGAACAAGAGTTAAGAAAGCCTCGCATCCTTTTCTCACCATTCTTTCCGCGTTTAAAGCACACACTACATTGGATAAGTAGTTTCTCCTTTCGCCTATCACTAAAACTTCTTTATCCTCAGAGGTCCTTAACAGCATGCGCTTCGCGGCACAATCTAAGTTTGCTCGATATTTTACCAACCAATCCATACCTAAAATTAAATCGAACTTCCCGAACGGCAGTTCCATCAAATCAGCCGAGAAAACCAAACCTTGTACTTCTAGAGGCACACTCCTAAAGAGTTTGTTTACCACTACAGATTGTCCTAAAGGGTTGAGTATAGTCATCTCCCTAGAAGCAATCTCAGAGTTCATGTTTAAAGTTCCAGACACCACATTAGCAACATAGGAATGCGTCGACCCAATATTAATCAATGCAGTAAAGGGCAAATCGAAAATGAGGAACGTATCTGTTATGGCGTCCGGTGCATCACCCTCCTCTCAACATCTAGCTGCATAAACTAACCCAGGCTGTCTCGCTTCTGTATTCCCAGCACCTCTGCCCGATGCTCCACTCCCCCGACTGAAACCATTTCCCCCTCTAGCTGGACCACGACCCCTCTGTGGTTGCTGACCAACCCTCCTGAACTGATCAAAACCCTGTCCAACTAGCCGCACCTGCTCTACTTGTTGACAATCTTTAACCATATGCTCCATAGATCCACACCTGAAACATCCACCGGTTCTCCTCCTACACTCACCAGAATGCATTTTCCCACACAGAGCACATGGTCGAAACTGACCCACCGCTGCAGGCGTCAGAACTCGAGCTGGCCCATCAAACCTAGGCCTTTTCTGAATATCCCCAAATGATCCCGACAACCCAAAACTTCTCTTTTTTTACCTCTATATTTATCCTTATTCTGCCTCCCATTCTGCTTTACCTCCTCGGCTATTTTAGCTTTCGCACGCAATGCTCATAATCAGTCGCCACTATTCCTCGGGCGTAACGGCTCAAGCGCAAAAATTCTGCCTCATACTCAGCTACGGAATTGCCCCATTGTACCAAATTCGGGAATGCTTTCCTCTGAGCATCCACATAACCTACCCCAACGTATTTCCCTTGAAATGTCGTCTTAAAGAAATCCCAGTCAATTCGATTCGCTGGAGTACCCTCTCTTACGGTGAGCCACCACTGATATGCCTCATCCCGAAGAAGAGACACTGCTCCTTTCAATTTCTCCTCTACCGTGCAGTCTAAATCATCCATAATCCGCTCAACTACCTCAAGCTAATACTCAGCTACATTTGGGGCCACAACAGAAATACCCCTAAACATTTCAGCTTCGTTTGCTCGAAGTCGCTCAAGAATAGACTTTCGAGATACTGTCCCAACGCTTGCCCCAGTAACTCGCTCCAACACACGCAGTATTGCTTGAGACAGGGTATCATCCCCACCAGTTCTATCTTGAGATCCTTCTTCTGCCACAGGTGATGCTGGCGTTTCACCTTCAGGCTCATTCCTTGCTTCCGAGAACTCTGCCTCAACACCCCGGCCTCTACCACGGCCGCGTGCAACACGTCCACATCCCCTAGCACTCATGTCTACCGTTTCATCTTAATTTGGTTTACAAATTTTATGCATTAGCATTTCTTTTCACTGTTGATTAATGAGTAGTTTTATGAGAATAGAGTTTTAAGTAGTTTTCCGCAAAACACACATATACCTAAAGGTTTCTATTTCCAAAGTAAAGTTTCTTAATTCTACATTTCATAACCCAATATATCTAATTCATGCAATTCACCCAATGAGGTCAGAAAAACTTACCGTATGGACTTGGTGCCGGAGACTCGGGTGCCATGCTTCCAGAAATCATGTGCATATATGTATATTTTATTTCTACAACATCTTTAACCCAAATTTGGAAAACGTTTTGAACCCAAAACCCATGGCCGAGCTTTTAAAACATGGCTCTGATACCAAAATTGTAACATTCCAAACCCGGCCCAAACACGACGACCAAATCTGGCGTGTTACTTGGAAAGAATTTATAAAACTTTGCGAACTTCCAAATATATTTTTTCTATATTTTAAAAACCCTTTCGAAATCAAAGTTGGTAGTTCGTTTGAAAACTCATTATTCATTTAAGGAAAATTTTTATTTAGCTCAATCCCTGTATTTAGGTGACATTAGGAAACACTTATTGTTATATTAGATTATTCTAGCAGCTTGTCGAAAAAAATCCGTTTATAAAATCCTTAATTAAGTTGTGAGAAAAGCTTTTATTTGCATTTTCTAAAAATGACTTATCGAACATTTATATTCAAAACGTCTAAAGTTTAATCGAAATAAAACCAAATTAAAAGTGGCCTTATTACATAACAGAATCCCGAAAATTAAAGAAAAATAGAGTTCTATTAAATAAAACCGTGCATGGCCACCTCGTACCCCTCCGGCCCAAATCCACTGCACTATGTATCACCTGCAAAAATGTTAAGCAGAAAGGGTGAGTCAAATGACTCAGTGTGCAATTGCCAAGCACCATTACTGGGCCCAAGCCCATTCATATACCATTTGGGCCTTAGCCCCATTGCATAATCACTTTGGGCGAAGCCCACTCGAAATCAGATTGGGCCTTAGCCCTATAGCACAACATAGCAGATAGCATATGCAACATGATACAAAACCCAACCCAGCCTAAATATCCAAACGCTATACACCACCCGTTCCTGCCAATCACACCAGTGAGGATTTTTACAATCGACCCTCACCGCTACACACCATCGATGGCAGTCATGCTGCAGTTAGCTGCTCATCGTCAGAGTTATGTGGCATGGCCACCAGATATTATGACATAGTCACCAGATACGCTTCCCCTTCAAATTAATAGCATATGCCCATTCCCATGCAACATAAAGTCATGATGTATGAATGCAGCAGGTATCGACATATATAAAATGTTCATGGTATACACAATATCATGTCAACATAATCTCTTATATAGCATAATCAGATTTCACTAACCTGATGTCTCCTCTTTACCCTCCATGCATAGCCCAACAGTCAACACCGAAGTTTCGGCATTTAACAATGCATATACAAATTAACAAAAACAACAAGCAAAGGTGTGAAATTACACACTTGTAAACGTAAAGAACCAAACTCTCAATCTCGCTGACACCCCCACTTGCAGGAATAACAGCGATCTGCCTATCCCGATCCGAAGCCGATCCACAACCCGGTGGAAAATCCCGAACGGCTGACACTGCGCGCCGTTTGAACTTAGGGGCAGGGACTACGAGTCCAACCCCCTCCCTTACTTGGCTGGCATTCGAATCCATGAAAAGATCTTGGTCAGAAGACCGGGTTAAGTCATTGAAGAAGATGAAAGTGAGAATAGATGCTTAAATGAAGAAGTTTCTTACCTAGATCGATGGAATCCGAAAGCTAACAAGCTTGTATTAAGAAATCAGCTGAGTCCCTGCACAATCCCCACATTAGAATCGATTCTCCAAAATAGATTAGAAGAAGTGGCCTTTCGGCCAAACAAGTTGGTAAGAGCCCCCTTACCTAAATTGACAAAATCTGATTACCCCCAAAAATCTCCCAAACGCTGACCAGATGCAGAAAGAATACGAAGATGAGGCCCCCTACATTCGGCCAATGCACCAAAGTACAAGGTTAACGCTTTCAGTTTAACAACCAACAAGGGAAAATAAAGAACTGAAAGAGAAGAAGAATACTTACCACCAACCAAGAAGGAACCAATTCGAGACGGTTAAGACAATGAGTGACGGCAATCCAAGAAACAAGAACGAGTGAAGAGAAACCAACACACAAGGAGAATCGACTAAAAAAATGAAAACAAAACTCAAAGAGGAGGAATGGGAAATAGGTTTCGGTTTGAGTAGAAGAAATAGAAAAGAAAGATGAATCACCAAGGAGTGAGATGAAGATCCGACTATAAGGAAACAAATGGAAGAAAAATGAAATGGAGAAGGCACCAATCACAACTCTTATGTTTGACTAGAATAGAAAATGGTAAAAGGGAGGGAGAATTTCAGCTTGACAAAGGAGAAGGTGATAGGAGGGTTTGGCTAAGGGGAAGTAAAGTGTAGAATGAGTATGTAACAGAAGAAAAAGAGGGTTGTAAAAGTAGAAAACCAAAATGATGTGAAGGGATTCGGCTAGTCACCAAAAGATGATTTGATTCGAGAGCAATAGGAAGAACAATTGATGCTTGCTAAGAAAAGATTACTTGCCGAAAATGAGAAGGGTTATGGACATTCAGCACCTTCAAGCTTTAAGCTACCTAAAATGCACCCTGAAAATAGCACACCTTCACTCCTTAAAACCGAAAGTGCCAAAAGCAACAAGGCAAGTTTCGACACACACCTAGCTAACACTAACCTGAATTCAAGCCCCTCCTAACAAGCTTCCCACAACCGGCCAACCTCCCCACCAACCTCAAATCCTATATTTTCCTCCTACATTCACTCTTCTTCACTCATTTGAATTAGTTTGAATGATTCAAACTCCATCTTTCTCTCATGGCCACCCATTTAAAATATTTGACCCCTTCAACACTCACCCCTTGAAGTGTCCATGCCAAAACCCTCTACCTCAGCTTCCTCAGTGCAAAATAAAAAAAAGCTCCTGAATGCTATCTACGCGACTCGAACCCCTTCCCCAAGCTACTCCCCTGTGACGCCACTTAACTGCATCCTAAGTGGCGTCTCCTTGCCACTTTACCCCCTCACTTCTTGTGCCAACAAACACAAGCAATATTCCTTAAAGCCTGCCCCATCTAGCTCTCCCCTAAAGTGCCCAAAATTGAAATTTTCACCAAGACTTCAGCTTAACCCCGAGCCCCCCCTGATGCCCCTAAACATAACAGATTAACAGATAGAGCATACCAACCACATAGAAACATAACAGATGCAAAGCCCCTAATTCCCGGATGTTACAAGGAGGAATGAGATGCCCTTGACAAAAATTTTAGAGATTGAATTATTTGACGTATGAGGCATTGAGTTCTTAGGCCCGTTTCCTTCTTTGTATGGGAACAAATACATCTTAGTTGCTGTGGACTATGTATCCAAGTGGGTTGAAGCTGAAGCATACCATACAAATGATGCTAAGGTAGTCATGTGATTTCTACATAAGCATGTGTTTACACGATTTGGGACACCAATAGCTATTATTAGTGATGAAGGTTCTCACTTTGTGAACAAATGGCTTAAGTGGTTGCTTGAAAATTATGATGTGAAGCACAAGATTGCTATCACACCTAGTCTAATGGGCAAGTTGAAAGAGTGAACCCTAAAATCAAAGGTATCCTTGAAAGGGTAGTACGCCCTAGTAGAGAAGATTGGTCTCGAAGGCTCGATGATGCATTATAGGCCTATTGAACAACATTTAACACACCGTTAGGAATTACTCCTTATCGGTTAGTCTTTGGAAAGGCTTGCCATTTGCCGTTAAAGTTGGAGAATAGAGCTCACTAGGCTTTGAAGCAGTTGAACTTTGATCTTAAGCAAGCCGGTGAGAGAAAGATGTTACAACTTGATGAGTTGGAAGAGCTAAGGTTGTTTTCCTATGAAAATGCCAAAATGTGTAAAGAAAGATCAAAGAGATGGCATGATAGTCATATACAACCTTGCGAGTTTAAAAAAGGTCAGAAGGTTTTGTTGTTTAATTCAAGGTTGAAGTTATTCCCTGGGAAGCTTAAATCCCGATGGAAAGGACCCTATAACATATACTGAGTTTATCCTTATGGAGCTATTGACTTATATGACAATTATGGAGGTACGTTTAAAGTTAATGGTCAATGTCTCAAACACTACTAGGATGGTGAATTTGAGAGAGTTGAATCCTCGTTCAAATTAACAGATCCTTGATTTCACATGAACTCGTTTTGTAAATAAATAAATAAATAATTAGAACTTATTTTCTTAACTTATTACATTTAATTAATTCTGTCTAAGGAGATTGGAACTTAAGCGAAACCGCTTTGACCCCTCTAACCTTTCTGGGAATTAATTTAATGTAATTTGTTAAGAAGAAATTTTCTAATTAAGATTTAAAATTTTGAAGTTTCATTTGTTTTGTTCAAATTTTAAATTTTTATGTTAATAAAGGGGGTCAAATTTGGCCCAAGTACTAATCAATTTTTTTTCTTGAGTAAGTTTATAAATACAGTCTGAATTTGAGGCCCAAGACAGCAAAAAGGAGAGAAAATATATACTTTGCCGCCACACCCATTACTTGCCGCCCAAGTAACCCTAATATAGCTAATTTTTTTTCTACATGTTGCCCTAATTCTTCCCTATATAAAATTCTCTTCATTCTACTATTTTTCATATCTCTCAAAGCAAATTGCTTAACCCTAAAAAGCACTAAATCTCCCTATTGTCCCGCTAGCCTTGGATCCTGAAAGAAACCTTAGTATCTCTTCCCTTTTTGCCAAAATCACCTATTATCATCGCAAGAAGATTACCAAAGCACCAACATTACTGCCGCACATTGCTGTTGTTGCCGCCGCACACCGCCGTTGTTGTCGAACGATGTCGTTGCCACTGCATCATCCTTGCCGTCACAAGATTTTCGTCATAGCAAGTCCTTACCCACCTTTCCAATTTCTCTTTTCCCCCTTATGTAGAAACTTTGCCATATTCTCAAGAAAAGATACCATGTCTCGCAAAAGAACCAGATCTTCAAAGACTACTCCTAAAAACCAGATTTTGATCGATGAAGAAGTGAAAGAGAGATTTGATTCAATCTTCAAGCATCAATCTATGATGTTGGAAAAAGGTTTTAACTTGAAGAGTCATGATTTGATGGTTTTTCCTACACCGATTAGAAAGAAAATCAATGCACTCAAGTGTGAACGATTTTGTGGTGCTCGTTCAGTTCTTGATGAACTAGTTCAGGAATTATATGCTAGTTTGACTATGCAAGATGCTACTGAGGTCATCGTTTGAAAGAAAAAGGTACCTCTTACTTCTAATTCCATCAATGATTTGTTTAACTTACCTGATGTTGAAGAAGATGAGTACTACCCTATGATGAACAAAATCAATTGGGATTTTCTTCAACAAATGCTTGATGTTCTAAAAAATCCGAGATCCCAAGGAATTATAAGAATGTTTGGGAGCCATTCTTGCCAAAGGGAATACCTAAAACCAGTATCAAAGGTATGGTTTTATTTCGTGTGCTACAGTTTTATGCCTATCTCACATAGTTCCACCATCTCGATGGAATGGATGCTTTTATTATATGCAATCTTGACAGAAAAGTCCATTAATGTTGGGAAAATTATTCTCAAAGAGTTCATGATTGTGCTAAAAAGAAGACAGGAAGTGCTTAATTTCCATCATTAATCACTTCACTTTGCTTAAGGGCCCATGTTAAAACACAAGCAAATCAGAAAGGGCAATATGTTCAAGGGTGCATTACAAAAAATGATCTTGAAAGGTTAGTAGAGAAGGTGCATGAGTTGAATCAAGGTGAGCAAGAAGAGCCAATTGAGCCAGATACCGAGGAGTCAACAAATGAAACTGAAACTGAAGCTAATTCAATTACAGACACTGAAGAAGAAGAATCTGATAAGGAACCGATCAGTCCTAAACCAGTTGAAGGATCTGCAACCCCTGAACCAGAGGTTGAGCTAGAAGAAGTAACAATCAAGCTAAGTGTTGAACTTGAATCTACAACTCCGATGCTGACCTCTGCAAGTGCTTCAAAGAAATTAAAGTTGTCAATTATGATGGATATGTGCAAGTTCATGCACAATCAACAAGAAACTTACTGGAAATATACAAAAATTAGAGATGACTCAATTCGAAATACTTTTAAGAATATCTCTAATACTTTTGTTCCTGAATTCCCAACTGCTATCTTTGAGAAATGGACGGAAGATACTGACTATGCAAGCGAAGATGGAGCTGAAGTGATGAGGGGAATGAGTCATACAAATAAAAGGGGGGATTCTTGTCTTTTTCTTTATTCAATTATTTTTAGGTCTTTAGGAATTTATTTCTTTCATAATTAGGATTTAATTTCTACAGAATAAAACATAACAAGCATGAATGAACTTAACACTTCTTTAGAAAGAAAAAGACTAAGTAATGTGGTAATGGGAATGAACATGTCTAGGATTGGGTTATTAGGAAAGACTTGGTATTTAAGCAGTCTTAATGACTCACCTCTCTTTCTTTAAAACCCTACTTGGTGTTCAGTTTTCATTCATTACTTTGTTCTTGCAACGAGGACATTGCTTCTTGATCGTGTGTCAGAGTCTTAAAAATTTGTAAAAAGAATGATCGAGCCTAGAAACTAACAATGACAATGATGGAGGCAAGCGCACCTATCGAATAGTAGTATAGTTTAGTGGCAAGACCGGATTGTCAAACCCAAAGGAACCAAAAGTACTAATACTTTCTTTTTATTATTTAGCCTAAGAATTAAGGGATTTATTATTTAATCTAAAATTAACTAACTATTAAGCTAAAGATGTAAAGACAAAGAGAATGAATTGGGAAAATACTTGTGGGAAAAACCAATTGATTAAGACAATACCCGAGGAAGAATCCACCTAGACTTCACTTGTTATTTAACTCTAAACCAGATGATTTATTCACTTGACTTGATCCGTAGGATTCCCTAATGTATATTAATACCTCTTTCGAGGCTACTAACGTCTAACCCTAGGTTGATTAATTGAAATCTCTTTCTAATTAAAACCCCTAGAGTTGCATTAACTCGATCTATGGACTCCCATATTAGGTTTGACCCTAATCCAGTAGATTTTCGTCATCCTATTTCTAGGGTTGCGATCAACTCCGCTTAACTATGCTAGATCTACTCTTAAATAGAGACTTTTGCTCCACTGCCTAAGCACATCAATACTTGAATCAATATCCTGGAATATCAAAACAAGAATTAATAACACATAGTTAAGAACAAATCAAGTATTTGTCCTATAGTTCAAAAAACACTAACAAGATCCGTCTTAGGTTTCATCCCCCTCAGGTATCTGAGGGTTTATTTCATAATAATAAAAGAATACCTCTCAGAAGAAAACATAAAACAAAACATAAGAAAAACCCTAAAACCACTTGAAGGAATTGAAGAGAAGATCTTCCGTCTTGAGTATAACTCTGGCTTCTTGAGATGGATCAACTGGCTTTCTTCGAGTAAATTCCACAATTATGGCTTCTCCGGCACGGCTCTTCGGCCTAACTGGACTCTCCCTGATGGTTGGCCTCTAGGGTGTTTATATAGGCTTTTGGAATGGCTTTCTTTTCCTTTAAGTACCCTAATCCGAATGAAACTCTTTTTTGTCATGAAGGGACACGCCCATGGCACACGCCTGTGTGAATCGTGGCCAAGCCATGTTTGAGCCCGTTAATGAGGCAAGGCCGTATGGTCTTGGGCCCAGGCTGTGTCGATTTCATGATATGGCCCATTTATTCTGTTTTAGGCCCGTTTCTCATTCTTTTCATCCTTCGGTGCTTTCCTAAGTATAAAAGATGAAAACAAAGGATTAAGAGCACCAAATTCCACAATTCAAGGATTAAATCATCCAAAAGTATGCTAAATGTAGGATTAAAATATGTTCATATTACAGTTTATCAAATACCCCCACACTTAAGCATTTGCTTATCCTCAAGCAAAATTCTCAACTCATAATTAAAATGAACTTTCTTGATTCATAATATTCATTAATAATGTTCCATCATAATTCAAAGATAATTTATACATTGATAATTTAAGTAAAAGGATCTGAAAGATTCAAACAATCAAAGTCATAGTTTTTGTAGCACGAAAACATAGGTGTTTTCCTTTTACCTAAATAATTACCCTTAATTCAAAATCGACAAGAGTTGACATCCTCACTAAAGATTCACTCAAATCACTGAAAATGTTTAAGGTTCGAAATTAAGCACTCAAAAGTCAAACATGAAAAGTTAATCCCATAGGCTTGCCTAAAAATCAAATCTCCACCACTATAAAATGAGATGATACACAAATCAAAAGGTCTTTAAAAAGGGTTGTAATGGGGGTCGGGTTAAAGGTGTGGATAAAGGCTGAATTAGAAGGTTAGAATTGAGATTAAATTGACAATTTACCTAACTAGAAAAATGAACTAATCCTGAATAAATACATCAATTAAAAAATAATAATACGAGCTTTTTATTCAAGATGTAGAATTTAAACATGTAAGCTCTCTTAATTATAACTACTATACTTCGATTTTTTTTTAAGAACAAATCAAACTTTAACAACTAAAATATAGAACATAGTTAGGAAACAGTTCAAAATCAAATCTCGACAAAAAGGTAGTCAAGGAATGGTGATAACAAATACAGATGGGTTTTGGGTTAATATTAGTGGGTGAATCAATAAAAAGGGTTGTTAGGATCAAAGGGGTTCACTAAGGGTTAATTGTTAAGGTAGGCTTTTTAGTGGAGTGAGTGGGTTAAATCCTAAGTGCGTTTATCATCTCTATATATCAAGTCAATAATATGGTCTTGACATGTATAATCGAGGCAAGTTCTAGAATAACAAATCAATGTTGACACACTCATAATCAAAAAGTGAGCACGAAAAGAATGTATGCTCTAAAAAAAAAGCTAAAAATCTCGCAAAAATTATGGGTTTTTGATATCAACTTTGTAAATTTCAAACTTCAAGGTAATAATTAGATTCAGGTAGACAACCTAGCAAATTTTAATTTTTGAAAATAGACTTACCATGCTTGATTCTCTAGTCTTCTAAAGTTTAAATCATCACTGCACAATTATCAATGACTTAATCCAAAACATATCAATAAAAATCATAAATTACAAGAAATTTTGTTCTAATCATAATATGGGAAAATTACTTAAGAACAAGGTATAATTCAAGGCATAATTCAGGGATTTGAGAATAATGCAGAAAGTCAGGCACTTTCTCGAAATAAATTTTCACCCCCCACACTTAAGATGTACATTGCCCTCAATGTACAAAGATATATATGAAATTTAAGAGATAGGGAGAGGTGAAACTTCCTGAATTTGGATGGCTTCCTTGAGTTGGGAGTGTCGTGGTGTGGTGGCCACCGACAATCTTTGCGCTAGATGAAGAAATTGGGAAGCTCGTGAAGAATTAGCCAGGAAATAATAATAATTCAAAATATACTAAATATATATTTAAAGACAAGAAAGATAAAGAGAAAGAAAATAGAAGGTAAAATAAAATTAAAAGGAAAGACTAATGGACTGAAGAGTCCTTATTTTAGATGGTTCACGAGGTGGGTGTGATTTCTAAGGCTGTGGTGGGGTGGCTATAGTCGTGGTCGTTGTGATTCCCTAATAGCCTTTAGAACCTAAATCAAAGAAAATGAAATAGAATAGATTAAACTAATTAAAAGAAAACTAAAGAAAAGGAAAATAAATGAGAAGTGAAAATGAAAACAAAAGTTAAATGGACTCAAAGATCCTTTTCCTATCGAATTAATGAAGCGACCGGAATGAACTTATGTAGATCGATCTCATAAAGGGAGACTGTGCAAGGATCCTTCCATTTCTTCGACATGGATGAATGTTAGAACAAGAGTTAAGAGAATAAAGAAAAAATGAAAATGAAAATGGAGGGGGGTTGTAAAGGAAGAAGAAGAGTGGGGAGTAGGTAAAAAGGGGGGAAGGGTGGTTTAATAGAAAATTCAGGTCTGGTACATTCCCACGCCCGTGTACCGTGGGGGTGTCGAGTCACACGGCCATGTCGCACGGTCGTGTTATGCTTCGTTCGTTTCTCCCACGACCATGTGCAGGTCGCCACTCCTGTGTTGCTAAAATAGTGTCGGCCACGGCCGCATCGCACGACCGTGGTGTTCAACTGGGGTCCGTAGCTTGAAGATATTTTTCGTCCTGTGTCATACTATCTCTACCATGTCAGTACGTACATCTGTAGTATCCACACGGACACGGCCACGGCCGTGTGGTATGGAAATTTGTACTTGGTTAGTTTATAGTTAGGTGCTAAAAAGGAAAAATAAAAGAAATAATAAAAAAATGTGAAGATTAATGGGGTTAGTGCTCGGGTTGCCTCTCGAGAAGAGCTCGTTTATAGTCTTAAGCTAGACTTACCTTTCGTTCGCACATTCATGGTGGTTTGAGGAGTTTAAAGTCCTTCCTCATGCTATCAGTCCTATTATCAGTATATAGTTCAAGTCGAGTAGCGTTTACTTTAAAAGTGCTGAATATAGGATTAGTTACCTCGACTGTTCCATAGGGGAAAACATTGAGTACCTTAAAAGAGATTTCTTTGTTTGTATTAGGGTCAGGAGGAGGTATTTGAGGGTCTGCCTTATCTAACAATACCTGATCTCTGATCTTAAATTTGTTTGTCCACCGAAATGGTATTGGTTCTGTTTTATGTATTCTTAATTTCTCCTTGATGTGTGTCTTCCACACGTCTAGCTCATCGATCTGAAGCCTTCATTCCTCATGAGTTATTTGCTCGTTGGCATGAGATCTAGGATCTGGCTTAGTCTTGTTGTTTTGTGGTGCTTCCTAAAAGGAAGGTTTAACCGAATGGTTATTAATAGAATTTATGTTCTCACGTTGACTACTCGATGTCCTAGCTGAGTCAAGAGCCTGGAGACTGATTGATTTGTCACCTACACAAAGTATGAGTTCACCTACGCTAACATCAATTTTAGTCCTGGCAGTTGCTAAAAAGGGTCTTCCTAAAATTAAGGGATACTATTGTTCTTATCCATGTCTAAAACGACAAAGTCTACTAGGAATACAAATTTATTAATTTTCACAAGAACATCTTCAATTATACCCATAGGAATTCTAACAGTTTTATCAGCTAATTGGATGCTCATCCTAGTTTGTTTGGGTTTCCCTAGACCTAGTTGTTTAAACAATTTATAAGGCATAACATTGACGCTTGCCCCTAAATCAGCTAAAGCATTATCAATAGATAATCTACCAATTAAGCATGGAATTGTAAAACTCCCTGGATCTTTTAATTTTCGTGGTAGTTTGTTCTGCAACATTGCAAAGCACACTGCGTTTAGCTCCACATGCGATTCTTCATCTAACTTCCGTTTCTTTGTTAAAAGATCTTTTAAAAATTTCCTTGAATCTTGCATCTACGAAAGAGATTCAAGAAACGGTAAGTTAATATGTAATTTCTTTAAAAGTTTAAGAAATTTACCGAATTGTTCGTTTGTGTTGTCCTTCTTCATCGCATCAGGATAAGGTATACAAGGTTGGTACTCTTTAATTACCGGTTTTGGCTTTTCGTGAATTACCTCAAACTTACCGTTCTCTACCGACTTCTCTTGGCTTAATTTAAGTTCATCTAACCCTACACTATCCTGAGCTATTATGGCTTGAAGTTGCTCCTTTGGGTTAGTCTCAGTGTTGCTTGGCTAGCTGTCTTGTGGTCGTTCTGAGATCAGCTTAGCGAGTTGCCCTAATTGGTTCTCGATCCCTTGAATCTATGCTTGTTGATTTTTAAGTGTTGTCTCAGTGTTTTGGAAACGTGTTTCTGACACCGCTATGAATTTTGTTAGCATCTCTTCAAGGTTCGGCTTCTTTTCCTGTGGGTAGGGCTTGTTGTTGGAAGTTTGGAGGGGGTTGTTGTCTTTGATTTCCTTGACCAGCCTATGAAAAATTGGGGTGGTTCCTCTAACCTGGATTATAAGAATTACTATAAGGGTTATTTTGAGATTTGAAATTGTTACCCATATAGTGAACTTGCTCATTTTCAGCACTCGGGTTGTAAGGTGGATAGTATGTGTTGTTCATCCCTCATCCATTCATGTCGCACTGCATAACTGGATGTACCTACAAAGAACCACATAAACCATCAACCTTTTTATTTAACATCTCTACCTGATTTGATAGCATGATTACTGCGTCGAGGTTGAAAACACTTGCTGCTTTTATTGGCTCTGTCCTTGTGACTTGCCACAGTGACATCTCTTCAATGAATTCGTAGGTAGCCTCAGGTGTTTTGTTATTCAATGTTCTACCGGCAGCTGAATCGATTAATTGCCTAGTTGAAGGGTTCACACCGTTGTAAAAAGTTTGGACCTGTAGCCACAAGGGTAATCCATGGTGTGGGCACTTTCTCAATAGATCTTTGTATCTCTCCCATGCATCGTAAAGTGTTTCCAAATCCATCTGCACAAAAGAAGAGATATCATTCCTTAATTTGGCTGTTTTAGCCGGCGGAAAATATTTTAATAAAAATTTTTCGGTCATTTGTTCCTATGTATTAATTGACCCTCGTGGAAGAGAATGCAACCATTGTTTGGCTTTATTCCTCAAAGAAAAGGGAAATAACCAAAGACGGATGGCATCATCAGAAACACCATTTATTTTGAAAGTATCGCAAAATTCTAGGAAATTCGCCAAGTGATTGTTTGGATCTTCATCCTGCAAACCATCAAACTGAACAAATTGCTGTATCATCTGAATTGTGTTAGGTTTCAGTTCAAAATTATTTGCAGCAATAGTAGGTCTAACAATACTTGACTCAGTTCCTGTTAAATTAGGTTTAGCATAATCATAAATAGTTCGACGAGCATGATTGTCGGCCACCTCTAGAGGTAGCGAATTATTCTCAGCCATCTCTTCGATGGTATTAGTTTCGATTTCTTGCTCTTCTTCTATGTAATTTACGCTGCGCATTATTTCTCTACGATTTCTGCGAACAGTACCTTAAATATCACTGTCGTAAATCAGGGGTCCCGTTGGGTTCCTCCTAGTCATAAACTAGAGGTACCTATCAAGAACAAATAAAAGAAGCAAAATTAGCAAAGTTAAAAATGAAAGTAAATTGCAAAAAATAAAAAAATGGCTAAAGTAATAAAAATTGAGTTTTCTTAATATTTTAGTTCCCCGACAATGTCGCCAAAAACATGATCGTGTGTCAGAGTCTTAAAAATTTATAAAAAGAATGATCGAGCCTAGAAACTAACTATGGCAATGATGGAGGCAAGCGCATCTATCGAACAGTAGTATAGTTTAGTGGTAAGACCAGATTGTCAAACCCAAAGGAACCAAAAGTACTAATACTAACTTTCTTTTTATTATTTAGCCTAAAATTAACTAACTATTAAGCTAAAGATGCAAAGACAAAGAGAATGAATTGGGAAAATACTTGTGGGAAAAAACCAATTGATTAAGACAAGACCCGAGGAAGAATCCACCTAGACTTCACTTGTTATTTAACTCTGAACTAGACGATTTATTCACTTGACTTGATCTGTAGGATTCCCTAACGTATATTAATACCTCTTTCGAGGCTACTAACGTCTAACCGTAGTTTGATTAATTGAAATCTCTCTCTAATTAAAACCCCTAGAATTGCATTAACTCGATCTATGGACTCCCATATTAGGTTTGACCCTAATCCAGCAGATTTTCGTCATCCTATTTCTAGGTTTGCGATCAAATCTGCTTAACTATGCTAGACCTACTCTTAAGCAGGGACTTTTGCTCCACTGCCTAAGCACATCAATACTTGAATCAATATCGTGGAATATCAAAAAAAGAATTAAGAACACATAGTTAAGAACAAATCAAGTATTTATCATATAGTTCAGAAAACAATAACAAGATCCGTCTTAGGTTTCATCCCCCTCAGGTATCTAAGGGTTTAGTTCATAATAATAAAAGACACATCTCATAAGAAAAGATAAAACAAAACATAAGAAAAATCGTAAAACCCCTTGAAGGAATTGAAGAGAAGATCTTCCGTCTTGAGTATAACTCCGGCTTCTTGAGATGAATCAACTGGCTTTCTTCGAGTAAATTCCAAAATTCTGGCTTCTCCTGCTCCACTCTTCGGCCTAATTGGACGCCTAACTGGACTCTCCCTGAGGGTTGGCCTCTAGGGTGTTTATATAGGCTTTTGGAATGCTTTCTTTGCCTCTAAGTACCCTAATCTGAATGAAACTCTTCTTTGTCACGACAGGGACACGCCCATGTCACACGCCGTGTGTATCGTTGCCAGGCCGTTTTCGGGTCCGTTAATGAGGCACGGCCATGTGGTCTTGGGCCCAGGCCGTATCGATTTCATTTACTCTGTTTTAGGCCCGTTTCTCGTTCTTTTCATCCTCCGGTGCTTTCCTAAGTATAAAACATGAAAACAAAGGATTAAGAGCACCAAATTCCACAATTCAAGGCTTAAATCATCCAAAAGTATGCTAAATGTGGGATTAAAATATGTTCATATTACGGTTTATCACTTCTTTTTAAAAGGGGTAAGGCAAATAAATTACTCAAATTTTAAAATTTTCAAGTATGTTCCAATCATTTCTTTCATAAGTATGTTTTAATAAATGAATGTTTAGAGACATTTTTTGTTAATGAGATAGTTTGTATGCAAGTATGAATGATGATTCTATCCAAGTGAAAGTATGTTATCATGAAGAATGGAATGCTTGTATGATCTTAGCCTTCGTAATGTTTGCTATGAAAACTTAGTTTCTCTTGAGATTAGACATGCATGAAGGTTTATATCTTTAGAATTGACTTAGTAACTTTCTTGAGGCAAAATCCTAGGAGACATAAAAATCTAAAATGATATAGGCATTATTTCTTTGGATTGTTTAAGCCTTTTCAAGCCAACCCTATGATATTTGACCCTTGAAACTGTAATTTTGAGCTTAAAGGTCTGTTTATTGCAACAAACCTACATTATAAGCCACATTATCATCTTTTTAAGTTATCCTAATTGTTTTCACTCATCTTAACTAAAGTTGTCTTGGTAAACAACATTTGAGGAAATTTTCAAAAATATGTATGTGCTCCTGCTTAAAAAAAAAAAGACAAAGAAAGAGCGAAGAAAAGTTTGCTCAGTCTCCAAAAAAAGGAAAAATGTATAAGCTTGAGTTCAAAAAAGTTTGGGGGTGTTCCAAAGGTTCACTTAAAGAAAAAGGTTGTATTTCGAGAAATCCAAGACAATGTTAAAGGTTAAGATTTTGAAACCAAAATGTATCATCTCTTAAAAACACTACCTTTAATCGAGCCCCATTACAACCTTATAAAAGACTTGTTGATTTGAGGATTATGTCACCTACATTAGTGGAGAGGAAGTACTAAGTTTAACATATGAAGATCATAAATAAGCCTTATTATTGTTTGCTTGATTGATAAGAAATTATGTTGAATGAAGAATGTTATCTGTTGCTGTGACATACATACAAACTATGATTCATGTTGGCATATTTTGAAACTTAGTATAAAACTCTAAAAATGTTTGCATATGAATTACTTGTTATTAAGAAGATCTATGAACATGAAGTTATTAATGCATGATTATAGGACAAAGATTGATGCTGCTTACGGTTAGCAATTTTGCCTTAGCAAGACCTTTTGCTGTGCATAAACATTACTCAGGACGAGCAATGATTTAAGTTTGGGGGTGTGTAAACTGAAAAATATATAGGATTTTTCCTATGTAATTTATCACCTTTATACTTAAATTCGTTGTTAAAACTAAGTAATTGTTTAATAAATTAATGAAATATGTGAAAATATGTAATTAGGACATGGAAATTATTAAAATGTGATTTTAGCTTTATTATATAGTTTTAATGCATAAAATGGTTTATTTTATATTTATTTGAACATATTATATTTTTAAGACATAAAATGGTCCATGCATGATTAAATTAAATAATAAAATATAAAATTATATTTAATAATTTATTTTAAAATATTTCATTAATAATTTTGTTTTAATTAATTATTTAAATTGGATAAATTTTGTTCTTTGGTCCTTTAATTTATTGATTTATTTTGGACAGGTCTAATAGCTTTGTTGGATTACAAAAACTGTCCAAATTGAAGACCAAGTCTGTAACACCCCTTACCCGTATTCTACGCCGGAATCGGGTCCAAGGCATTTTCGAAATGAAACCACTTGATCGCCACTTAGGCTCAACGTGACTACTCTCTTAAGTCACCTCAACCACCTCATTCTCGACTTATGATGCCTCACTCATACACCCAAGGGCTCTCAAAACCATATCGAAACTTTTACGAACTTAAAAATTTTCTCCATCTAGACAGGGACTACACGCCCGTGTAAGATGACACACGCCCGTGTGTAGACACACACGCCCATGTCCACAAACCGTGCATGAAAACCCAAGCATTCTGCCAAAGCCCCACGGTTAGGGCACATGCCCGTGCTCTCCAACCGTGGTGAACACTGACTTCTTAACACGACCTAGAGTCTAGACACACGCCCGTGTGCCTAGCCCATGGCCTATACTGCTCGAATATGTTAATATGGCACGGCCAAGGCACACGTCCATGGGCTGGCCGTGTGTCACACATGGTCTAGACACATGCCCGTGTGCCTATCCACATGGACAAGAACAAAGCTATTTCCTAAGCTCTTTTCACTTCTTATGCATACCCAACATATACTCATCCAACACATCCGTAGTCAACTCATCTTGAAACATAACTTACATGGATAACTACATCTTTACATATAATAAAGTAGCCAACAACCATGGCATTATACAAGATAGATTATCCATCTATAGGCTAACTTAATGTACCAGAGAGTGCTGATAGTGTGGGCGATCTTCCAATTGATCCACGTATCTCGATTCAATTATTTTGCTCTATAAGACAAGGAAAAAGAAAGGGAGTAAGCTTTGAGCTTAGTAAGTTTACACATAAACAATTTAAGCATCATAGTATAAGCTTAACAACAATTAGCATTATACTAACATATAAATTCACATCCACAATTATGCTTACTCTTTCTATCCCTTACCACATTTCCAACACATCGAGAGTCGAATACTCATATTCATTGACATGCACCCCTGCATTCAATATCACATTTACTCAAAATACAACCCATCGTTATTTCTCAATAATACATCCACACAGCTAATTTACTCAGTATTACATCCACACAGCTAATTTCTCGGTGGTTCCGCACTTAGCCCACCACAATCAATTTATAGGATAGTATCGTACTTAGCTTACCAACAAAGATAATCATAGTGGTTTTGCACATGGCCCACTAGACAAAATTAAATATATTAATCATCACTTCTCAACCATATTGTGTTTTTTATTTACCAAGTTGTTAGTATAATTTTACAATTAAGTGATTTAACACAAGTACAATCCCTGTGGAGACAATAACTCTATACTTACTTATTACTTGATAACAACTGTGTACACTTACACAAACCTACGCATTACACAAAATAAAGTATTCTGTAACACCCCAGACCCGGCCTAGACATTATGGTCGGATCTGGCATGTCACATCAAAAGGTTGTATAAAACCACACAATCATTAAAAACCTTTCCTCAATTCAAAAACTTTTTATCAAGGAAAAACTTCGAGTTTCGTTGCTTATCAAATAAGGTTTGCTTAAAGTTGTTTCCCTTGCGAACACATTATTATTTTCAAAACGTTGTTTGTTGCAGAAGACTGACTTTTAACGTTGCGGAAACGTGATATTTGAAAATAGTAGTTATTATTTTAAAAACCCGTGTTTGATTGTTCGGCAATTCACAATTGAAAGAATTACCAAATGAAAGTTAAAAGAAAATCCCAATGGCCGTATTACATAAATTATTAACCCAAAAATAATATAGAAATAAATTAAACCCAAAAATTCCTAAGTTTCGTTTATTAACAAATCCGGCGTATGGCCACCCCCGAGTCCTCCGTAGCTCCAAATCCTCTAACGCTGGGGATTACCTGTACTGCTAAAAAGAAAAGGGGTGAGTTACGAGAACTCAGTGTGTAATCCCCTATAACGGTCATAATCTGGGCTCGAGCCCATACGGTGTCGGTCTGGGCCTAAGCCCTATTCGGTAACAGTCTGGGCCTAAGCCCTAAAACATATCAAATGCAATGGATGTGTGCCCACCCCAATCCAACCAAGCTCTCCACCCGTACCAAACAAACTCTCCGTGGGGACCAAGTCAACCCACCTAGCCAAAACTCTCCAATAGTGCAGTCATGCTACTAATAACGGCATGTGGCTGAGCCACTCAATAAAGCATATGTGACGAAGCCACTATAATGGTATGTGGCAGAGCCACTAAACGGTACTTCCTCCGATCAACAAACCTAACCCAATGCAAGATGTTATGAATGCAGTGTATTACAATTATAAATAGATATACAAAATCACATAAACTATGTTTAACTATCACCAAGGGTATAATGGTCATTTTGTCATTTAGGGGTAAAACGGTAATTTCACCCCTTAGGGTATTTCGGTAATTTTACCCATCGAGGGTATTTCGGTAATTTATCCACTAAGGGTATTTTGATAATTTACCCACTGAGCGTATTTCGGTAATTTACCCACTGAGGGTATTTCGGTAATTTACCTGCTAAGGGTATTTCAGTAATTTATCATCTAACGACATTATCGAAGGCCCACTATCGCCTCAGACAACACATGCTCCCTTTTTGGTCATTACGGTGTAATTGGGCCTAAAATCTAATTTCGGCCCAAACGGGCCCACACACTCGTGTGGCCCATTCAGCTCGTCTTCGATCTCAGTTCTGCAGACGTCGTAGTCGCATCACTCATTCGGCAATTTTCCATCGATTTCGCTCATGTGGGCCCATTCACCATTTGGCCCACTTAGCCCGTTTCGGCTCAACAAGGCCCATTACGACCTCAATTCCACGAGAGAGTTCGTGACACTCTCAACGGTCTATCGCCATCACCAGCGGCTCAGTTTATCTCTGCGAGTGCTCGCATGCTCGAGAGATCCCAATTCCTGATACTCCGGCTATTCGGTATTTCGGGTTTTTGCCGATTCACAGAACAGCGCATAATAACACAAGCAAGGGTGTGAGATTACACACCTTAGCGAGACGCACGATTAGCCCTTCGTATCAAACCTACACATCATCAGATTCCTTATTAGCTAAATGTTGCATAAGCTTATTCACTTAGAGAACTAGGCCCAAAACGTTCTCCTCACCTTGTTTGAGCAAACGGCCATAACCACCAAGATTACTAAGCACGATTGATTGGCTTCACGTTCTTAACAAGAATCTGTACCAAACTAAAATTCGCATACTACTCAACACAAACACATGGCACACTCGGCCAAACCAAGTATTATGACAACGTTCTTACCTCCCTTGAATGATGAATCTACAATAAAGGTTTGATTAATACAGACCACTTGCTCCTTCACCCTATTGAAAAGCCTAAGCCCAACGATGGCCAAATCACAGAAAAGAATGTTCGGTTATTAAGGAAGAAACTAAAAGGAAACAGAGTTATTGTCAAAGAGAGAACTATAACTTACCAATTGTCAAATTTCTTGCAGAGCCACATTAAGAGAGAACAGCACTGTGATTTGGCTAAGGACTAACTCACCAAATGCAATGAGTATGCCCAACACAAAAAGTGATAGATGGTGTTTGGCTATGAGAGTTAAACTGCAAAAACCGAATGATGTGGAAAGAAAAGAAGAAGAGTCAATTGAAGAGTAAAGAAAAGGGAAAAGATTCGGATAACAGAGAAATCGCAAGAAGAAGTAGGGTAAGTCTTCGATTTTAGAGTAAAGAAAATGAGATAATTAGATATGAAAAGAGATGGGAAGGGAAGTAGTGATTCGGGCTATCTAGTGTTTAGGCTATTAACAAGCAAAGAAGAATGTACGAAAAGTAAGAATGAGAGAAAGAAAGAAGCTAGGAATTCGACAAAGAAGAATTGAGGAAATGACCCGAAATGCTATAGACGAAAAACCCCAAAATGCAAAACTCTCCTAAAAGATAACTACAGAAATCGACACTCTCCCCTCTCAAAGCCGAATATGCTTCCAAAACACCCCTCTTCAGCCGAAATTCCCCTTAGCTAGCTTCCCACATTTGGCCAACACTTCTCACACACATCTACTCCTTGATTTTCTCCCTTTTTTCCTCATACAATTCCTCTCCTCCACCAATTTGAATTATTTAACCAAGTCTCCACTCTCCTTGTAGAGTTTGATCCGAACTCTACTTCCTCCCCTCTCAAGCCACAAAATAAAATCCTTCATTTGCTACTTGAGGGATTCAAACCCCTGCCCTCATTGCTCTCCACTTGACGCCACACCAACTCACCACATGCTCCACTTGTGTTAGTAAAACACACTCAAATACACTTAAGTCCAACCTCAACCGGCCCTCTCCTCTTAAGGGCCAAAAACTAAAACTTTTCCAAGGCTTATACTCGATCTCAGGCCTCCCTAGAAGCCCCAAATACACTCAAATAACCAGTTGAGCAAGCACAACATGCCATTATGCAAAAATTTACAACCCCTAACTTTTGGGATGTTACAATTCTACCCCTCTTAATGTAATTTCGGCCTCGAAATTTACCTGATTAGATGAGGTGAGGGTACTGCTATCGCATCGCCTTCTCAGGCTCTCATGTGGCTTCCTCTGAACCGTGATTACGCCACAACACCTTAACATCACGATCCAAAATCTGTACCGGTTCTTCTTCAAATGCCAGATCAGGTCTTACCTCGATTTCCTCCGCCGGCACTATATGAGAAGGATCCGAACAATAGCACCTCAGCATAGAACCCTGGAATACATTATGTATACGATCTAACTCGGGAGGCAGTTCCAGTTGATAAGCGACCAGTCCCACACGCTTTACTAACTGGTAAGGTCTGATAAATCTAGGGCTCGGCTTGCCCTTCCGCCCAAATCTCAGAATCTTATTCCAAGGTGAGACTTTCAAAAAGATAAAATCTCCCACCGTGTACTAAATCTCTTTGCGCTTTAAATCAGCGTATGACTTCTGCCTATCAGATGGTTCTTTTAGCCAACCTCGTATCAACTTCACTTTCTCCTCAGTTTCAGAAATTAGCTCTGGATCTCACAGTGCCTGCTCACCCAATTCTGTCCAACAAGTAGGGGTACGTCACCTATGACCATATAACGCCTCGTATGGTGCCATCTGAATACTGGATTGGTAGCTGTTGTTATAAGCGAATTATGCCAACGGTAAATAGTCCTCCCAACTGCCCTTGAAATCAATCACATAGCTTCTTAGCATGTCTTCCAAAATCTGAATTACCCTTTTCGACTAACCATCAGTCTGCGGGTGAAATGCTGTGCTGAAACCCAATCTTGTACCCAAAACTTCCTGTAACACTCTCCAGAATCGAGATGTGAATCTAGGGTCCCTATCTGAAATGATAGACACTGGTACCTCATGTAACCTTACAATCTCTACCACTAATTAGTGCGAATCGATATGAAATGAGCCGATTTAGTCAAGCAATCAACAATTACCCATACCGAATCTTTCTTAGTAGGCGTCAGGGGTAGCCCAATAAAAAAATCCATGGTTATCCTCTCCCACTTCCAGAGTGGAAATTTCACAGGCTGTAGTAATCCAGAAGGCAGTTAATGCTCAGCCTTCACTTGCTGGCATGTCAAACACTTACCAACAAAGTTCGTAATCTCACGCTTAAGCCCTAGCCACTAGTACAGTTCACACAGATATCGATATAACTTGTTTCCTCCGGGGTGCATAGCATATGGACTACTATGCACCTCCCGCAGAATAGACTGCCTTAGCTCAAAATCCCTTGGTACACAAACTCTCCCACGGAAGCATAATACTCCCTCACTATTCAGCTCAAAATCCACAGTCTCTCCCTTCTTCACCTGTTGGAAATGAGGAACCAATAATTTATCCAATAATTTCTTTTCTCTAATCTAACTAATCCAAGTCAGTTTCACTTGAAGTTCAGCTAACAAACTACAATCCTCAAACAGGCTGAGACGAGCAAACATTGCTCTCAGATCAGACACAACCTTACGGCTCAATGCATCCGTTACTACGTTAGCTTTTCTTGGATGATACTCGATCGAGCAATCATAATCCTTCAGCAACTCTATCCATCTTTGTTGCCTAAGATTCAACTCTTTCTGAGTAAGGAGGTATTTGAGACTCTTATGGTCGGTATAGATGATCGACTTCTCCCCGTACAAGTAATGTCTCCAAATCTTTAGTGCAAACACCACCGCAGCTAATTCCAAGTCATGATTAGGGTAGTTCACCTTGTGCGGCCTAAGCTGACGAGACGCATACACCACCACCTTCCCTTCCTGCATCAGCACACATCCCAAACCCATGTGTAACAGTCCGATTTATACCCTAGTCGGAACAGTGGTTTCGGGACCACAAATCTGAGTCCGTATAATATTTTAATATTATTTTCTACGCTATAGATATTGTGACTAAGCATGTGGTAAATTTTTGTAAGTTAATTTATTCGTCTGTGTGTTTAATTTGATGAAATGATGAACTTATATTGAATATGAAATTGCTTGCTATATGTTAAAGCACCTATGTGTTGTGGTTTTTAAAAGTTATGGCATTTTGTGGCAATTTAGCCAATTTATTGGTTAGTGGACGGCATAGAATGATGGAATGCTTATATTACAAGTTTTATATGTTATTTTTTTTATAAGTTAAATTTATGTTATATATATTATATAGATATATTATAATAAAAGAAACATGATAGTGGATAATAGAATGTCTAAATAACCATAGTATTAGTTTGTCCTATATGTTTAATGGATGGGCATTTTACTAATTGAATAAATGATATTAGATTAAAGAAACAAAAGATGAGTGTTCATCTTTTATTTTCTCTTCCTTGACCAAAAACACTAAAGAAAAAGAAAGAAAACTTTGGCTAAGCATTCGGCATTTACAAGCCAAAATTAAGGTATGATTTGGTTTCGGTTTTTGATAATTTCTACATTTTTGCAATCGTTGCCTTGAGAGCTACAAAACCCATGTATTAATTTTGTGAATTGATGATGTTTGTGTGATATGCAATTGATAATATGTCAAGCTTTTTGATGATTTTTGGTGTTAAATGAAAGATATGAGCTAGATGAACATACTTTATTCTTGAATTTTTGATGAATTTAGCTAAATAGGGCTAAATTGAGAAAATGGTAACTTGATGGACCAAATAGCAAATTTGATGGAAATTATGGACTTGTGTGAGATGTATATGCATTCGGCTAAGCATATATATGTGTGGATTTGGTGAATTTGATGTTTTGAGAAAAATGGACTAGATTGATAAAGAGTGCAAATATGAGGGTTAATTTGCAAATATCTCTAAATGTGTGTTCATGGATTGAATTGTATGAATTAGCGAATAAAAGGGTTAATTCTGAATATGTTTAGATCAAGAATCGAGGAAAACGGACTTAGATCGCGGGAAAGCGAAGGTTACCGAGTAGCCATTTTTATTCCGATATATCTAATCTTAGGTAAGTCATTATGCAAATAAACGTATTTGTATGATATTATATTTTTTCATATGACTAATGTTGATTATGGATATTTATGAGAAGTTATGCATATGAATTCCAAGTTAAATCTGATATAGTGACTAAGTCCGAGAAGCCCCGTACGAACCTAGGAATAGATAGGTTTAGTTATGCCATGACATAGGTATCTATTCTATTTTATCATGTAAGACCACGTCTGGGACGTTGGCGTTGATTTAAGACTCGTGTAAGACCACGTCTGGGGCGTTGGCTTTGATTTAAGACTCGTGTAAGACCACATCTGGGACGTTGGCATCAATATAAGTTTTACGAGGGCGTTGGCATCGAAATGAGTCTTACGTGTAAGACCATGTCTGGGACATCAACATCGTATTGATTCGTGTAAGACCCTGTCTGGGACAGTGGCATCGATATCTGAGTGCATGTAAGACCTCATTTGGGATGTTGGCATTGTACGACTATTCCGAGCTTTCTGAGTATCCTATTAGATTCCTAACAGTTCAACTGGCAAGTTTGTGACACGAATTACGAATCCGAGCTATGAACAATTATGTGATTGTGAATTCGTTTCAGGTATGCTGATTATACAATAATTGTGTATACAAGGTAAGCATCTATGTGATCTTACTACGATGTTATGTATATGGAATTGATGATATGATATGTAAAGTTTTGGCTAGATGAACTATGTGCTTATATGATGCTTGGATTGTGAAAGTGGCAAATATGGTCAATAGCATATGAATTAAAGCATATATGTGATAGATTGCTAAGTGTTTGATATGTGCCAAAGTATTTATTTGTGACTATGCCTTCCATGCCAAGTTTGTTTGTTTATTAACTTGCTAAGCTTTTGGAAAGCTTACTCTGTGTGTGTTTTCTCTGTTCTATAGGTCGTCAAAGCGACTGAAGGCTCGGGACCCTCAAGGATCGTCATCACACTACTAAACTCTTTTTGGTACACTTTGAAAATGTATATAGCTAGATATGGCATGTATAGGATAGTATTGGTATAAGTTGTTATATGAACTTAGCCATGTGATTTGGTTAGTTATGAGTTGGGAAATTATTTTGAATGAATGTGATATGTGATGCAAGTTTTGGCATGGTTAGATGATACATGAAATGGTTAAGTTTGAGTAAGCAAATGAATGAATTATGCTTGTGATGATATGAGTTTTGGTCTTTGAAATTGTCATGGTTGGAATTGGTATTGAATGCATGGTTTGAATGGTTACATTTGGTATGTTTTTGGTGGTTTTAGGTGAACGAAAAGTCTTGGTATATGTTGATTGTAGGCATGACCCTTTTGGGTGGCATTTTGGTCTTGTATATGGCCTTTTAGTACACGGCTTTGGCACGGGGGTGTTGGATAACCGTGTTGGTTTTGGCAGGTTCGACCACGGTCAGGGCACACGGGCGTGTTGTGATCGTGGGGGCCAAGTCAGGTTAGTCCACGGCCAAGGCACACGGGCGTGTTTGGTTGCCGTGGGAGGGTAGTCAGAATAGACCACGGGGAGGACACACAGGGGTGTCTAGCAGCCGTGGAGGGCACACGGTCTCCTCCCACGGGCGTGTATCCCCTATATTCTAGAAAAGTTTTAATTTTCCATGAAATTTTGTATGTGTTTCGGTTTAGTCCTGACGCGATTTGTAAGCATGCTTAAGGTCCCGAGGACCAATTTAAGGGACACTATGCTTGAGAATGATGAATGAATGTATGAATTTCTGTATATGCTTTCCGTTCTGTTAGGTAATACTCCTAACCCTAATCCGGCGACGGACCCGGGATGAGGGTGTTACACCGTGTGTGACGCATCACCGTAGACAACAAATTCTTTTCCAGCCTCAGATTGTATCAATACCGGGGCTTCCGTTAGAATCCTTTTCAATTTCTCAAAACTCTCCTGCTGTTTATCAGTCCAAACAAACGGTACTCCTTTACGCAGCAGCTTAATTAGGGGTGTAGCAATCAGTGAAAACCCCTCAACGAACCGTCTGAAACACCCGGCCAGACCCAGAAAACTTCAAATCTCAGATACCGACTTCTGTGGTTTCCAATCTAGTACGACCTCAACTTTTCAAGGATCAACCCTAATCCCCTCTGCAGACACGACATGTCCCAAAAATGTCACCTCTCGCAACCAAAACTCACACTTGCTGAATTTGGCGTTCTCTCAATATTTGTAGAACAACCCAGAGATGTGAATCATGCTCCTCCTCAGCTCTTGAATACACCAGAATATCGTCTATGAATACCACCACGAATCAGTCCAAGTAGGGTTGAAAGACCCGGTTCATCATATCCATGAAAGCAGTTGGTGCATTCGTTAGCCTAAACATCATGACCAGAAACTCATAGTGTCCATAACGAGTCCTGAATGTAGTCTTGTACACATCTGCCTCCTTAACCCTTAATTGATGATATCCCGATCTAAGATCTATCTTGGAGAAAATCGCGGCTCCTCACTGCTGATCAAACAGATTGTCTATTCTCAGTGAAGAGTACTTGTTCTTGATCGTCAGTTTATTCAATTGACGGTAGTCAGTACACATGCGCATTGACCCATCCTTCTTCTTCACAAATAGTACCGGTGCTCCCCATGAAGACACACTCGGTCAGATAAATCCTCGATCCAATAGTTCTTGGATCTGAGCTGTAACATCCTAGAATTTTTCTTTTTAGTCACTTTCCTCCAATGCTTGCCATTCAAATTCAATAATGGCCGCCTTACCCATTATATCAATACTCCATGATTATCCATGCCATCCCACCATCTTTTGTTCATTTTAAGTGCCACAATTACCTTATTATGTCAATATTTCATCAAGCATTAGGAAATAAAAAAAAATTTAACATGTGACTCCTTTAGATGGCAACCACTCATGTTGCTAATGAAGGAGTTGGTTGTTGAACAATTTTTTTTATTAGCAAGATGGGGAACAACCAAAAATGGATGAAGGGGAAAGTAAAGGGAACAAGTGGAATTTTAATGGAAGATGTTATGGAAAGTATGGGTGGCAAATTGTTGGCCATTTTAGCTATGTATGTGGACGGTTTTTGGGGCTTAAGGGGCATAGCTGAATTTTGTTAGTGTTTTTGGTAAAGTTTTAGTGCTAATTCCATTAGCATCAAGTGTGCATATTCTCTTATTTCTTTCTTCTTGTTGCCGAATGTAGATCAACAATTGAGACCAAAATTTGTTCTTTCATCTTTCTAGAAAAAAAAAACCAAGCTAGTGAACCATTCTTCCTCCTTCTTTTCTTTTTAGCAAAAACTCTTCAAGCTTCTCTTCTATTCTAATCCTTTCACCATAGCCGAATATTGTGCCCATTATTCCTCCATAACCGAACTTTCATCCCTTCTCTATTTCTTCCTCTCATTCGTATTAACACTCGATATATTCTACCTTCGGACATAGTGGTAAGTGATTCAAGTGTAAGTGATACGAAATCTTCTGGAAATCCGAGGCTAACTTTTGGTTGGTATTGTTCTAGGTCAACGACGAGTGGTTCGTTAGGAAATCGAAATCAGGTGTGTAATCCCGTACCTTTCCGAATATATGTTTAAACTCGTGTGTAATCTCACACCTCTTTGAATGTTTGCATAAAATGTTCTGTGATTCGTTCGAAAGACCAAAAAGCCAGAAACTGGCATCTGTGACCACTCGACGTATGCATGTTCGAAGTGGTAATCGTATTTTGCAATTAAACAGTTTTGATTAGCAGCAGTGATGAGGATTTGAAAAATAACCAAAAATAGTGGAAATTGAATTAGAAAGTGAAGGAGATATAGATTGGAAGACAATTGAGTCTATTTTCTTATAAAAGAAACAGAGAAAGCAAAGGATAAGTATATTTTGAGATTTTTAGATTTTTGTGAGACTGGTTTAGAGTGATTTCGAGATCCCTTGTTCTAACTTGGAAAAATCATTAAAAATTGATAAAAACTAATTTTGGCACATAAGTTATATGGTTAGATTCCTTAATGAGTCTATTTTTATAAGAAGCAAACTAGAATATCATTTGAATTCTGTACAAAAAGATAATTAAATTTTAGTAAAGAATGGTCGGAATTGCCAGGCAGCAAAAAAGGGGAGACTTTGAGAAATAAACTGTATTAAATGGTTAGGCCAAAAATTCTGGAAAAATTACAGTAAGAAGATATATGAGTCTAGTTTCAAGGAAATTTTACGGATCTAGATTTTGAGTTTTGCTAACTCGATATATGGTCAATTTAGTCAGTATGACGCAGATGGACAGTTTTAAAATGTTTTGCCCAAATTAGTAGTTAAGTTGGATTGCAAAAATTACCAAAATACCCTTGGTGGGTAAATTACCGAAATGCCCTTGGATTGCGAGATTACCGAATTACCCTTAGTGGGTAGGATTACCGAATTGTGAAAATGCCTTTATGGGTCGATTTGATAGATTGCCTTAATGGGCCAATTGATATATGGCATGATGGGCCAATTTGTTATATTTTGCTAAATGGGCAAATCTGATACTTTGGCTATATGGGTCAATTTGATAATTTGCTATATGGGCCAATTAGATAATTTGTTATATGGGCCAATTTGATAAATTGCTATATGGGCCAATTTGATAATTTGCTAAATGGGCCGATCTAAAAAATATGTGAAATGGGCCAAGGTAATATTCTGCTTAGTGGGCCAAGTTAATAAATTGTTATAATGGGCCAGAAAATTTGTAAAAAATATTTGAATGCATTATTATGAATTTTTATGCATTATATACATGAATTGCATGGGATGGGATGATGATGAAGAGAAGTTCTGGTAGCCCTGCTACATAAATCTGGTGGCTCTACCACAAATCTGAAAAATGGCAATGCCATGTAAATTCTGTTAATCTGGTGGCTTGTCCACAAATTGATATATGGCTTCATGCCCAGTTTGATATATGGCTTAATGCCTACGTTTGGTGTGTTGGCGGGGTGGGATGACTAAAGCTCTCCCACAGGTGTGTTGGTTGGTACGGGTGGTGTGTAGCGGATGGAAAACTAGGTTTGGTTTGGGAATTGCATATCATTTGCATATATATATATATATATATATATATATATATATGATACATTCATATTATTGTAAATGGGCTTAGGCCCAAATATTTGGTTAATGGATTTTGGCCCAGTGAACAACAGTAAGTGGGTTACACACTGAGTTCTAGTAACTCACCCCCCTTTCTCTTAACCCTTGTAGGTAATGCTCCGTAGTGAGGACTTCGGCCCATGGATGACTCGGTGGAGGCTATACTTCCGAAATGGTGTTATCAAATTTTAAATTTCTATTTCCGTTTATTATTTTGCTATTTTGGTTTAAATTGTAATAAGGCCTCTGGAGTATTTTATTATTTGCTTCATGGTTGGTTTACTTATTATTTTGCTTAAATTGTTTTAAATGTGAATTTTTCTAAATACTTAAATAAAGGTTTTCCAAAATCGGTTGACAAATGGATTTCATAATAAACTTTATAAATATTTTAACACGGAAGTTATCTCTCGAATTATCAAACGATATTTTAAAAAGTCACGGATTTAAAGTTCAATTCCTTGATTTGTGATTCACCAATCAATATTTCAAAATACTTGTATTTTATCTAGGTTTCCGCAATGTTTCAAATTGCTTTTGCAACTCTATTTCAAAGGTCACATTTTCGTAAATCATTTATTTCAAATATGCTTTCACAACCGAAAAGGGTTATTAAAGTTAATTATGTTTTCACGTAGACACAATTGCTTAAGTGTTTTGGGTTTTAACAAAGAGGCTGAAATTCTCCAACAAGTTGTTACAATTGTAAAGATGGTTTTGAAAAACACTTCCATGTGGCACGCCAGATTCGGGTCTAACTTCTAGGCTGGGTTTGGGGTGTTACATTTAATGGTATCATAGCCCGATTCAAAACTCGGTTGTGGTTTGGGTTCAAAAACATTTATGGTACAAAACTGTTTCGAATTATATAACTTATGTTTTTTTTAAAAAAAGGGTAGTATGGCACCACGAGTATCTGGCACCAAGTCAAGTAAGTGTATGTGAATTGAATAATTCTTATTATCGTGAAATGACTCTAGGAACACTCCAGAACTTTTAGTTTTAGGTGTTGAAACTATAGAGATCGAGACTATAGGACGCGTTTACGAAAACAACTCTATCTCTTATATCTCATAAAATATCGTTAATAAATACTGAAAAAGTATACTGATTCATAAAACTTGTAATCAGATTAAACCGAAATACCCAATATGAGCACTAGAGGACGTGGACGTGGACGTGGTAGACGTGGCCGTGGTAGAGGCCGAGGTGCTAGGGTTGTGTCTGAAGCGTCGGGATATATACCATAAATGGACACACCTGCATCACCCGGGAGTGAGACTGGATCACACGACCACATGAGAGAGGACATTGCCTTGACCCAAGCAATGTTACGAGTCCTAGAAAGGGTTGCTTGAGCTAGAACTGGGCCAGCAACTCATGGATCAATATCGGAACGACTTAAATCAAGTGGTGCCAAGGTTTTTAGGGGTGTCTCCGGTGTAGCTCTGAATGTAGCTGAGTATTGGCTCGAGGCAGTGGAGCGAATCATGGATGATTTGGCGTGCACCACCAAGCAGAAACTAAGAGGCGTTGTGTCCTTGTTGAGGGACGAGGCATATCAATGGTGGCTCACTGTTCAAGAAGGCACTCAGGCTGAACTTGTTACTTGGGATTTCTTCAAGACTGAATTCCAAGGAAAGTATGTCGGGGCAAGTTATGTGGATGCCCGGAGGAAAGAATTCCAGAATCTGGTCCAAGGAAATAAGTCGGTGGCAGCTTATGAGGCGGAATTTCTATGCTTGAGCCATTATGCTCGGACAATTGTGCCAACTGATCATGAGCGCTGTGTACGTTTTGAGGATGGGCTGAATGATGAGTTGCGGGTACTGATAGCCCCACAACAAGTAAGGACTTTTGCCAAGCTTGTGGAGAAAGCCAAAATAGCTGAGGAGACTAAAAACTCTGCACGTCAGAACCGAGACAGAGGCAGAGGCAAGAGGGACTTCAGATATTCTCTTTCCACTAAAAGTTTTCAGAAGAGGCCTAGGAATGATGAGCCAGCTCAAGCTAGAGCACCTGTGACTACCAATCAGAGTCGAGACTGTGCTGACTGTGGGAAGCGACACCCCGGGGAATGCTGGAGGAAAACCGGTGCCTGTTATAAATGTGGTTCCAAGGATCACCAGTATAAGAATTGCCCTCGACGGCTGATACAACTCCAGAAGCTCGTAACCCTGATGCTCAGCCAGCTAGAGGCACGCAACAGCCACCGAGAGGCCGTGGGCCAGGTCGAGGTGGTAATGGCGGTGGTCGTGGTCATGGTCAATGTGCACCTGGTAGAGGTAATGGTTTCTAGAGGTAACGCGGAGGCAAGACAGCCAGGGTTAGTCTATGCGGTCAGGCGTCGGGAGGATGGCGATGCACCTGATGTGGTAATTGGTACGTTCTTCATCTTTGATGTACCTGTTACTGCTTTGATAGATATCGGATCTACCAATTCATATGTTGCTAGTGCTATATCTAGAAACCTGAATATTAGATCTGAGATTTCTAATAAAGAGATGACCGTAATTAGTCCTTTAGGGCAATCAGTGATAGTAAATAAATTGTTTAGAGATGTACCTTTAGAAGTTCAAGGAGAAACATTTTTGGCGGACTTGATGGAACTGCCTTTCGGTGAGTTCGACCTTATTTTTGGCATGGACTGGTTGGTGAAATACCAAGCAAATTTGGATTGTGCTGCAAAGCAGATGACGCTAAGAACTTCGGAAGATAAGGAAGTGGTGATGATAGGTGAAAAGAGGAACTATCTATCGAATGTGGTGTTTGCTTTAAAGGCAGAAAAGTTGGTACGAAAAGGGTGTGGAGCATTCCTAGCCTTCATTAGCGCGTTGGATGTCAAGGAAGTGTCAGTAGAAGGAGTTAAAACGGTAAAGGAGTTTTCAGATGTCTTTCCCGAAGAACTTCCTGGATTGCCTCAGGACCGAGAGGTAGAGTTTGGCATTGAGCTATTACCAGGAACGGCTTCGGTGTCCATTGCTCCTTATAGAATGGCGCCAAAGGAGTTAGCGGAGCTTAAGGTCAAATTCAGGAATTCTTGGATCGGGGATTCATTCGACCAAGTGTGTCTCCGTGGGGAGCACCGGTCTTGTTTGTCAAGAAGAAGGATGGGTCGATGCGTATGTGCATTGATTATAGGCAGTTGAATAAATTGACGATCAAGAATAGGTATCCATTGCCGAGAATCGATGACCTGTTTGATCAGTTGAGAGGAGCTTCTGTTTACTCCAAGATAGATTTGAGATCGGGTTATCATCAACTCAAGGTTAAGGAGGCGGATATTCATAAGACGACATTTCGAACTCGTTATAGACATTATGAGTTTTTGGTGATGCCGTTTGGATTGACCAATGCACCAGCTGCATTTATGGACATGATGAACCGAGTCTTTCAACCCTACCTAGACCGGTTCGTGGTGGTGTTCATAGATGATATTTTAGTATACTCGAGGAATGAAGAAGAGCATGACTCACATCTGCGCATAGTATTACAAATATTGCGAGAAAAGCAACTTTATGCCAAATTCAGTAATTGCAAATTTTGGTTGAAGGAAGTGACTTTCTTGGGGCATGTGGTGTCAGCCGAAGGAATAACAGTTGATCCTCGGAAGGTAGAGGCTGTGTTGGATTGGAAACCACCGAAGTCAGTGGCTGAGATTTGGAGTTTCTTGGGATTGGCTAGTTACTATAGACGCTTTGTTGTGGGGTTTTCGTTGATTGCTACACCCCTAACTAAGTTGTTGCGAAAGGGAGTACCGTATGTGTGGACCGATAAACAATAAGAAAGTTTCGAGAAACTGAAGAAGATTTTGAAGGAAACGCCAGTACTGATTCAACCTGAGGCTGGAAAAGAGTTTACCGTTTACTGTGATGCGTCACATACGGGTTTAGAATGTGTGTTGATGTAAAGTGGGAAAGTGGTGGCGTATGCTTCTCGTCAGTTGAGGCCGCATGAAGTCAACTATCCTACTCATGACTTGGAGTTGGCTACGGTGGTGTTTGCTCTAAAGATTTGGAGGCACTATCTCTACGGTGAGAAGTCGATCATTTATACAGACCATAAGAGTCTTAAGTACCTCCTTACCCAAAAGGAGTTGAACTTGAGACAACGGAGATGGGTGGAGTTGCTAAAGGATTATGACTTCTCAATCGAATATCACCCCAAAAAGGCTAACGTGGTGGCAGACGCGTTGAGTCGTAAGGTGATATTGGAGTTGAGAGCAATGTTTGCTCATCTTAGTTTGTATGAAGATGGCAGTTTGCTAGCGGAACTTCAGGTGAAGCCTATGTGGTTAGATTAGATTAAGGAAAAACAATTATCAGATGAAAAGTTGAGTTCCCTATTTCAACAAGTGGAAAGCGGTGAGAAAGGGGATTTTGAAATGAATAATGATGGAGTATTGTGTTTCCGCAGAAGAATTTGTATGCCCAAGGATTCGGATTTGAGACAAATGATTTTGCGAGAGGCGCATAGTAGCCCCTATGCTATGCACCCTGGAGGAAGTAAGATGTAACGAGATCTCCGTGAACAGTATTGGTGGCCAGGGTTGAAACGGGAGGTTACTGATTTTGTGAGTAGATGCTTAACATGTCAGCAAGTGAAGGCAGAACACCAAGTGCCGTCGGGATTGCTGCAATCGGTGAAGATTCCATTATGGAAATGGGAAAGAATAACGATGGACTTTGTTAGTGGGTTACCTTTAACGCCTACTAAGAAAGATTCTGTTTGGGTAATAGTGGATCGGTTGACGAAGACTGCCCATTTTTACCTGTTCGTATGGATTACCCATTGCAGAAGTTGGCCAAGTTATACGTAGCTGAGATCGTGAGGTTACATGGGGTACTAGTGTCTATTATTTTGGACAGGGACCCTAGGTTTACATCACGATTTTGGAAAGCCTTACATGAAGCTTTGGGAACCAAGTTAAATTTCAGTACGGCCTTTCATCCTCAGTCAGATGGACAGTCAGAGAGAGTAATTCAGATTTTGGAAGACATGTTAAGGGGCTATGTGATTGACTTCAGGGGTAGTTGGGAGGATTTTCTACCGTTGGCAGAGTTTGCGTATAATAACAGTTACCAATCCAGTATCCAAATGGCACCCTATGAGGCGTTATATGGGCGTAGGTGTCGTACCCCTACTTGTTGGACTGAATTGGAGGAACGGCAGTTTTTGGATCCTGAATTGATTTCTGAGACGGAAGAAGAAGTAAAGGTGATTCGAGCACGGCTAAAGGAAGCTTCGGATAGACAAAAGTCATATGCGGATCTGAAGCGTAAGGATATTGAGTTTGCGGTGGGAGATCAGGTCTTTCTAAAGGTCTCACCCTGGAAGAAGATTTTGAGATTTGGACGAAAGGGCAAATTGAGCCCAAGGTTCATCGGGCCTTATCGGATAGTGAAGCGTGTAGGACCAGTGGCCTATAAGCTTGAGTTACCTCTGGAGTTGAGTTAGATTCATAGTGTTTTCCATGTTTCTATGTTGAGGCGTTATCGATTGGATCCGTCTCACATAGTACCGGTAGAAGAAGTTGAGATAAGGCCGGACTTGTCGTTCGAGGAAGAACCAGTGAAAATTTTAGACCGAGATGTTAAACTGTTGAGAAAGAAGTCAGTACCCTTGGTTAAGGTTCTATGGCGTAATCACGGAGTGGAGGAAGCTACGTGGGAGCCTGAGGACACCATTCGGCAACAATTTTCTCACATCTTTTAATCAGGTAAATTTCGAGGACAAAATTTTCTTTAAGGGGGTAGAATTGTAACATCCTAGAATTTTTCTTTTTAGTCACTTTCTTCCAATGCTTGCCATTCAAATTCAATAATGGCCACCTTACCCATCATAACAATACTCCATGATTATCCATGCCATCCCACCATTTTTTGTTCATTTTAAGTGCCACCATTACCTTATTATGTCAATACTTCATCAAGCATTAGGAAATAAAAAAAAAATTAACATGGGACTCCTTTAGATGGCAACCACTCACGTTGCTAATGAAGGAGTTGGTTGTTGAACAATTTTTTTTATTAGCAAGATGGGGAACAACCAAAAATGGATGAAGGGGAAAGTAAAGGGAACAAGTGGAATTTTAATGGAAGATGTTATGGAAAGTATGGGTGGCAAATTGTTGGCCATTTTAGCTATGTATGTGGACGGTTTTTGGGGCTTAAGGGGCATAGCTGAGTTTTGTTAGTGTTTTGGTAAAGTTTTAGTGCTAATTCCATTAGCATCAAGTGTACATATTCTCTTATTTCTTTCTTCTTGTTGCCGAGTGTAGATCAACAATTGAAACCAAAATTTGTTCTTTCATCTTTCTAGAAAAAAAAAACAAGCTAGTGAACCATTCTTCTTCTTCCTTCTTTTCTTTTTCGCAAAAACCCTTCAAGCTTTTCTTCTCTTCTAATCCTTTCACCATAGCCGAATATTGTGCCCATTATTCCTCCATAACCGAACTTTCATCCCTTCTCTATTTCTTCTTCTCATTCGCATTAACACTCGATATATTCTACCTTCGGACATAGTGGTAAGTGATTCAAGTGTAAGTGATACGAAATCTTCTGGAAATCTGAGGCTAACTTTTGGTTGGTATTGTTCTAGGTCAACGACGAGTGGTTCGTTAGGAAATCGAAATCAGGTGTGTAATCCCGTACCTTTCCGAATATATGTTTAAACTGGTGTGTAATCTCACACCTCTTTGAATGTTTGCATAAAATGTTCTGTGATTCGTTCGAAAGTCCAAAAAGCCAGAAACTGGCATCTGTGACCACTCGACGTATGCATGTTCGAAGTGGTAATCGTATTTTACAATTAAACAGTTTTGATTAGCAGCAGTGACGTGGATTTGAAAAATCACCAAAAATAGTGGAAATTGAATTAGAAAGTGAAGGAGATATGGATTGGAAGATAATTGAGTCTATTTTCTTATACAAGAAACAGAGAAATCAAAGGATTAGTATATTTTGAGATTTTTAGATTTTTGTGAGACTGGTTCAGAGTGATTTCGAGATCCCTTGTTCTGACTTGGAAAAATCATTAAAAATTGATAAAAACTAATTTTTGCACATAATTTATATGGTTAGATTCCTTAATGAGTCTATTTTTATAAGAAACAAACTAGAATATCATTTGAATTCTGTACAAAAAGATAATTAAATTTTAGTAAAGAATGGTCGGAATTGCCAAACAGCAAAAATTGGAGACTTTGAGGAATAAACTGTACTAAATGGCTCGGGAAAAAATTCTGGAAATTTACAGTAAGAAGATATATGAGTCTAGTTTTATAGAAATTTTACGGATCTAGATTTTAAGTTTTCTAACTCAATTTATGATCAATTTAGTCAGTATGGCGCAGATGCACAGTTTTAAAATGTTATGCCCAAATTTGTAGTTAAGTTGGATTGCAAAAATTACCAAAATACCCTTGGTGGGTAAATTACCGAAATGCCCTTGGATTGCGAGATTACCGAATTACCCTTAGTGGGTAGGATTACCGAATTGTGAAAATGCCTTTATGGGCCGATTTGATAGATTGCCTTAATGGGCCAATTGATATATGGCATGATGGGCCAATTTGTTATATTTTGCTAAATGGGCAAATCTGATAGTTTGGCTATATGGGCCAATTTTATAATTTGCTATATGGGCCAATTTGATAATTTGTTATATGGGCCAATTTGATAAATTGCTATATGGGCCAATTTAATAATTTGCTAAATGGGCCGATCTAAAAATATGTGAAATGGGCCAAGATAATATTCTGCTTAGTGGGCCAAGTTAATAAATTGTTATAATGGGCCAGAAAATTTGTAAGAAATATTTGAATGCATTATTATGAATTGTTATGCATTATATACATGAATTGCATGGGATGGGATGATGATGAAGAGAAGTTCTGGTAGCTCTACTACATAAATCTGGTGGCTCTGCCACAAATCTGAAAAATGGCAATGCCATGTAAATTCTGTTAATCTGGTGGCTTGTCCACAAATTGATATATGGCTTCATGCCCAGTTTGATATATGGTTTCATGCCCAGTTTGATATATGGCTTAATGCCTACGTTTGGTGTGTTGGCGGGGTGGGATGACTAAAGCTCTCCCACAGGTGTGCTGGTTGGTACGGGTGGTGTGTAGCGGATGGAAAACGAGGTTTGGTTTGGGAATTGCATATCGTTTGCATATTATATATATATATATATATATATATGTTACATTCATATTATTGTAAATGGGCTTAGGCCCAAATATTTGGTTAATGGATTTTGGCCCAGTGAACAACGGTAAGTGGGTTACACACTGAGTTCTAGTAACTCACCCCCCTTTCTCTTAACCCTTGTAGGTAATGCTCCGTAGTGAGGACTTGGGCCCATGGATGACTCGGTGGGGGCTATACTTCCGAAATGGTGTTATTAAATTTAAATTTCTATTTCCGTTTATTATTTTGCTATTTTGGTTTAAATTGTAATAAGGCCTCTGGAGTATTTTATTATTTGCTTCATGGTTTGTTTACTTATTATTTTGCTTAAATTGTTTTAAACATGAATTTTTCTAAATACTTAAATAAAGGTTTTCCAAAATCGATTGACAAATGGATTTCATAATAAACTTTATAAATATTTTAACACGAAAGTTATCTCTCAAATTATCAAACGATATTTTCAAAAGTCACGGATTTAAAGTTCAATTCCTTGATTTGTGATTCATTAATCAATCTCTCAAAATACTTGTATTTTATCTACGTTTCTGCAATGTTTCAAAATGCTTTTGCAACTCTATTTCAAAGGTCACATTTTCGTAAATCATTTATTTCAAATATGCTTTCACAATCGAAAAGGGTTAATAAAGTTAATTATGTTTTCACGTAGACACAATTGCTTAAGTGTTTTGGGTTTTAACAAAGAGGCTGAAATTCTCCAACAAGTTGTTACAATTGCAAAGATGGTTTTGAAAAACACTTCCATGTGGCACACCAGATTCGGGTCTAACTTCTAGGCCGGGTTTGGGGTGTTACATGAGCCTTTAATTCAACCAACTCCTTCGGTGCCATCCTATAAGGAACTCAACCTCACGGTTTGGTGGCAATCCTGGAAGCTCTTCAGGGAATACATCCGAAAACTCCTTCAAGATCCTGACATCCCCAATAGACAAACTCTTAACCTCAGATGTGCTGACATAGGATAGGAACGCCTCGTAACCTTTGCGAACCAACTTCTTGGCCCTTAATGCTGAGATTACATTGGATTAATAGTCTCTTCGCTCCCCTACCACAATCACTTCCTCCTCCTTAGAAGACTTTAATACCATACGTTTAGCAGCACAATCCAAATTCGCACGGTGTTTCACCAACTAGTCTATGCCCAAAATGAGATCAAACTCGCCAAACGGCAATTCCATCAAATCCTTCGGAAAGACAACCCCTTGAACCTCTAGAGGCACGTCTTTAAACAGCTTATTCACTCTAATCGACTGTCCTAAAGGATTAATCACTAACATTTCGCTATCAACAAGTTTGAATGTATACCCAAAGCTCCAGACACAGTACATGCAACATACGAGTGTGTCGACCCAATATCAATTAAAGTAACACATGGTACATTATGAATGAGGAATGTACCAGTTATGACATCAAGTGCATCACCATCCTCTTGATGCCGAGCAGCATAAACCAACCCTGGCTGTCTCGCCTCTGTATTACCAGCACCTCTGGCCGGTACTCCACAACCTCGTCCCAATCGGTGGCTACTGACCACATCTCCCTGGCTGCACATAACCCTGACCTACTGCCTTCCTATGACCAGGCTCCCGAGGACAATTTCTGTACTGATGATCCTTGGACCCAAATCTGAAGCACCCTCTAGCCCTTTTCCAACACTCTCCCGAATGAGGTCTTCCAGACCCAACACAAGGTTGCGATCAACTAACAGCAACTGGAATCCCAACTCGGCTTGACCCATCAAACCTAGGCCTCTTATTAAACCCATCTGAAGAACTTGAAGGCCCAAAATCCCTCTTACTTCTGCCTATTTCCTTCTCACAGTTTTGAGGCTCAGAGTGTTTCACATCCTCAACAATCTTTTCCTTTTCAATCAGAGCAGCAAAATCCCTCTCCCTCTACGGGGCTATCAGCACTCGCAACTCATCTCGAAGACTATCCTCAAATCATACGTAGCGCTCGTACTCAGTCGCGACTATCCCCCGAGCATACTGGCTCAACCGTAGAAACTCTGCCTCATACTCTGCTACGGACTTGTTCCCCTGAACCAGATTTAGAAATTCCTTTCTACGGGCGTCCACATAACTTGCCCCGACAAATTTTCCTTGGAAATGTGACTTAGAGAAATCCCATGTCAATCGGTCGGCCTACGTGCCTTCCCTCACAGTAAGCCACCATTGATATGCCTCATCTCGCAGTAAAGACACTGCTCCCTTTAGCTTCTGCTCCACTGTGCAGTCAAGGTCATCCATGATTCACTCAACTACCTCCAACCAATACTCTGCTACATTCGGAGCTACACTAGAAATGGCCCTGAAAATTTCTGCCCCGTTTGACCGGAGTCGCTCAAAAATTGACCCTCGATCCACTTACCCAGTACTCGGTCCAGCAACCCTTTCCAGAAGCCGTAGCATCGCTTGGGACAAAGCATCACCCCCTCCGACTCGGTCATGAGACCTCGTTTCAGTCACTGGTGATGCCTGTGCTTCCCTTTCAGGCATCTGCCCTGATGCTGAGGACCCAACCCTAGCACTACGGCCTCTACCACGGCGTCGTGTACCTCTTCCGCGACCTCTTGTACTCATATCGATGTAATGTATTAATCTGTTTAAGAGTTTTATGAATCAGTTTATAGTTCTCATGATTATTAATAAATGTTTTATGAAAAATAATAATAAGAGTTGTTTTCACAAATCGAGTTTACTATAGTTCCAGTCTCCTATTGTCTCAGTTTCCCTGACTAAAGAGTTCGATATGCTACTACTAGCCCTAGTACTTTCTCAATACAGAAATTATAGCATATAACAGAGTGTAAGATCAGAAAACTTACGGATTTGGTACCGGAGACTCGGTGTGCCATACTTTTAGTAATACTATCACTTTCCAAGTTAAAAATGTAAGCAGATTAGAAAAATTAACAAAACCCACTCCACCGCCGAGTTTTGCAACCGGGCTCTATTACCATTAAATGTAACACCCCAGACCCGGCCTAGATGTTATGGCTGAATCTGGCATGTCACATCAATAGGTTGTATAAAACCACACGATCATTAAAAACCTTTCCTCAATTCAAAAACTTTTTATCAAGGAAAAACTCTGAGTTTCATTGCTTATCAAATAAGGTTTGCTTAAAGTTGTTTCCCTTGCGAACACATTATTATTTTCAAAACGTTGTTTGTTGCAGAAGACTGACTTTTAAAGTTCTGGAAACGTGATATTTGAAAATAGCAGTTATTATTTTAAAAACCCGTGTTTGATTGTTTGGCAATCACAATTGAATGAATTACCGAATGAAAGTTAAAAGAAAATCCTAATGGTCGTATTACATAAATTATTAACCCAAAAATAATATAGAAACAAATTAAACCCAAAAATTGCTAAGTTTTGTTTATTAACAAATCCGGCGTATGGCCACCTTCAAGTCCTCCGCAGCTCCAAATCCTCTAACGCTGGGGATTACCTACACGGCTAAAAAGAAAAGGGGTGTGTTACAAGACCTCAGTGTGTAATCCCCTATAACGGTCATAATCTGGGCCTGAGCCCATACGGTGTCGGTCTGGGTCTAAGCCCTATTCGGTAACAGTCTGGGCCTAAGCCCTAAAACATATCAAATGTAATTGATGTGTGCCCACCACAATCCAAGCAAGCTCTCCACTCATACCAACCAAACTCTCCGTGGGGACCAAGTCAACCCACCCAGCAAAAACTCTCCAATAGTGCAGTCATGCTGCTAATAACGGTATGTGGCTGAGCCACTCAATAAAGCATATGCGGCAAAGCCACTATAACGATATGTGGCGATGACACTAGAACGGTATGTGGCAGTGCCACTAAACGGTACTTCCTCCGATCAACAAACCCAACCCAATGCAAGATGTTATGAATGCAGTGTATTACAATTATATATAGATATACAAAATCAAATAAATGATGTTTAACTATCACCAAGGGTATAACAGTCATTTTGTCATTTAAGGGTAAAACAGTAATTTTACCCCCTGGGGTATTTCGGTAATTTTACCCATTTAGGGTATTTCGATAATTTATCCACAAAAGGTATTTTGATAATTTACCCACTGAGGGTATTTCAATAATTTCGGCCCAACGGGTCCACACGCTCGTGTGGCACATTCAGCTCGTCTTCGATCTCGGTTCTACGGACTTCGTAGTCGCATCACTCATTCGGAAATTTTCCATCGATTTTGCTTATGTGGGCCCGTTAACCTATTGGGCCCACTTAGCCCGTTTCGGCTCAACAATGCCCATTACGGCCTCAATTCCGTGAGATAGTTCGTGACACTCTCAACGGTCTATCGCGATCACCAGTGGCTCGGTTTATCTCTACGAGCGCTCGCACGCTCGAGAGATCTCAGTTGCCGATACTCCAGCTTTACGGTATTTCGGCTTTTTGCCGATTCACAGAACAGTGCATAATAAGATAAGCAAGGGTCTGAGATTACACACCTTAGCGAGGCGCGCGACTAGCCCTTCGTATCAAACCTACAAATCATCAGATTCCTTATTAGCTAAATGTTGCTTAAGGTTAATCACTTAGAGAACTAGGCCCAAAACGTTCTCCTCACCTCGTTTGAGCAAACGACCCTAACCACCAAGATTACTAAGCACGATTGATTGGCTTCACGTCCTTAACAAGAATATGTACCAAATGATACCCATAAGTGTGACTAAAATCCGCATACCACTCAACACAAACACATGGCACATTCGACCAAACCAAGTATTATGGCAACGTTCTTACCTCCCTTGAACGATGAATCCACAATAAAGGTTTGATTAATACAAACCACTTGCTCCTTTACCCTATTGAAAACCCTAAGCCCAACAATGGCCAAATCACAAAAAAGAACGCACGGTTATTAAGGAAGAAACCGAATGGAAATACAGTTATTGTCAAAGAGAGAACTATAACTTGCCAATTGTCAAATTCCATGCAGAGCCACACTAGGAAAGAACAGCAGTATGATTTGGCTAAGGACTAACTCACCAAATGCAGTGAGTATGCCCAACACAAAAAGTGATAGAGGGTGTTCGGCTATGAGAGTTAAACTGCAAAAATCGAATGATGTGGAAAGAAAAGAAGAAGAGTCAATTGAAGCGTAAAGAAAAGGGAAAAGATTCGGCTAACAGAGAAATCACATGAAGAAGTAGGGTAAGTCTTCGGTTTTAGAGTAAAGAAAAGGAGACAACGAGATGTGAAAGAGATGGGAAGGGAAGTAGTGATTCGGCTTATCTAGTGTTTAGGCTATTAACAAGAAAAGAAGAACGTACAAAAAGTGAAAAGAAGAGAAAGAAAGAAGCTAGGAATTCAGCAAAGAAGAATTGAGGAGGAAAGCACCCGAAATGCTATAGACGAAAAACCCCAAAATGCAAAACTCTCCCAAAAGAAAACTAGAGAAATCTGCACTCTCCCCTTTCAAAGACAAATATGGTTCTAAAACACCCCTTTTCAGCCGAAATTCCCTTTAGCTAGCTTCCCATTTTCGGCCAACACTTTTCACACACATCTACTCCTTGATTTTCTCCTTTTTTTTTCCTCCTACAATTCCTCTCCTCCACCCATTTGAATTATTTGACCAAGTCTCCACTCTCCTTGCAGAGTTTGATTCGAACTCTGCTTCCTCCCCTCTCAAGCCACAAAATAAAATCCTTTATTTGCCACTTGAGGGATTCGAACCCCTGCCCTCATTGCTCTCCACTTGACGCCACACCACCACACTACATGCTCCACTTGTGTTAGTAAAACACACTCAAATACACTTAAGTCCAACTTCAACAAGCCCTCTCCTCTTAAGGGCCAAAAACTAAAATTTTTCCAATGCTTGGACTCGATCCCAGGCCTCCCTAGAACCCCCAAATACACCCAAATAACAAGCTGAGCAAGCACAACATGCCATTATGCAAAAATTTACAACCCTTAACTTTTGGGATGTTACATATTCTTTGGGTCTTATAGATAAAATTCAAGTATCTTGTGGGTTATCGAAAATAATCCCAAAACCTAAAATTAACTTGTTTGCCAAAAAATAACCCCAAAACCCAAAAGCTTGAACACTTAACTGAAAGTGGGTTCCATAGTTATGCCACCGCAATTGGCCAATGCCACCTGCCAACACCGGTTGCATCCCAACCATCAGCGTCCACAAGTGGCCGACCACTATTGACCATCACTATCGATTCCCATCGGGTTTGCATTATCTTGTTTAGTTTCGATCACGTCGTCAGTCGCTTCGATTTACCATGTTTCTTTGAAAGTTTTAGGTTACAAAAATTCATTTTTTTTAAACTCACACGAAATTTCTAATTTTACAATAAATAAAAATTGAAAAAAAATAAAGCTACATGGAGATGATAGTCCACGATCTAATTACAAATCCAAAAATATATGAAAACCTAAATTACAACTAATCTAATTTTTAGGAATCCCAACCTTCGGTAAATTTACTTTATAACAATAATAAATTAATCCATACATTCATTCACATACCTAATAATACAAAACATGCATGCAATTTAAGAATGTCACTTCTTATCTTTTTTTTATCAAACAATGAGAGAAGAGAGAAAACTTGGTATCAGTTTATACTATAAACATAGCAAAACCTGGCTTTAATACAAATTTTTGGAAAAAATGGTTAAGTAAATATGTTTTTAGGCACTGCGGAAGTTAAAATTTCTTCTTAAAATTGACCCTTGTGATATTTATAGCAATAAACATTTGAGTGTGGGTTCAAACAAACTGAACCAAGTTTATAGCAATAAACATTTGAGTGTGAGTTCAAACAAAATGAACCAACTTTAACCTCCTAATTCAAAGCACGAGTATAATCACAACCTTTTTTGCTATCCTCAAACCCCAAATTGCATTGTGTGTGGGTTCAAACAAAACGAACCAAGTGAAAAGAATGAAAACTTTTCTTAACTTTCAATGGGAAACTTAGTTCTCTCTATAACTAAAAACTATGAGCTATTTCCAAAAAATAGAATTTATTCTATAAAATAAATTGCCACTATCTTTTTATAGAATTATGATGCTCTTAAAGTTGTTTAAATAGCTTAGCTCATAGTTCCTATTTATAGAGAAGTGGTACAAGAGTTCTATTCGAATAAAATCTAATTAAATAATAATATTTTAATATAAATCACAAATTCTACTTGAAGTAGAGCAATGTGGTGACGGCATGCCTTAAAAAAATACTAGGGTTGCGCCCTTTGTATTAACCGGGCCTATTTAGGCCTTTCGTATACTGAGTGCAATTATATGTGTTACCTAGAATATTATCCAGCACTTATAATTTATCCAACCCAATAGCTATTTTCTATTTCTCAAATAATTTATCCCAAAATATTATTTTAATAAATTAATTTCTCAAATAAATTATTTTTCAACCCAATTCTAATTTCGTCAAAGTCATGACAACTTTACTGTATTATAATCTATGAGGAAATATATTTAATTGTCTTATTTAACAAATCCATGATAACTAATTAATTTAGTTCTCACTTTGAATATTCAATTATTTAATTACAATCAATTAAATAATAATTCGAAGAAATTAAATTAATTTCTAAGTTATCTTTTGTACTTAGTGAGAAAATGCATTCACTGCGGATAATGATAAATGCAATCTATTTCTCTTACTTCATAGTTTTTATTCATCCCATATAACTAGTTCTACATGCAATTCATTCCGGGTTATCTTAAGCTAGTAAATGGGCCGATTAGACATATATAATTAGGGCTCAAATAATTTGTAATTAAGTTTCAGCTCTTCGTCTATTAATTATAAGATTATATAATAATGGAGTCATTCCACTAAAGTACCAGATTGAACTATCCCTTATTGTATACCTTTACAAAATCCATTCATTGAGTGGTCATCCAATGAGCTTGTCATAAATGTGTTACCCTCATAGGATATCTTTAATCCGTTCTCCCAGTATGATTTTATTTTATCTCATGGTAACCATTACATTTTCCTTCATTAAAAGTTAATTAGTAACAAATAATAATTAAATCATTACATTACTTTCTATCTATCATGTAATATTCATGAGAAGATATCATTTACCCTCTATTAGTCTATGAATTTCACAGTTGTGGAATGATTCTACATCATGTAGAAGTCGTTCAACCAACATACCAACTTTTGGTTCTTTGTCTATTTGAACTTAGGCTTCTATTTACATCAAAGTACATGAGTCATACATACATAGTCCATCATCCACTCAAGATTATGTTATGTCACACTATGAATATCACAATTGAATAAATTCATCAACAGATATAGAATCAATTTTATGTGGGTCTTGTCTGATGCACTACCAGTCCAATAAGTTACATCTATATCCTATCTTTTGGGAGTCATCTGCTCCAATATCCAAGACAAGGTATCTCCTCAACTGAACTTGATAGACAAACTGTTTGTCTTTCAGTCAATTTTCTCAATTATGATTAGACTAAGGATGTTTTTAGATTATCTACTAATATAAGTTACTTTCTCGCATTACGATTCAACCACGTAATGCCTATTGATTTTATTTTAAACATTAGATAATCAGTGAGCTAATATTTTCTTTTCATTTTACTTTGCCTGCAAAAATTATTGAGGACATTATATAATAGATGTTAATGATAATGATGGATTTTTATTAAACTAGTTTGCCCGAAACATTAAAAGTACATTAGATGAAATCACTACATTAAGGGCACTAGATCCAAATAGCTTGAGCAGTTTTCTAGGATTTCATATGGTCTCAAATTTGGAGAAATATATCAGTGCCCCTATTTTACATTAGTGATATACAAAGGCTACTTTTAAGTTTGTGGTGGATAAAATTCATAATTGACTTAATGGGTGGGATGCAATGGAATTATTGTTAGAGTTGTCTGACTCAAATTCTAAGAGATTACCTGCAAGTCTAGTTAAACAAAATATATCTTCTTTCTAGAAGATTTAGTATTTATGAGTATAATATATTTAGCATTTATTAGCATAATATATTTGACTTTGATTAGAACTAGGTTTTTTCAATCTATAAATAGATGTAGTCGAAACTCCTCTTATAATCATTCGAATTTGACATAGTAAATTTTCTTCTCCTCTGCCCGTGATTTTTTTCCAGAAAGGGTTTCTACATGAAAATAGATGTGTTCTTTATTTTTATTTCTCTTTTCTTTGCGATATATTGTCATTACCGACTTTCTATTTTTACAATTATCAATGGTGAGTAGAGCTACTTCAGTGAAGTTGGACCTCTTAGTAATCCCTAGCTATTTCATGATATTCGCTTTGCTTCTGGTGAGCATCATTTATAAAATTGAGAAGTTGATTCATGCCTTTGTTTGGTGTACTGCGGATGTTATAAATAAGCCTTCTCTTGTCAAGTGGGATCAAGTTTGCATGATGTTGGAACATAGAGGGCTAGGTCGTAGAAGCACACGATTTCATAATAAGTTGTTTTGTTTAAGTTGACTATGAAGTTGGTTCATAGTAAAGGGACATTGTGGCCGGAAGTTTTTAGGTTTAAGTAAAAAATGGGGGAGAATTGTCATAAGAGTATAGCTAGGGGCAATTATTTATTTATTTAGCGTTTTATTATGAGAGCTTGGACTTTTATCCTAACGTAAGGTGGATGATATGTGCTAGTGGGAGGATTTGGTTTTGGTATGACATTTGGATTCTTGAATATTGACCTCTTATTGATCATAGTTTTCTAAGTGACATGCCTTATAAAGAGTGCTTCCTAAAGGACATGGTTGATCAAACAAGTGGAATTGGAATTCAATTAGTAGAGTGTTGCCCAATTGAATTCTTGCACAAATTGCAAATACTCACCCGACCTATCTGAATGTGGGTAGTGATGTTTGTATATGGTTATGGTCCATCAATGGGTGACTTACTATCAAAGAGGCCTATAATTTCCTAGCCAGTGGTTCTGGTTTCCAAAAGACAATAAATGGTCTCTTGTTCGGAAAGTCAACATCTCACAACAGGTTTGGAATTTTCTTTGGATTTTGCTAAATAATAGACTTCTTACCAATGATGTTAGATGTTCTAAGAGTATTATAGATAATGTGAATTATTCTATATATGACCATTGTTGTAAGGCAGGCTTAGTTTGGATGGGTGGTTCGTTTACCTCCGATGAGGTTAAAGATACTGGTGGTGGTGAAATTAGTTATTATAACGATGAGATTGGATACAGTAGCAGTGATGTTAGAAATAGTAGTGGGGTGTGTTTCAATTCAAAAGCAGTAGTGAGGTGAGAATAAAAAATGACTATTAATGACATTACATTACATTAAATTATATATGTAAAATAAATAATTATATTCCATATTAGATAATATATATTAATTTTTTATTTATGTTAAAAAATTATTAGTAAACACTTACATTGCATAAATTTCATATATCTACTTATTTATAATTAATTCATATAATTTTTTATAATAATAAAATTTATTTATAGTTATTAAATTATTGTATAAATCAATTTTTTATACGATAAAAATAATAAATTATTATAAATTTTATTTATATATGAAACACCCTAAACCCGGCCCACGAGCCCTAACCGGATCTGGCATGTTCCTTGAGTAAAACGGTTCAAAACTTGTTTGTTTCTTTGGAAAACTTTGGTTGGTTTTGAAGAATAATTGATTCGTGTTGTGTTCAAGTTGTAAACGAGTTTATGTTGAAGTCTAGATTTTGATAAAACTTTATTTTCAAGACCATAAGTTGAAAACGTTGTCGAGTTCTTAGAGTTTACTATTTAAACTGAAAACCATTTGGGTTAGGTGTCAAAACATTTCAAGATTTATTTTTAAGAAAAATTACTTAAACTTTAATTTGATAAGAATCGTGTCATAATAAAATAATTAAAAATGCATGCATAAGCAGTCCCATATTAGTAGCCTTATTACATCAAATGAAAACCCGAAATAAATCCAAGATACTTAAATAAAATAGGAAGTCCAAAATAAAATAAAATTCTGAGCTGAGCATGGCCACCACTAAGTTCCTGCCGACCCGGTCCATCACCGAGTGTCACCTGAAAAATATCCCACAACGGGGTGAGTCAAACAGACTCAGTGTGTAACAGCCAACACTAAGTCCCAACGATTCAGGCATGTCAGATCATACATATACATATAGCAATTAAATATAATGATGCAATCCCGAACCCAAACCTATATAACCATCCGCTACACATCACCCGTACCAACCATCACACCGTGGGGACTACTAAGTCGACCCCCCATCCGCTACATACCATCGAAGGCAGTCGCTGCAGACGACGTGCTCATCGCCCTTATATATATTGCGGCATAGCCACCAGATAGTTATTTGTGACATAAGTCACCATATTCAGATATTGTGGTATGAAACCACCAGATCACTTCCCCTTTTCAAATTCACCCATATGCCCCATGTCATACAAATATGCATAAACCATGTCATATTCCTTATTCACATTCTTATAGTTTCACATAAGTGTCATAACAGATCATATTATACTCATAGTAGGAGTAGGTAAACGTACCTGAGTACTTTGTACCATTGCATGGTACCCTAGCCATATCTTTCACATTCTTATTAACACATGCATTAAAATAATACCATAAGGCTATGTATCAAATCCTGAAGGATTATCACAATTTAATCCTTACCTTGCTGCCGATTTGATTACTAATCAAATCCTGAAAACTTGTGATGTTCCTTCTTGCAATCGGCTAGATACTATATCACTTAACTAATTAGTTTCCGGCTTTTGAATAAATAAGAAACATATCTAAATCACTATATATGGCCTTGGCCGAATGTCAGATTCCCTTACCTTGTGAATCTTAAATCCCGAAAAGTAATCTCTTGGCTATGAAGATGTCGAAATCCTACAGGGTACATGTTAGATCCACTTCTAACATTTAATCATAGTAAATGGCCCTTGGCCGAATATCACATAACTTACCAACTCAGTCAAATATCCTAGCCTGAAGCAGAGAGATTCGGCTCTTGCTTAGATGATCAAGTCGACACCAAAAGGGGTAGAGGAGCATTCGGCTATGGCCTAGAGGGTGATTGATTTGCTTCGGCTTGAGGTCTAAAGAACAATCAGCTAGGGGCTAGGGGTTTCTTAAGTATTCGGCTTCCACAAGAATGAAAAGAGAGGAATATGAGGCTTAGGGAGAATCGACAATAATGGAATTTGAGAGAGGGGTACTCGGCTTTGGTTAATTGAGGAGAAAAGGAAGAAGAAAACAAAGAAAGCAAGTTGTATTTCCTAAGGATTTTCGGCACCAATGAGATAAGTAAAGAGAGAACTAAATTTCGGCACCCCTATACTATCATTAGCCGAAAATGTCATCCTCCTATTCCCCATATTCGGCCAACTCCTCTTCCCTTACCTAATCCCTCATTTTTCTCCTTTTTCCTCTCTTCCTTACCCATACAAAATAATAAAAAGTAAATCAACATTTATCTTCTATGCTAGCCGAATTTTAAAAGGAATTTAGCCAAGTCTAATCCTCATCCATCTAGTCTCCCCATGCCGTCCATCACTGCTCATCTATGTAGCAAAATAAAACTCCTCTTTGCGCCCCATGCTACTCGAACTCAGGCCCTGCACACATGCTTGTGGCGTCACTTACTAAGGCTTTAAGTGGCGCCTCCAAGCCACTTTACCAAGCCCAATCTTATGTCAAATTTCCCTTAAAATTTTCTTAAGGCCTATCAGGCTTAGCTCCCTCCTAGGATTTTAAAATCAAATAATTTCTAAGGCATTCACCTACACACTAAGGTTCACAAAATTCATAATACACATTCACAACACACATAGGCATGCTATTTCATACATTTAAGCAATATGCACAGGCCCTAAATCCCGGATATTACAATATATTTATATTAAAATATATTTATAGTAAATATTAAAATATATTAAAATATTTATGACAATAAACAAATAATTTATATATTTTATGACAAATTTATATATTTACTACATTAATATATAAAATAATAAAATTTATTATTTCAAAAAACGAATAAAATTTATTTAATTACTATATAATAATAAGATTTGTAATTAACTTATTTGGAATCCGAAAAGCCTTATTTTCACACCCATATAAAGGATAAAGTGGTAAAAATATTACCCACTGTAGTTGCTTCTTGTCCAGTCCAAAACTTCCTCACCAATGCGTTGGAAGATCTTTTACCGGCCAAATTTGTTGTCATCCAAACTGGTATATGTAGTGCAATTGCACCAAAATCAAGAGTAAACGTGCTTCACCAGAAGTAACTCATAAGGTTTGGCCCCAAGTTATTCCAAGTTATGTGCAAGCTAATTTTCTGGTGTCTTCGCTAAAGGATTAGCTACTTGGAAACCCAAGGCATACAAGACCATTTTTGATTAATCGAGTTGACTGGAGCATAATCTCTAGAGTCCTCTACTGAAATATATGGAAAACAGAAACCTAATACTTTTTTAGTATGCTGGTCAAGATTCCAATTGTGTCATTGCAATAAGCATTGGCTAGGCAAAGCATCTAATGGATGAAAAGAATTAAGAAGGGGCCATACAAAGTATGGGTGGAGGGATTTTGGTTTTGTGCCCACCTAGTCTAGGGTGGGTCAAACTCAATATGGATGATGTTATTTTTGCAGGTGGGTTTAAGTCCATGGCTGTTGGCTTGATAAGGAATATGGTAGGTGTTAGAATTAAGTGACATGAATCCTTATTTAAATAAAATACAGTGGTAAAATAAAATAAAAGAAAAATCCCTATAGAACTGCACTTCTTTTATTTTATTTTAGAATAAGGTTTTTTTAAACCTTATTAAACTCTATCTATTTAATATTGATTAGAATAATGTGTTTCAATCTTACTACACTCATATTAGAATATGGCTTTACAAGCCTATAAATAGACATAGTCTATTCCTCTTGTAATTAATTTCGATTTTGACATAGTGAATTTTCTTCTCCTCTACCCGTGGTTTTTTCCCGAAAGGGTTTCCACGTAAAATCTGTGTGTTATTTATTTTTATTTCTCTTTTCTTTGCGATATATTTTTCATTACCGACATTCTATTTTATTTTCACAAATTGGTATCCGAGCTTCCGAGTTTTTCATTTCAATCACGGTAATGGCGTCTTTGAAGTATGAAATTCTACTATTAGATCGCAACACCACATTCGCGTTGTGGCAGATAAAGATACATGCAGATCTTGCACAGATGGACATAGAGGAAGCCCTGCTAGGGATAGACAAGATTCCTTCGACATTGACAGAGGAAGAGAAGAAGTGCAAGGATCGAAAGGTGTTAACATAGTTACATCTGCATTTGTCTAACGAAATTTTGCAGGATGTGATGAATGAGAAGACCGCCGCTGCATTATGGAAGAGGATGGCACAAATATGTATGTTGAAAACTCTAACAAGCAAGTGGCATATGAAACATCGTCTTTATGCTTATCGTTTGGAGGAAGGTGCATCTGTACACGAACACTTAACTGTGTTTAAAGAAATTCTCTCAAACTTGGAGGCCATGGAGGTTTAGTATGATAAGGAAGATATAGGGTTGATTCTACTTTGTTCATTGTCGTCGTCTTATTCAACCTTTAGAGACACGATTTTATATAGCCATGAGTCTCTCATAGTTGATGAAGTTTATGATTGTTTGACCTCTTATGATAAGATGAAGCATATTGTGGTTAAACCCGGCTCTCAGGGAGAGGGTCTCATTGTTCGTGGGAGACAAGGCCAGAATGTTGATGATAATCGTGGAAGGGCACAGGAACGGAATCCTCGCGGTAAATCTAAGGGTAGATTGAAGTCTTCAAATAGAGGTAAAACTTGTTACTTCTGCAAGAAGAAAAGGCACATTAAATCTAAGTGCTATAAGCTACAGAGCAATATTAAAAGGGAGGCTGTGAATTAAAAGGGAAAACAAGCAAAAAATTTCGGTGAAGCTGACGTTGTAGAAGACTACAGGGATGGTGAACTTCTAGTCACTTCTGTCAACAATTCTAAAGTGAGCGAGGAGTGGATACTTGATTCAGGCTGCACCTTTCACATGAGTCCCAATCGGGATTGGCTTACAACTTACGAAACAGTGTCTGAAGGTGTTCTTTTGATGGGAAATTGTAACATCCTGAATTTTTGGGCCTATGCGCTTAATGGGTGAAAATGAGTAATGAGTTAATTTAACTGTTAGGGGTCCAAATTGGGCTCAGGATGTGGTCAAGGCCTTGGTGAAATTTTTGTTTAGGCACTATAGAGTTTTAAAAGGTGGTATCTGTGTTTAAATTATCAAAATGGGCTTGTGGCCCAGTGGTCAGTGATGCCACTTAGGGAGCAAGGAGGTGACGCCACAACAAGGGAGATAGGGGCCCAAAATTTAAGTTTCATGGAGCCCAATTCTTTTAATTTAAGTTAGCTAATTTTCGGTATTTGGGTTAGGTGGAGTGGATGGAAACAAGGCTCAAAAATAGGAGGATTTATATGAATAGGATAATGTAGATATTATAGTTGATAATACGGAAGATAAAAGGAGAAAAGATAGGAGCTATCTACACGGCTAGGAGTTAGCTGAAATTTCTATAAATAGGGAGGGTTCTTTCTTTATTTTGTGACATTTAGGGTTTCCACCTTTTCTTTCTCTTCTTTCTTCTAAAAGCCGAAAACTCCATTATTCTTTTCTCTTCTTTCTTCTAAAAGCCGAAAACCCCATTATTCTTTTCTCTTCTTTCTCCTAAAAGCCGAAAACTCCATTATTCTCTTCTTTCTTCTAAAAGCCGAAAACTCCATTCTTCTCTTCTTTCTTCTAAAACCCGAAAACTCCATTACTCTCTTATTTCTTCTAAAAGCCGAAAACTCCATTATTCTCTTCTTTCTTCTAAAAGCCGAAAGCTCCATTATTCTCTTCTTTCTTCTAGAAGCCGAAAACTCCATCATTCTCTTCTTTCTTCTAAAAGCCGAAAACTCCATTATTCTCTTCTCTTCTTTCTTCTAAAAGCCGAATCTCTATAGATTTCTTTGAATCATCTTCTCTTCCTGATTTTCGCAAAAAGTTGGAATCCTCTGGGAGTAGCTGAATCTTCTCTAGTAAGTAGATCTCTTAGATCTAAAAGATGGAAATAGTAGTCCCTGAATGTCATATCTCTTTTCTGGATTTCAAGGCAGATAGCGGTGGTGTTGGCTACGGATAGCGTCAACTTAGAGGGTCTTGTTATAACGGTAATCAGATGTGTAGATCCTTATCACATAAGTTTTATTTTGTATTATACCTGTTAGGGGCTGAAAAGCCGGGAAATGAGGCTGTATGAACAGTTGTGTGTAGATCCTTATCATATAAGTTTTATATTGTATTATACCTGTTAGGGGCTGAAAAGCCAGAAAATGAGGCTGTATGAACAGTCGTGTGTAGATCCTTATCACATAAGTTTTATTTTTTATTATACCTGTTAGGGGCTGAAAAGCCAGAAAATGAGGTTGTATAAACAGTCGTGTGTAGATCCTTATCACATAAGTTTTATTTTGTATTATACCTGTTAGGGGCTGAAAAGTCAGAAAATGATACTGTATGAACAGTCGTGTGTAGATCCTTATCACATAAGTTTTATTTTGTATTATACCTGTTAGGGGCTGAAAAGCCGGAAAATGAGGCTGTATGAACAGTCGTGTGTAGATCCTTATCACATAAGTTTTATTTTATATTATACCTGTTAGAGGCTAAAAAGCCGGAAAATGAGGCTGTATGAACAGTCGTGTGTAGATTCTTATCACATAAGTTTTATTTTGTATTATACCTGTTAGGGGTTGAAAAGCCGGAAAATGAGGCTGTATGAACAATCGTGTGTAGATCCTTATCACATAAGTTTTATTTTGTATTATACATGTTAAGGGCTGAAAAACTGGAAAATGAGGCTGTATGAACTGTCGTGTGTAGTTCCTTATCACATAAGTTTTATTGTGTATTATAACTGTTAGGGGCTGAAAAATCGGAAAATGAGACTGTATGAACAGTCGTGTGTAGATCCTTATCACATAAGTTTTATTTTGTATTATACCTATTAGGGGCTGAAAAGCCAGAAAATGAGGCTGTATGAACAGTCGTGTGTAGATCCTTATCACATAAGTTTTATTTTGTATTATACCTGTTAGGGGCTGAAAAGCCGAAAAATGAGGTTGTATGAACATTTGTGTGTAGATCCTTATCACATAAGTTTTATTTTGTATTATACCTGTTAGGGGCTGAAAAGCCGGAAAATGAGGCTGTATGAACAGTCGTGTGTAGATCCTTATCACATAAGTTTTATTTTGTATTATACCTGTTAGGGGCTGAAAAGCCGAAAAATGATGCTGTATGAACAGTCGTGTGTAGATCCTTATCACATAAGTTTTATTTTGTATTATACTTGTTAGGGGCTGAAAAGCCAGAAAATGAGGCTGTATGAACAGTCGTGTGTAGATCTCTAACACACTAATAATCTGTATGAATATATGTATGTTTATGTTATGGGCTAAAAAGCTGGAAAGTGGCTATTTAGACAGTCGAATGAAACCCAAAAAGGGTTAGGCAGGGAATGCCAAGTACGTAATCGTAGAACTTCTCTATGTGTATCGATGTATGCAAAAGACTGTAATCTCTTAGGTAGTAGATTGTTTGATTTTGCATGAATGTATGCATGGGATGGGTTTGATATGAAAAGGGGAAGAGCATGATTGGTCACATGCTGATCGGTGGTAGAAAACCCACCTAATGAAATGTTATATCACGTGGTGATCGGTGGTAGAAAACCCACCTAATGAAATGTCAGATCACGTGGTGATCGGTGGTAGAAAACCCACCTAATGAAATGTTAGATCACATGGTGATCGGTGGTAGAAAACCCACCTAATGAAATGTTAGATCACATGGTGATTGGTGGTAGAAAACCCACCTAATGAAATGTTAGATCACATGGTGATCGGTGGTAGAAAACCCACGAAATGAAATGTTAGGTCACTTGGTGATCGGTGGTAGAAAACCCACGTTAAAATTCCTAATTGATAAGGAATAGGCAGTATGACTGTCGATATGGTGTGTAGCGGTTGGTGGGTTGATTGTAGAAATCCCCAAGGTGTGATGGTTGGTACGGGTTAGTGTGTAGAGGATGGAATTCTAGGATGGGTTGGGCTTTGCATCATTTATTATCTGTCATGTGATTATGATTGTTGCCATTGTGTATGGGCCAGAGCTCATAACGTGTTTGTGGGCCCAAGCCTTTTATGTTTTTTCGGAATTTACACATTGAGTCTTGGTGACTCACCCTATTATTTTTCCCTAACTTTTCAGATGAGCAGTAGATCGTGGACATGGGAGCCGAGACAGACTCGAGGGGCCATCAGGTCTTTTTATTTTCATAGTTTATTTTCGGTTTTCCTCTAAGTTTTATTTTGGGAATATTTAGGTAATAAGGCCCCATAGTTTATATTCGTCTAAGTAGTTTTTTTAATATTTGCAACTTATGAATTTATGTTAGGGGTTTATTTATACCAAATAATAATAATACAAGGTTTCTTTTCAAATGTCACTTATTTATTCAAATATTGCCTAATAACTATGATTTTCTAAAACCAACTTAGCAAAAGATTTCAACGTTCAACCCATAGCATACCAGATCTGGTCGAAACGTATGGGCCGGGTTTGGGGTGTTACATTTTGGTATCAGAGCCCAGTTCAAAACTCGGGCTGTGAAATGGGTTTAGTAGTGTTTTGAAAAGTTGATGTGAATTTGAAAAAAAAATTTGGAAGAAGATATGGCCTTCGAGTCTACCGGCACCCGATCCACGCAGGTAAGTATTCTAACTCTTGATGTGATATACTTGTTGGGTTGATGGGCTTTATGGATGTAGACTAGTATGATAGTATTGATGGACTTTAGGCTTAGTTTAAACAACTCTTTAAATTCCATAAGATTTAATCCAACTAAACAAACCCGTGAACAAGTCAATACGTTAGGGTGTGGCAACAGGCATACGCATGTCTAGGATTGGATTCAGGAAGAGCTTGGTACTTAAGCAGTCCTAGTGACACACCTCCTCTTCGCTGGAATCCTACCTGGTGCGTAGTGACTATTCACCTTATTCATGAGGACTTGTTGACGGGCCAAAATATATAATTAAAACCCGAATGGGACCAGCCACCCTATTTCGCAACCAAAATACCCCCAAGTTTTGTAAAATTTCCAAAATACACTTGATTTGTGAAAATTTCCCAGAATACCCCAGATTTGTAAAACTATCGAAATTTGTAAAATTACCGAAACACTCCGGTTGGCAAAATTTTCAAAATACCCTTGGTTTGTGAAAATTTCCAAATAACCGTGATTTTATAAAATACCCATGTTTTGCAAATTTACCCGAAAACCCCTAGATTTACAAAAGTAACCCGGTTTGCAAAATTAAAATTTCCAAAGTACCCCTGCTTCAAAAAGAAAAAAAAACAACAACAACATCAAAATATCTCTATTTCGGAAAAAAAACTTGTTTTCCAAAATACCCTTGCTTTAAAAAAAAAGTGTACCAAAGTACCTCTAATTCAAAGAAAATTACCAAGATACTTTATTTGGAAAAAAATACCTTGTAGGGCAAAACTACGGAAAAAAAAACCCCTGGGTAGTGAAATAACGAAGATACCCTTATGCGATGAATGTGTGTGCATGGATACTACTTGTGTGATTGATGTATGCTGGTTGAATGTATGTGGTTTCTAGAATTAGGGGATAAACTTGAGACAAACTCGTAGATATAATTTAGAATTCGAAAGAACTACTTTTAAACTACTGTTCATAAGATTGTTCGTGGTTAATCAGTGAAAGAAATTAATAATTCATCAGATAAACACGAATCGGTAGAATGAGTATAAAAGGACGAGGGCGCTCTAGATGCGAATACCGGTGCGTACTCTACCATAGTATACTAAGCGTCTCTTTTGGCTTTAGAATTAGAGTGCGCAGCGAAAGCATAGTGGTGAGACTTGGGTAGTACGATTAATAGTTAGTTGGAAATTTCGAGGACGAAATTTCCTTAAGGGGGTAGAATTGTAACATCCTGAATTTTTGGGCCTATGCGCTTAATGGGTGAAAATGAGTAATGAGTTAATTTAACTCTTAGGGGTCCAAATTGGGCTCAGGATGTGGTCAAGGCCTTGGTGAAATTTTTGTTTGGGCACTATAGAGTTTTAAAAGGTGGTATCTGTGTTTAAATTATCAAAATGGGCTTGTGGCCCAGTGGTCAGTGACGCCACTTAGGGAGCAAGGAGGTGACGCCACAATAAGGGAGATAGGGGCCCAAAATTTAAGTTTCATGGAGCCCAATTCTTTTAATTTAAGTTAGCTAATTTTCGGCATTTGGGTTAGGTGGAGTGGATGGCAACAAGGCTCAAAAATAGGAGGATTTATATGAATAGGATAATGTAGATATTATAGTTGATAATATGGAAGATAAAAGGAGAAAAGATAGGAGCTATCTACAAGGCTAGGAGTTAGCCAAAATTTCTATAAATAGGGAGGGTTCTCTTCTTTATTTTGCGACATTTAGGGTTTCCACCTTTTCTTTCTCTTCTTTCTTCTAAAAGTTGAAAACTCCATTATTCTTTTCCCTTCTTTCTTCTAAAAGCCGAAAACCCCATTATTGTTTTCCCTTCTTTCTCCTAAAAGCTTAAAACTCCATTATTCTCTTCTTTCTTCTAAAACCCAAAAACTCTATTACTCTCTTCTTTCTTCTAAAAGCCGAAAACTCCATTATTCTCTTCTTTCTTCTAAAAGCCGAAAACTCCAGTATTCTCTTCTTTCTTCTAAAACCCGAAAACTCCATTATTCTCTTCTTTCTTCTAAAAGCCAAAACTCCATCATTCTCTTCTTTCTTCTAAAAGCCGAAAACTCCATTATTCTCTTTTCTTCTTTCTTCTAAAAGCCGAATCTCTATAGATTTCTTCGAATCATCTTCACTTCCTGATTTTCGCAAAAAGCCAGAATCCTCTAGGAGTAGCCGAATCTTCTCTAGTAAGTAGATCTCTTAGATCTAAAAGCCGAAAACACTAGTCCCTGAATCTCATATCTCTTTCCGGGATTCCAAGGCAGATAGCAGTGGTGTTGGCTACCAATAGCGTCGACTTAGAGGGTCTCATTATAACGGTAATTAGGTGTGTAGATCCTTATCACATAAGTTTTATTTTGTATTATACCTGTTAGGGGCTGAAAAGCCAGAAAATGAGGCTGTATGAACAGTCGTGTGTAGATCCTTATCACATAAGTTTTATTTTGTATTATACCTGTTAGGGGCTGAAAACCGAAAAATGATGCTGTATGAACAGTCGTGTGTAGATCCTTATCACATAAGTTTTATTTTGTATTATACCTGTTAGGGGCTGAAAAGCCAGAAAATGAGGCTGTATGAACAAAAGTGTAGATCCTTATAACATAAGTTTTATTTTGTATTATACCTGTTAGGGGCTGAAAAGCCGAAAAATAAGGCTGTATGAATAGTCGTGTGTAGATCCTTATCACATAAGTTTTATTTTGTATTATAACTGTTAGGGGCTGAAAAGCCGGAAAATGATGCTGTATGAACAGTCGTGTGTAGATCCTTATCACATAAGTTTTATTTTGTATTATACCTGTTAGAGGTTGAAAAGCCGGAAAATGTGGCCGTATGAACAGTCGTGTGTAGATCCTTTTCACATAAGTTTTATTTTGTATTATACCTGTTAGGGGCTAAAAAGCAGGAAAATGAGGCTGTATGAACAGTTGTGTGTAGATCCTTATCACATAAGTTTTATTTTGTATTATACCTGTTAGGGGCTAAAAAGCAGGAAAATGAGGCTGTATGAACAGTTGTGTGTATATCCTTATCACATAAGTTTTATTTTGTATTATACCTGTTAAGGGCTGAAAAGCCGGAAAATGAGGCTGTATGAACAGTTGTGTGTAGATCCTCATCACATAAGTTTTATTTTGTATTATACCTGTTAGGGGCTGAAAAGCCGAAAAATGATGCGGTATGAACAGTCGTGTGTAGATCCTTATCACATAAGTTTTATTTTGTATTATACCTGTTAGGGGCTGAAAAGCCGGAAAATGAGGCTGTATGAACAGTCGTGTGTAGATCTCTAACACACTAATAATCTGTATGAATATATGTATGTTTATGTTATGGGCTAAAAAGCTGGAAAGTGGCTGTGTAGACAGTCGAATGAAACCCAAAAAAGGTTAGGCAAGGAATGCCAAGTACGTAATCATAGAACTTCTCTATGTGTATCGATGTATGCGAAAGACTGTAATCTCTTAGGTAGTAGATTGTTTGATTTTGCATGAATGTATGCATGGGATGGGTTTGATATGAAAAGGGGAAGAGCATGATTGGTCACATGGTGATCGGTGGTAGAAAACCCACCTAATGAAATGTTAGATCACGTGGTGATCTTTGGTAGAAAACCCACCTAATTAAATGTCAGATCACGTGGTGATCGGTGGTAGAAAACCCACCTAATGAAATGTTAGATCACATGGTGATCGGTGGTAGAAAACCCACCTAATGAAATGTTAGATCACATGGTGATTGGTGGTAGAAAACCCACCTAATGAAATGTTAGATCACATGGTGATCGGTGGTAGAAAACCCACGAAATGAAATGTTAGGTCACTTGGTGATCGGTGGTAGAAAACCCATGTTAAAATTCCTGATTGATAAGGAATAGACAGTATGACTGTCGATATGGTGTGTAGCGGTTGGTGGGTTGATTGTAGAAATCCCCAAGGTGTGATGGTTGGTACGGGTTGGTGTGTAGAGGATGGAATTCTAGGATGGGTTGGGCTTTGCATCATTTATTATCTGTCATGTGATTATGATTGTTGCCATTGTGTATGGGCCAGGGCTCATAATGTGTTTGTGGGCCCAAGCCTTTTATATGTTTTCAAGATTTACACACTGAGTCTTGGTGACTTACCCTATTATTTTTCCCTAACTTTTCAGATGAGCAGTAGATCGTGGACATGGGAGCCGAGACGGACTCGAGGGGCCATCAAGTCTTTTTATTTTCATAGTTTATTTTCAGTTTTCCTTTAAGTTTTATTTTGGGAATATTTAGGTAATGAGGCCCCATAGTTTATATTCGCCTAAGTAGTTTTTTTAATATTTGCAACTTATGAATTTATGTCAGGGGTTTATTTATACCAAATAATAATAATACAAGGTTTCTTTTCAAATGTCACTTATTTATTCAAATATTGCCTAAATAAAACCAACTTAGCAAAAGATTTTAACGTTCAACCCGTAGCATACCAGATCTGGTCGAAACGTATAGGCCGGGTTTGGGGTGTTACAGAAATAATACTTCATGCAAAATCACAGGTGTTGGAACAATTAATGTTAATATGTTTGATGGAGTTGTCAGAACACTTAGTGCCGTATGACATGTTCCAAAATTGAAGAGAAATTTAATTTCGTTGAGTACTCTTGATTCAAAAGGGTACAAATACACATCTGAAAGTGGGGTTTTAAAGATTCCCAAAGGTTCCCTTGTTGTGATGAAAGGGCAGAGAAAGACTGCCAAGTTATATGTTTTGCAGGGTTCTACTATTACTGGTGATGCAGCTGTCACTTCCTCTTCCTTGTCAGATGATGATATTACTAAAATTTGGCATATGCGCCTAGGGCATATGAGTGAGAATAGCATGGCAGAATTGAGCAAAAGAGGACTTCTTGATGGGCAAGGAATTTGCAAACTGAAGTTATGGGAGCACTGTGTTTTTGGGAAGAAAAAGAGAGTTCGATTGACCAGAGGAGCCCATAACATGAAGGGAACGTTGGAGTATATTCATTCTGATCTGTGGGGGCCATCCAGAGTGCCTTCGAGAGGTGGAGCTAATTATATGCTAACTTTTATTGATGATTTTTCTAGAAAAGTTTGAGCCCTTTTCCTGAAGCAAAAAAGCGATGTGTTTTCTGCATTTAAGTCTTGGAAAATTATGATTGAAAAATAGACAGGAAAACAAATAAAATACCTCCGCACAAACAATGGCTTAGAGTTCTATTTTGATGAGTTTAACAGACTGTACAAATCAGAAGAAATCATGAGACACTCGACAGTTCATCATACTCCATAGCAAAACGGTGTTGCAGAACGAATGAACAGAACGATCATGGAGAAGGTTCGATGTATGTTGTCAAATGCCAACTTACCAAAGTCGTTTTGGGCAGAAGTAGCCTCTACTGTATGTTTTTTGATCAACCGATCTCCCTCCGTTGCCATTGAGAAAAAGACTTCACAAGAGGTATGGTCTAGTAATCCTGCTAATTATTCTGATTTAAAGATCTTTAGGTGTCCTGCGTATGCTCATGTTGATAATGGAAAATTGGAACCGAGATCCACTAAACGTATTTTTCTTGGTTATAAAGCTGGCGTAAAAGGGTATAAGTTATGGTGTCTTGAAAATAGAAAAGTTGTGATTAGCAGAGATGTTGTTTTTGATGAAAATGCTATGCTACCTAACTTATCACTTAAAGACTCTTCCAATAAAGAAAATCAAAAGCAGGTGGAGCATCAGATTAATACAATGTCGACTCCTCAAGCTAGTACAAAAATTGAAAATATAGTTGCTTCTTCACCACAATATTCTATCGCCAAAAATCGAACTAGAAAAGAAATTAAACCTCCAAAGAAGTATACCGAGGCTAATCTAGTTTCTTATGCTTTAAATGTGGCTGAAGATATAGATACAAACTAAGAGCCATCTAATTATTCTGAGGTGGTTAGCTGTGAATACTTAGAAAAGTGGATGGTTGCTATGCAAGAGGAGATGGAATCACTCCACAAAAACAGAACATGGGATCTTATGAAACTTCCTAAAGGTAAAAAGGTTGTTCGTTGTAAATGGATGCTTAAAAAGAAAGAAGGGACTCCAGGAGTTGAAAAACCAGGATATAAAGCAAGGCTTGTTGCAAAGGGTTACAACAAAATTTCAAGAGTGGACTTCACATATGTGTTCTCCCCAGTTGTGACACATAGTTTGATTCGAGCTTTGTTTGGTATTGTGGCCATGCATGATTTGGAGCTTAAGCAGTTACATGTAAAAACTACATTTTTGCATGGAGAACTTGATGAGGATATTTACATGCAACAACCAGAGAGTTTTATAGTCCCAGAAAAAGAGGACTATGTTCGCTTGCTGAAAATGCCCCTTTACGGTTTGAAACAGTCACCAAGACAGTGGTACAAGAGGTTTGATTCCTTTATGACTTCTCATGATTTCAAAAGAAGTAGCTTTGACAGTTGTGTTTACTTTAAGAAAAACAATGATGGTTCTTTTGTGTATCTACTTCTTTATGTTGATGACATGTTAATAGCATCTGTAACACCCCAAACCCGGCCCAAACATTACGACCGAATTTGGTATGTTACTGAGGAAAATATTTTGGAAATGAAGAAAACATTACTTAGTGTTGTTTTAAAAAAAATACATTAAGTCATATTGTTACCAATTTCAGATGTACCCGATGGCACAACAAAACATTTTTTACGTTTGATTTTGAGAAAACATGTGTACCCATTTTAATATCATTAAGTAATTTGACCAAATCATTCAAAGCATGTAAAAATAACCAAAATATAATCTTAGGAGGCCTTATTACAACTTTGGCAAAATAAAACCATCAATAAAATAAAAAGTAGTTAAAAATAACTTAATCCAAATGTTCACTGCATGGCCACCTCGAGTCCATCCGGCTCCTCATCCGCGATCTACGAGTCACCTGAAAAATATTTAAAGGAGAAAGGTGAGTCACCAAGACTCAATGTGTAACCCTTTCCCCGATTTAATACAACATCATACACAATTTATAACTAAGTTAACATGCACAAGTTTAGTATGCACCCAACCTAGCCATCCAAATTCTCTACCCCGTGTGGTACCAAACCACTGGTGGTGCCAAACCACTGGTGACTTATAGTCACGATATCCATTAATACTGTGGTGCCAAACCACTGGTGACTTAAAGTCACAAACCAAATGATGGGGCCAACCCATCGTGTGATACCAAATCACTGGCATCAATCCCATATCTCAAAGTGGGGCCAACGCACGGTGGTGCTAAGCCACAGGGATGAGACGCTATAAGGTGCCAAACCTCTGGAGGTGCCAAACCTCTGGTGACCATAGTCACGAAATGTGGTACCAAACCACTGGTGCCCATCGACACGAATATTACTGCCCCTTCCACTCATATAACCCACATCAATCAATGATATTTAACAAAAATCATGCCAACATGCTCATTTAGCAACATACATAGGATTTATCAATAATCATTTATAAGCCACATATACCAAATGTGCCATGCTTCCCAAAAGCATTATAATAACAAGGACTTACCTGAATCCTTGCTTATACCCTTTTATGGTATTAAAACCGAATCTACAGGGATCCGATTAGCGTACAATATAATTAGTACATTAACTAGTTATAAGTGTGTATGTACACACCTGATACTAACGAGAGTCCAAAATCCCGAAGAATCAAATCGGCCACCCTAGACTTTTTGCTCCTATAATCGGCCAAACATGGAAGTTAGTACCATTGTCCATTCGGCCAAACCAAATAAACTTAAGAAGTTATCACTTGAACCCGAACCTTACCTACACGCTTTTGAGTACTAACCACAGCACACGATACACGAATCTGCTTCACCAAACCATAATCGGCCAATCACATGTTAATAACCTTCGACTTTTTAATCACTAAGTAAATAACTTACTAAATTAGATCCTTACCACCTTACCAAAATCAATTGAAAGAAAAGTCCCCACAAAATCTATGCCACTCCAATATTCAACCAAAGTGCTACCAAATAGAAGAAGGATGATTCGGCACACCTAGGGGGTAGATTCGGCTAAAAGGGAAAGAAAATAATTAGAAAAGTGAAATAGGGGTTTCGGTCAAAAGGTGTGAGAAGGGAAAAGAAAGGTGTAAGGAGAAGGTATTTTCGGTTTAACAACAATGGAGAAAGAAAGAAAAATGAGTTTGGAGAAGAGAGAGATTCGGCCAACTCCTTGTTTGCCAAAAAGAAAAAGTGCACAAAATGACAAAATGAAGTTTTGGTTTCAAAAGGATAAATGAAAGAAAGAAAATGGTATTTGGTTTAAACAAAATAAAGGCTAAATCACAAGCAAAATTTGCACAAAATGCACAATGACATTCGTCCAAAGAAAAAGTTTTTGGAGAGGGAAAACAAAAATGCCAAAAAGATGTTCAAAAGAAAGATTTGCCAACTATTCCTTCCCCCAAGCTACCTAACAAAATTCGGCCACCCCCTAGCCTTACATGCCGTCCACATACATGCACTAAAGGCCTAGGATTTCTTTCCAAAACATCCTCCACCTTCCATGCCTTTTGTCCCCTCATTATACCATATCCTTAAGATTCTTATCCCTAACATCAAGCTTTCCATAACCAATATTCAACTTACCAAAAGATGAAAGTCCAACCTATCATAAACATAGGTTGACCGTCCATAAATGTTATGAAGAAAATAAAATCCTCAAAATGCTTTCCATGCTACTCGAACCACTTCCCTCAAGCACCCTTTCAAGCTCCTTATTCACTATGCCACTAACTCCTCATGTGCTTTAATTTAACACTTAAATTAACTTAAGTGCTAAGTTCACTTAATCCACTTCATTAAATGGACCATACTAAAATTTATTCTAGCTTCCTAAATAAAATCAAGCCTTCACAAGACTATGCTAACACACAAAATTCCTACCCGAGCCAACACAAAATAAAAATAATAAAAATAATACTCTAATTTCCTAAAGCTCAAGGCCCAATCCTACTAGGCCCAATTTCGGGATGTTACAGTTCTACCCCCCTTAAAAAATAATTTCGACCTTGAAATTACCTGATCAGAAGAGGTGGGGGTATTGCTGCCGCATCACATCCTCGGGTTCCCACGTAGCTTCCTCAGCACCATGATTTCGCCATAATACTTTCACCAAAGGTACTGACTTCCTACGCAGAACCTTGACATCACGATCTAAGATCTGAACTGGCTCCTCCTCAAAAGATAAGTCTGAGTTAACCTCAATCTCTGCCACTGGCAAGATGTGTGATGGATCGGACCGATACCGCCTAAGCATCGACACATGGAAAACATCATGAATTTGCCTTAACTCTGCCGGCAACTCGAGCTGATAAGCTACCGGTCCCACTCGCTTCAACACTGTGTATGGCCCAATGAACCTAGGGCTTAGCTTCCCTTTTCGCCCAAAACGCAACACCTTCTTCCAAGGCGACATCTTCAGAAAGACTTTATCTCCTACCCCGTATTCCATTTCCTTGCGCTTGAGATCGGCATAAGACTTTTGCCTATCCGATGCTTCCTTGAGACGAGTCCAAATCATCTTCACTTTATCTTCAGTTTCTGCTACCAACTCTGGACCCAATACATGTCGTTCACCTAATTCCGTCCAACACGTAGGAGTACGGCACTTCCGTCCATACAGTGCCTCGAATGGAGCCATCCGAATGCTTGCTTGATAACTATTGTTATAAGCAAATTCTGCCAACGAAAGATACTCTTCCTAGCTACCACTGAAATCCAGAATACAGCCTCTCAGCATATCTTCTAAGATCTGAATCACTCTCTCCGATTGTCTGTCGGTTTGCGGGTGAAAAGCTGTGCTGAAGTCCAATCTCGTTCCCAAGGCCTGATGCAAAGCTCTCCAAAACCTTGACGTAAACCTCGGATCCCTATCCGAGATAATCGATACTGGCACACCATGCAATCTTACTATCTCGGCTACATATAGCTTTGCTAGCTTCTGAAGCGAATAATCTACCCTTACTGGTATGAAATGCGCTGACTTAGTTAGTCGATCCACAATTACCCAAACCGAGTTCTTCTTACTAGGCGTGAGGGGTAATCCACTGACAAAGTCCATAGTGATCCTCTCCCATTTCCACTGATGGATCTTCACCAGTTGGAGTAACCCTGATGGCAACTGATGTTCAGCTTTAACTTGCTGACACGTCAAACACTTTCCCACGAATTCAGTTACCTCACGCTTCAACCCAGGCCACCAGAACTGTTTCCGTAAGTCTCCATACATCTTGCTACTTCCTGGATGCATAGCGTATGGGCTGCTATGTGCATCTTGGAGAATTCTTTGCCTCAACTCCACATCTTTCGGCACACAAGCTCGCCCTTGAAAACATAGCACTCCTTCTCCAGACAAACTGTACCCTTCCAAACCACCCTCTTGAACTTGCAACCTCCTCGCATTCAAACTGTCATCCACAAACTGCTTTTCCTTAATCTCCTCGATCCAAGTCGGCTTAACTTGCAGTTCTGCCAAAAGACTTCCATCGTCGTATAGACTGAGGTGAGCAAACATTGCTCTTAAGTCTGCCACAACCTTTTTGCTCAAAGTATCAGCTACCACGTTCGCCTTACCCGGATGGTACTCAATTGAACAGTCGTAGTCCTTTAACAGTTCAATCCAACGACGCTGACTCAAATTCAAATCCTTCTGAGTCAATAGATACCTCAAACTTTTGTGATCCGTGTAGACTATCGACTTCTCCCCATACAAGTAATGCCTCCATATTTTCAAAGGAAAGACTACAGCCGCTAACTCCAAGTCGTGAGTCGGATAGTTAACCTCATGCGGTCTTAGCTGACGGGACGCATAGGCCACTACCTTCCCTTCCTGCATTAACACACATCCCAACCCAGTATGGGACGCATCACAATAAACCGTGAACAACTTCCCTGCCTCAGGCTGTACCAGAACTGGAGCTTCCGTCAGAATCTTCCTTAGCTTGTCAAAACTTTCTTGTTGCTTCTCCGACCATACAAATGGAATTCCCTTCCTTAATAACTTAGTCAACGGTGTTGCGATTAAAGAGAATCCTTCTACAAACCTCCGATAGTACCCTACCAGACCCAGAAAACTTCGAATTTCTGCCACCGACCTAGGCGGTTTCCAGTCCAACACCGCTTCGATCTTGCGAGGATCTACTCTAATCCCTTCCGCTGACACTACGTGACCTAAGAAAGCCACCTCTCTAAGCCAAAATACACACTTACTGAATTTGGCATATAACTGCTTCTCCCTCAGTACTTGTAGAACTATACGCAAATGCATGTCATGCTCCTCCTCCGTCTTTGAGTAAACCAATATGTCGTTTATAAACACCACGACAAATTGATCCAAGTACTGCTGAAACACTCTATTCATTAAGTCCATGAATGCTGCCGGCGCGTTGGTCAACCCAAATGGCATCACCAAAAACTCGTAATGCCCATACCGAGTTCGGAATGCCGTCTTGTGCACATCAACCTCCTTCACCTTGAGTTGATGATATCCCGACCTAAGATCTATCTTCGAGAACACTGATACTCCCTTCAGTTGATCAAATAAGTCATCAATCCGAGGCAACGGATACTTGTTCTTGATCGTTAACTTGTTCAATTGGCGGTAGTCGATACACATCCGCATTGAACCGTCCTTCTTTTTGACAAACAGCACAGGTGCTCCCCATAGAGATATACTTGGTCGGATAAATCCTCGGTCCAAGAGCTCCTAAATTTGAGCCTTCAGCTCCACCAATTCCTTTGGTGCCATTCGGTAAGGTGCTATAGACACAGGTGCCGTTTCAGGTAACAAGTCTATACCGAATTCAACTTCCCGATCTGGAGGCAGACCCGGAAGTTCTTCTGGAAATACATCAGCGAATTCCCTTACTATTCGGACCTTCTCAACTACTGACTCCTTAGATTCCAAGGCACAAATTCGAACCAAAAACGCTTCGCAGCCTTTCTTGACCATCTTCTTAGCCTTCAACGCAGACACTACATTGGATAGATAATCCTTTCTGTTACCTATCATGACCACTTCATCACCCTCAGCCATCTTAAGAACCATGCGCTTAGCAGCGCAATCTAACCTTGCCTGATACTAAACCAACCAGTCCATTCCAAGAATCAAATCGAACTCCCCAAACGGCAGTTCCATCAGATCAGCCACAAACACGACCCCTTGGAGTTCTAGGGGTACATCTCTATATAGCTTGTTAACAACTACAGAGTGTCCTAGAGGGCTAATTACAGTCATCTCCCTAGAAGCAGTCTCAAAGTCTAAGTTCATAGTCTTTACCACACTACTAGCAACGTATGAATGCGTAGAACCCACATCAATTAATGTAACATATGGAAGACCAAAAATTAGGAACGTACCGGTTATAACGTCCGGTGCGTCACCCTCCTCTCGACGCCTTGCCGCATAGACTAAACCAGGCTGCCTTGCTTCTATGCTGCCTGCACCTCTGCCCGGAATTCCGCGACCTCGATTAGAACCATTACCACCTCTACCATTACCACAACCCCTCTGTGGTGGTCCTATATTTCTAACCTGAACACGGTTCTGACCCTCTGGTTGATTCTTGGTTATCTTCCGTGGACAATCCCTTACACGGTGATCCAAAGATCCACATTCAAAACAACCCCTCTCACCGGTCCAACAACCTCCCCAATGTGATTTTTCACAGCGATTACACTGAGCCGGTCTCTGATTTGTAGCCATGGGCCTTCCTGCCTGATTCGGCCCACTCTGCCTAGCCCTTTTCTGTGCATTACCACCCGATCCAGATGACCCAAATCCTCTTTTCTGCTTGTTCCTATCATAGCTCTTTCTCACGGACTCCTTGACCCCTTCGGCTACCTTAGCCTTTTCCACCAAGACAGTAAACTCACGCTCCTACCGTGGAGCAATCAGCAACCTTAACTCATCCCTAAGTCCGTCTTCAAAGCGAACACAACGATCATGCTCCGTTGACACAATACCCTGAGCATAGCGGCTCAGCCTCAAGAATTCCGCTTCATACTCCGACACAGACTTATTTCCTTGTACCAACCCCAGAAAAGCTTTCCTCTGTGCATCAATGTAGCTAGTGCCCACGTACTTCTTCTGATAAGCAGTTTTGAAATACTCCCAAGAAAGATCATCTGCCGTAGCACCATCCCGAACCGTGAGCCACCATCGATATGACTCATCCTTGAGAAGCGACACCGCTCCTTTCAGTTTCTCCTCATTCGTCAAGTCTATTTCATCCATGATTCTTTCGGTCGATTCCAGCCAATACTCAGCCGTATTGGGCGCTACACCGGACACACCTCAGAAAAATTCAACCCCGTTAGCTCGAAGTCTCTCAGGTACCGACTTCCGAGCTCCTCCACCTCCACCCATTCCAGCTACCCTTTCCAGAACCCGCAGCATCGCTTGTGACACTGCGTCATCTCCCGTCTGATCCTGTTCCCCAGCTCCAAAGGTTGGGGGTGGTGGTGGCGGTGGTACCACATTCTCAGATCCCTGACCCGACCTGACAGGTTCTGACACGGTCATCCTGCCCCTTCCGCGTCCACGACGGCCACGTCCTCTAAAGCTCATTCTAACTATCGCGCTTTAATCTGATTAGGAGATTTTTATGGATTAGTACATGTTTCACTTGGTTATTCGCGAAGAAATTTTATGAAGAGTTTAATAGGGATTCTTTCGATCAAACAAAGTTTTAAGTCTTCTATCCTAGTTTACACAGAAAAGTACATCCATTCCCTAATACCTTTCATACCTATGCACTCTTCGGGCATTTCTATCCGTTTCTATCCCAGGGGTATTTTCGTCATTTCCTACAGGGGTATTTTCGTAATAAACCGAAGAAATTTTGAAAACTTTAGTAAATCAAGAGTTTTTTAATTTCTAAAACTGAGGAGTAGTTTCGAAAAAAAATTCCCAATTTGAAGATATGGCAGAATTTTAAAAACTAGGGGTATTTTGGTAATTTTGTCAATCAGGGGTAATTTTGTAAATTTCCAAAGTCAGGGTATTATTTTGAAATACAAAATTTTTGAGTACTTATGCGAAATAAAAATTTGATCAAAATCGGGGTAATACGATAATTTTAGAAACCAAGGGCATTTTCGTAATTTTGCCACTAGGGGCATTTTGGAAATTTTGGTAAGTTGAAAATATTTTGAAAATCTTACAAAAATCAATTTTTTTCGCTATTACTAAGATGAGATGCTCTAATGATTATAAAACTAGAGTTTTCATCAAAACAAGGCTAATCCCTTTCGGGTTTTATTTAATGTGTTTAGCCTATGACCGAGTCCTCTTGGTTAGGGTGAATCGAAGCTACGCACCAGGTAGGATTCCTGCGAAGAGGAGGTGAGTCACGAGGACTGCTTAAGTACCAAGCTCTTCCGGATCCAATCCTAGACATGCGCACCAAGGTTACCACACCCTAACTCGGTGACCGGTCACAGGTTGGTTTTAATTAGGCTATTAAAATCATATGAGTTTTGTTGGGGTGGACTAGTCCTAAGGTTCAACACCTATCACACTAACTACGTTCCATACCTACCCTTCTACAAATAATAATTCACGAAGAAGTCAGAAGTACTTACCTGGGCGGATCGGTGCCGGAGACTCGGTGCCATGCTGTTTAAAACCCAAGAATTCTTTCAAAAAGTCCTACCAAAAACATTTTGGGCCTTGGGCCCCCACAGCCGAGCTTTGAACTGGGCTCTGATACCAATTTTGTAACACCACAAACCCGGCCCAAACATTACGACCGAATTTGGTATGTTACTGAGGAAAATATTTTGAAAACGAAGAAAACATTACTTTGTGTTGTTTTAAAAAAAATACATTAAGTCATATTGTTACCGATTTCAGATGTACCCGATGGCACAACAAAACATTTTTACGTTTGATTTTGAGAAAACATGTGTACCCATTTTAATATCATTAAGTAATTTGACCAAATCATTCAAAGCATGTAAAAATAACCAAAATATAATCTTAGGAGGCCTTATTACAACTTGGGCAAAATAAAACCATCAATAAAATAAAAAGTAGTTAAAAATAATTTAATCCAAATGTTCACTGCATGGCCACCTCGAGTCCATCCGGCTCCTCATCCGCGATCTACGAGTCACCTGAAAAATATTTAAAAGAGAAAGGTGAGTCACCAAGACTCAATGTGTAACCCTTTCCCCGATTTAATACAACATCATACACAATTTATAACTAAGTTAACATGCACAAGTTTAGTATGCACCCAACCTAGCCATCCAAACACCTTTCTCTACCCCGTGTGGTACCAAACCACTGGTGGTGCCAAACAACTGGTGACTTATAGTCACGATATCCATTAATACTGTGGTGCCAAACCACTGGTGACTTAAAGTCACAAATCAAATGATGGGGCCAACCCATCGTGTGATACCAAATCACTGGCGTCAATCCCATATCTCAAAGTGGGGCCAACCCACGGTGGTGCTAAGCCACAGGGATGAGACGCTATGAGGTGCCAAACCTCTGGAGGTGCCAAACCTCTGGTGACCGTAGTCACGAAATGTGGTACCAAACCACTGGTGCCCGTCGACACGAATATTACTGCCCCCTCCACTCATATAACCCACATCAATCAATGATATTTAACAAAAATCATGCCAACATGCTCATTTAGCAACATACATAGGATTTATCAATAATCATTTATAAGCCACATATACCAAATGTGCCATGCTTCCCAAAAGCATTATAATAACAAGGACTTACCTGAATCCTTGCTTATACCCTTTTATGGTATTAAATCCGAATCTACATAGATCCGATTAGCGTACAATATAATTAGTACATTAACTAGTTATAAGTGTGTATGTACACACCTGATACTAACGAGAGTCCAAAATCCCGAAGAATCAAATCGGCCATCCTAGACTTTTTGCTCCTATAATCGGCCAAACATGGAAATTAGTGCCATTGTCCATTCGGCCAAACCAAATAAACTTAAGAGGTTATCACTTGAACCCGAACCTTACCTACACGCTTTTGAGTACTAACAACAGCACACGATACACGAATCTGCTTCACCAAACCATAATCGGTCAATCACATGTTAATAACCTTCGGCTTTTTAATCACTAAGTAAATAACTTACTAAAGTAGATCCTTACCACCTTACCAAAATCGATTGAAAGAAAAGTCCCCACAAAATCTATGCCACTCTAATATTCAACGAAAGTGCTACCAAATAGAAGAAGGAAGATTCGGCACACCTAGGGGGTAGATTCGGCTAAAAGGGAAAAAAATAATTAGAAAAGTGAAATAGGGGTTTCGGTCTAAAGGTGTGAGAAGAGAAAAGAAAGGTGTAAGGAGAAGGTATTTTCGATTTAACAACAATGAAGAAAGAAAGAAAAATGAGTTTGGAGAAGAGAGAGATTCGGCCAACTCCTTGTTTGCCAAAAAGAAAAAGTGCACAAAATGACAAAATGAAGTTTTGGTTTCAAAAGGATAAATGAAAGAAAGAAAATGGTATTTGGTTTAAACAAAATAAAGGCTAAATCACAAGCAAAATTTGCACAAAATGCACAATGACATTCGGCCAAAGAAAAAGTTTTTGGAGAGGGAAAACAAAAATGCCAAAAAGATGTTCAAAAGAAAGATTTGCCAACTATTCCTTCCCCCAAGCTACCTAACAAAATTCGGCCACCCCCTAGCCTTACATGCCGTCCACATACATGCACTAAAGGCCTAGGATTTCTTTCCAAAACATCCTCCACCTTCCATGCCTTTTGTCCCCTCATTATACCATATCCTTAAGATTCTTATCCCTAACTTCAAGCTTTCCATAACCAATATTCAACTTACCAAAAGATGAAAGTCCAACCTATCATAAACATAGGTTGACCGTCCATAAATGTTATGAAGAAAATAAAATCCTCAAAATGCTTTCCATGCTACTCGAACCACTTCCCTCAAGCACCCTTTCAAGCTCCTTATTCACTATGCCACTAACTCCTCATGTGCTTTAATTTAACACTTAAATTAACTTAAGTGCTAAGTTCACTTAATCCACTTCATTAAATGAACCATACTAAAATTTATTCTAGCTTCCTAAATAAAATCAAGCCTTCACAAGACTATGCTAACACATAAAATTCCTACTCGAGCCAACACAAAATAAAAATAATAAAAATAATACTCTAATTTCCTAAAGCTCAAGGCCCAATCCTACTAGGTCCAATTTCGGGATGTTACAGCATCAAAAGATAAAGAAGAGATAAGAAAGGAAAAACCCAATTAACTGAAGAATTTGAGATGAAAGATTTGGGACTAGAAAATAAGATACTTGGTATGGAGATTCTTAGAGATAGAAAAGTAAGAAAATTGTACCCAAGTTAGAAGGGGTACATTAAGAAAGTTCTTTATAGGTTCAATATGCAAAGTGCTAAGCCTGTTAGTACTCCTTTAGCAGCCCATTTCAGACTTTCATCGACTTTGTCTCCACAATCAGATGATGAGATTGATTACATGTCACATGTTCCATACTCTAGTGCAGTGGGATCTCTCTTATATGCTATGGTTTGTTCACGTCCAGATTTATCATATACAGTCAGTGTAGTTAGCAGATGCATGGTGAATCCCAGTAAAGAACATTGGAAAGCAGTTCAGTGGATTTTAAGATACTTACGAGGTACTACTAATGTTTGCTTACTGTTTGGAAGAACTAGAGATGGAGTCATTAGGTATGTTGATGCTGATTTTGCTGGAGACCTTGATAGAAGAAGATCTCTCACTGGTTATGTCTTCACAATCATAGGTTGTGTAATCAGTTGGAAAGCTACTTTGCAAACTATAGTCGCTTTGTTTACCACTAAAGCTGAGTATATGGCGATTACTGAGGCTTGTAAAGAAGCTATTTGGTTGAAGGGACTCTTTAGTGAGCTCAATGAAGACCTTCAAATTAGCACGGTATTTTGTGGCAGTCAGAGTGCCATCTTCCTTACAAAAGATCAAATATTTCATGAGAAAACAAAACACATTGATGTTTGGTATCATTTTGTTCGTGATATTATTGCTCGCGGTGATATTATTGTGAGCAAAATTAGTACTCATGAAATCCTACAGATATGATGACTAAGTCACTTCCTATAACCAAGTTTGAGCATTGCTTAGACTTGGTTGGTGTTTATTGTTGAAATTAAACCCTTAAGGGGTTTTATGGAAGAGGTGGAAAACTTGTTCGTTGAGAGTTCGTGATGAAGAACTTGTTCATTGAGAATTCTTGTCAAAGTGGAGATTGTTAGAATTAAGTGACCCGAATCCTTATTTAAATAAAATACAGTGGTAAAAGAAAATAAAAGAAAAATCCGTATAGAACTATACTTCTTTTATTTTATTTTAGAATAAGGTTTTTTAAACCTTACTAAACTCCATCTATTTGATATTGATTAGAATAAGGGGTTTCAATCTTACTACACTCATATTAGAATATGGCTTTACAAGCCTATAAATAGACATAGTCTATTCCTCTTGTAATTAATTTCGAATTCGACATAGTAAATTTTCTTCTCCTCTGCCCATGGTTTTTTTCCCAAAAGGGTTTCCACGTAAAATCTGTGTGTTCTTTATTTTTTTTCTCTTTTCTTTGTGATATATTTGACATTATCGACGTTATATTTTTCACAAATGCAAGTAGGAAGTTGGCTATTACAGATTCATTGGTGTCAGCAAGATTTTTGAAGCAGAATTGCATGTTATCTTAAATGGATTGCAGATTACTTGGGACAAAGGTTTTCTACAAATAATGTTGGAATGTGATAATATTCATATTGTTAACTCCCTAACTGGTCGATGTGATGATAAGATTGAATTTGATATGTTTAAGAAAGTTAAGGAATTAGCAGAAGGAATTAAGTAGTGCATGTTTCGCATATTTGAACGGATGGAAATGTGGTTGCTAATCGTCTATCTAAATTAGCTCTAACAGAGAGATCCTAGCTGCAAGTGCTTTTGGGCCCTCCTGCTACATTGCTTAGTGTGTTGAATGCTGATGCTATAGGGCTCCTTAGCTTTAGAGATGCTTAACACTTTTTCTTTTTATTTTGTTGCCTTCTAGCCTCATTTTATTTTCATGAAAAAAGAAGTATTCAGTATTGATGGGATTCAAAGCTTGCAGAACCTATATTACAATTATAGCATGTTAAGTTATTAAATTACATAATACTTATTATTAAACGAGCAACTTTTTGCATAGTAGCCATCTTTACGGATATTTTCATTCATAATTATCTTTATTAAATGTTCCTTCATTGTCGTTTAAAATTGAATATTTATTAAACTCTTTGTGTTGGCCTGATGGCCAAGGTATTCATCGCCTGAGGTGTGACATAGGTTTGAATCGTGCTAGTCGTGTTGCTGTAAGGGTTTTACCTGTAACATCCCGAAATTGGGCCTAGTAGAATTGGGCCCAATGAGCCTTAGGCGTAGGAGCGTTTAAAAATTTTTGGGAGCAAGAGAACGGCATTAATGCAAGTTGGACTTATTAGGTGAGTGTTTTTGGAAGGCTAGGGGGCTTCTATGAAGTCCCGGGATTAAACTTTGGCTTTAGGGAAATTTTGGTTTTGGGTGGATAAAACCTTGGGAGTTTGTAGCAGGCTTTAAGAATAAAATGTGGATAAAAATGACACAAGTGGAGTGTGTGGTGTAGTGGCAAAGTGACGCCACATAAGAGACAAGGGGGTAATGCCACAAGGAAGGAAGGAGGTCCAAGTTTCAAGTTGAAGCACTTGCATTTCTTTTAGATTATTTTTTAAGTGGATTTAAACATTGGCCATAGACTTAGCTTTAGTTGCGCATGATTTTAGTCACAAGAGGAGCTTGTGGCTTGGTGGAAAGTGGCGTGTTGAGCTATTGAAGGGAGCCTGGGTTCGAATCTCATGACAAGCAAAGGAGTATTTATTTTGCGGACTGGACGGCAAGAGTTTGAGTTGGATTTAAACTCTGCTGATGGAAGGATCCCACATCAGAAAGATACAAAGAAGGAAGGTGAGAAGCTAGCTATATATAGAGCATTCTATGAGGAGAGTTAATATACCTTGGTGGGCATTTGGGTGCAGATCTAGAGGATAATCGCCAATAGTAGCGAAGAAAGGGCTGCTAGAACGTGAGGTACACGGTAAGGGTACGGTGAGGTTTTGGTTTTTGATAAGTATGCGTTAAATCTTGGTTAATCACTAGTAATGTCAATTGTAGGGTCGTGACTAAGGGATTTGTAGCGCGAGTGGTTACCAGGTGTGTACAATCACTACACACACGATATCGGCAATGCCGAAAAGCCGAAAGTGGCTAAATGGGCCCGATGGGCCCTGAGGCTAAGAATTGATGAAATGGTTTGGTTGGTTATACGAATTGAATTAGTCATGCATGATACATGAAGTGGATTTGTTATGGGCCTAATAGGCCATATGATGAGATTTGGGCCTAATGGGCCGTAAGGGTGTGATTTGGGCTTGATGGGCTTATGGGGACATAGACATGTATGTCAGGGTTTATGAACTTTAGGCCTAGTTTGAACAACTCTTAAATTCTATAAGACTTAATCTAATTAAACATGTCTGTGAACAAGTCGCATGGTTGGAGTGTGGCAACGGGCGTACGCATGTCTAGGATTGGATCTAGGAAGAGCTTGGTACTTATGCGGCCCTAGTGGCCCACCTCCTCTTTTCTGGAATCCTACCTGGTGCATAGTGTCTGTTCACTTTAGCCGCGAGGACTTGTTGATGGGCCAAAGTTCATAGCTAAAACCCGAAAGGGACCAAATACCCTTATATTTGCAAAATTCCTAAAATACCCTTATCTTTATAAAATTTACTAAAATACCCCTAGATTTGTAAAGTACCAAAATACCACTAATTGCAAAATTACTGAAATACCCTTAGGTTGCAAAATTACCGAAATACCCCTGGTTTACGAAATTATCGAAATACCCTTGATTTGCAAAATTACCAAAATACCCCTGGTTTGCGAAATTACCTAAATACCCTAGTTTACGAAATTACCAAAATACCCTTGATTTGTAAAATTACCCAAATACCCCTGGCTTGCGAAATTACCGAAATGCCCCTGGTTTGCAAAATTACTGAAATACCCTCGATTTGTGAAATTATCAAAATACCATTAATTTTCAAAATTATCGAAATACCCCTGGGTAGTGAAATGACGCAAATACCCCTATGTGACGAATATGAGTTTATGGATGTTACTCGTATGTTTGATGCATTCATATGATATTCTGCTTAGGATGCATATGGGTGGGAAATATGGTACGGAGGAAGATTTGAGGATCGCATGGCCGTATGGTATGGATCCACCGGAGACTTTAAGCCCAATATATGTGATTAAGCAGCTTTGCTGCAACGTTCGATAGTACCGCAGCCGGGCTACCCTTGGTGTGTAGCGGAGGGGTGGGTCGAGCTAGAATTCCCCACAGGAGTCATAAGGTTGGAAGGGAAATGGTGTGTGTAGCGGATGGATTTTTGGGGTGGACTTTGCATTGTTTGTTTATAAATGATACAATATGATATGATATGAGGTCATTGTGGGCTAAAGCCCAAGAGCACCAATTTTGATAGGGCTTAGGCCCAATTTGAATATTTGTAAGTGATTTGATTGCCAAGGGTTGTGCACACTGAGTTTCAAAACTCACACCCCTTTAATTTAATGTTTCAGGTAATCCCGAATAGACGACTCGACGTGGGAGAGGACTTGGAGATGGCCACACTACAAGAGGCTTGAATTTTCATTTATTTGTTTCAAAATACATGTTTTTATTTACTTAATTTTCGGTGGATGTAATAAGGCCTCGTACTCCGTTTTGACTTTAGATTTATTTTGGGTTTGAGATTAATCGTTTATTTCAATTATTAAACCTAAGTAAGCTCTTATGTTTAAACTTGGTTTCCGAATTACTTAAAACAATAAAATAGGTTTTTATCTTTAATTAATAAGACTCAAAGATTTTGGGCTTTTGGGCCTTAAATTTTTAATTAGCAAAACCGTTTTGAATTGTGCCTTTAATGTGACATTTCGAATTTGGGCCTAACTTCTAGGCTGGGTTTGGGGTGTTACATTACCCTCCTCTTGTAATTCACCAAAAAAATCGAATATTTATTTAATTGGATGCCTATATGTTATATAACTTGTTAGTCACCAAAGTGATCAAAGTAGAGTGGCTCATACATGTCAAGTAAATCATGTATATAAAATTGTCAATATCCATGCAATTTATGAAACGCTTATAATGGAAAAATGCATGAATTGAATTTCACTACTCATTAGAACTCTAGATTTTGCCTAAAAGTGTAATAGCCTATTTTCAGTGAAATCAGAACAGTGGTTTTGGAAGAACAAATTTGAGGTCAAAATATGTATTTTATTATTATTTTAGTGTCTACAGTATGTTAATTGAGTCATATGAAAATTTCGTTAAAAATTTTAATCGTTTGCATGCTCAATTCGATAAAAAGGACTAGATCGCATAAAGTACAAAATTGGAGGGTTTATATTGTAAATAGACCATTGTTTATTTGAGTGGTCAAAGATGGACATTAAATAAATGAATTTTAAGTTAAAAATAAAGGTTATATTTGTAATTCGTTAATTAATTATAGTAATAGAAACAAGATATCATCTTTATTTTTTTGTTCATCTTCCACTGGAAATAGAACTAGGAAAATCCATTGAAGGAGCTTAAACATTCGACTATTCAAGTCCCTTACATGGTATGATTTTTTATCTCGTTTTTTAATGATTTTTTTGTTTTTTGAGTTGTTGTAGCTTAATCTAGCGAGCCCGGGGACTAATTTATGAAACTGTTAAAAGTCTAGGGTTTTGCCATTGATGAATGTGTATGTATTTTGATGTTTGATGGTAGAAAACGAATGGTTGTTGTTAGATAAACAACATTTGTTAAGTGTTTTTTGATAAAATTTTCAATTAGGGATTAAATTGAGAAATGTGAAAATTATGTGGTAAATGTGTGAAATAATGAAAATTATGGGCTGCTATGGATATATATAAAATTTTTCTAGCTTGGGTGTGGGTTAAATTGAATGAATTTGCATTTTTATGAGTTAGGGTCTAAATTGTAAAGAAGTTAAATGTTTAGGGGCAAAATAGTAATTTTGTCATAATATAAATTTTGGGTTAAACTGAATAGAATGATATTTAAATAAGCTAAATTTGATTATATATAGATCAAGAAAAGTGAAGTTAGGAATTAGATCGGGGGAAAAACAAAATAGTAGATTGATAACTCAATTCTCTCCATATAAATTCGAGGTAAGTTCGTATGTTAATAAGCATTAATGTAATTGTGTTTTAAATGCTTTATTATTACATTATTGATGAATACATCTTCACGAAAACATTCGACGAGGATTTGACGATGTATGAAATCCTGGTTGAACCTTAGGAATATATAGGATACAAATGACATGTCATTAGGGGTTATTGTGTTCTGGGTGTTGGTCCGTACGTTCTACCGATGGCTGAGTTTTCTGGCATGTGTTGCGGTTACTCGTCAACTTGTGTGAGTAGCACAATGTAGTTACATCTTGACCATCAGCTTGTGTAAGCAGACCCGGTGATGGCTCGATAGTGAGCATTATATGAGATATAAGATTGAGATGGTTTCGACCATGTATTAGCACTTAAGGTTAGAAATTCCTGAGTATCTGATATTATTCCAAATGGTTCAATGGGTATATTAAGGATATGAAAGGGTAAGAGATTGATACGTATCAATACAGGTATGTACGTAAATTATATAAGCATTGAATTCATGAAATTTGTGAGTTTCATAATGAACCATGTGAATGAATATATGTTAGCCTTATGAATAAATGGAGTTGTAGTATATTATGTTTATATTACTTAAATTGTGAATGAATGGTAAGTTATACTTATTAACCATACAAGCTTACTAAGCTTTATAGCTTACTCTGTTTACTTTTCCATGTTTTATAGTGATTCCGAAGCTTGCTCGGATTGGGAGTTGTCAGAGATCTCATCACACTATCCAATTGTTGTTTTGGTACTTTTGAACTTGTGTACTTAGTTATATGACATGTACAGGTGTTGTGGTTAATATGGCCTATATGTTTGTAATGTATAAAGCTAATTGATTTGGCTTGAAAATTATGTGTGTTTTGGTTATGTGTATAGCCATGTGATTTGGCTTATTTTGGTATACTTGGTTATGTATATATGTGTAAATGGCCTTTTGTTATGTGGTTTATAATTGCTATGTAAATTCCTTGTTGTGAATTGGTATTTAAAGTAGAAAATGGTTGAAATTGAGAATGAATTAGCATGCTAAGCATTAGGCAAGATAATGTATATGAAGTTAACCATTTAGGTGATTTTTTAATGTTATATTGGTAGTATATGATTTTGGCTTGAAATTGGTTGGTTATAAGTGCTTATTTATGCATTAGTTGTTTTGTGCATTGTTGAACCTAGGTTGACAACATTTTAGGTGAGAAACATAGCTTAAAACATAGACTATTTTTTCCACACGGGCGTGTGTCTCAGCCGTGTGTGATACACGGCTAGTTGACACAGCCGTGTGGTATAAGTCAGTATACCCGCCAGTTTTCAAACGGCCTAGCACACGGCTTGGCACATGAGCGTGTGAGGCCGTTTCGAAGGGTACACAAGCAAGTCACATGGGCATGTGGTTGGCCGTGTGACCCAAGCTAGAGAGTTACATAGGGTAGGACACGCGCTGGGACATGACCATGTGATCCCATTTCGAATGTCCACACAGCCTATGGCATGGGCGTGTCTTTGGCCGTGTGAGACACACGGCCTGGCCACACGGGCGTGTGTCCCCTATACTTTGAAAAACTTCTATGCTTTTTCCAAAATTTCTCTAAGTTCTCGGTTTAGTCCCGAACCATTTCTAGTGCTTGTTTTAGGCAGTGAAGGCTCGTATTAGGGACTATATGATTGTATTTGAATGATTTTTGCTTGGATATGAGAATTGCATGATTGTTTTATTGATAAGTTTGGTAATGCTCTGTAATCCTATTCCGGCGAAGAATACGGGTTAGGGGTGTTACATTTATTGGTATCAGAGTTACGGTTTAGTCAATTCTCAGGCTAACTAGCATGTGTGAGTCTAGTTATACATGCCATATATAACCTGCGATAGTGTGATATCTCCTGACAGTTTTTGTAACACCCATTACCCATTTTCAACACCGGAACAGGGTACAAGGCATTATCGGACTTACATCACAACAAGCATACAAATCGAGTCACAAATTTTTGTCCAAATTAAAACCATTTTTATTCAATCATAAAGTCCCTAATACGACCCTACGAGGCCCAAAACATGCTTTGGAAGTGGTTCGAGACTAAACCGATAAAATAGGAAATTTTTGCTATATACAGGGATGACATGCACGTGTGGTTTGGGACACGCCCGTGTGGGCAGGCCGTGTGTTCACACACGCCCATGTCCCTAACCTGTGTAATACTCCGAATTACAAGTCATGAACAAATTGGAGTCACACGCCCGTGTGCTAGGCCGTGTGGTTAATTTAATTTCCATAAAATAAGTGTAGACTTCAAATGGTCAGGACACATGCTCGTGCTTGAGGCCGTGTCCCTCACACGGCCAAGACACACGCCCGTGTGTCTACCCGTGTGCTCAATTCCAAGCATTCTGTTTCCAAAACATTTAGGTGCAGGGGACACACGGCCAAAACACATGCCCATGGGACAGGCCGTGTGTCACGCAAGACCTAGACACACATCCCTGTGCCTACCCGTGTGGACAAAATAAAGGATATTTACCAAGCCATTTGCCACCCTCATTTGCACATACATATACACAAATTCAATGTCATGAATCATGGTATACTTGGGCAAACAAAACATCCACAATCATGGTCAATACATGTCAAAGCAATACCATCATCTATCATGCTCATGACATTTCATTATGCAAAATCAAACATACCAATTTTACATTACCATCATCTACCACAGTGTTGACATTCAGGTCTATTAGACCTAGGATTACCAATGCTTTCTATTGATGTAGTTTGGGCCTTAGAACCCGATCATGGCTTCCCACGATCTTTGTTGGGATACCTAACTGAAACATTTGAACTAGTATACAAATTCCTCGACTTCTTTGACGAAGACTGAAATGACTTATTCATCGGTCTCTCTCTCGAATCTTTAGTCTCCAACTCAGCTTTTCACTTTTCTTTGCTCAACTCTTCGGCTTTGCAAGCTCGTTCGACTAGTACAACAAATTCCTTCAACTTTAAAATCCTAACTAATAGTTTGATATCCTCATTCAACCCATATTTGAATATCTTACACATGATAGCCTCTATTGAAACACATTCCCGAGCGTACTTACTAAGTCTAACAAACTCTCGCTCGTACTCAGTCACAAACATACGACCCTGTTTCAGCTTTAGGAACTCTTTGCATTTTTGATCAATAAAATATTGACTGATATATTTCTTTCTGAACTCGTCTTGGAGGAAATCCCAGGTAACTCTTTCTCTCGGTACCAATGATATTAGAGTATTCCACCACTAATATACCGAGTCCCTCAGAAGTGATATAGCATATTTCAAACATTCATCCTGTGTGCAAGAAAGCTTATCAAATACCCCGATAGAGTTCTCAAGCCAAAACATTGCTCTCTCGAGATCATTGTCTATATTGGCTCTAAATTCTTCAGCCTCTTATTTTTGGATCTTATCAATTGGAAGCTTGTTCAGTCTTAAAAATTCCACACCTTGAGGAGCTATGGGAATCGATTGGGGGTTAGGTGGGGTTGGAGGATGTTGAGCAGCCGGATTTTTTTCAAACAAACTCGGCAAACCACTCATTCATCCTTTGGAAGAAGGCTTTCCTAGCCTCTCCTCCTTGACTAACTGTTACTGGTCTACTTTCAGATGGCACTGCCCTTTGGGAAAGAGCCGACGCATTACTTTCAACACCATCAACTACATCTCGATCGGGATCCATTTACTATATGAAAACAAAATTCAAATTGTCAAGAGTCGTCACACTATCACAAATTATCTATATGGAATGTATAGCTAGACTCTCACACACGCTACGTTAGTCCGAGAATTACTAAATCGTAGCTTTGATACCACTAAATGTAACACCTCTTACCCGTATTCAACGCCGGAACAACATACAAGGCATTACTGGGCTTACATCGCAAGTGAACATACAAATCGAGTCATAAATTTTCATCTAAGCTAAAACCATTTGTATTCAAATAAAAAGTCCCTAATAGGAGCCTACGAGGCCCAAAATATGCTTTGGAAGTGGTTTGGGACTAAACCGAGAACTTAGGAAATTTTTACAAAACTTAGAAAATTTTTTATATGTACAGGGATCACACGCCCGTGTGCTTTGGGACACGCCCGGTGGGCATGCCGTGTGGTCACACATGCTCATGACCTTAACCCGTGTAACTCTTTGACTTGCAAGTCATGAACAAATTGGAGTCACAAGGCCAAGTCACACGCCCATGTGCTAGGTCGTATGGTTAATTTATTTTTCATAAAATAGGTGCAGACTTCACAAGGTCAGGATACACGCCCAACTTGAGGCTGTGTCCCTCACATGGCTAAGACACACGCCTGTGTCTCTGCCCGTGTGCTAAATTCTGAGCATTCTGTTTCTTAAAAATTTAGGTGTAGGGGACACACGGCCAAAGTACATGGCCTAGACACACGTCCGTGTGCCTACCCATGTGGGCAAAATAAAGGCTATTTACCAAGCCATTTGCCACCCTTATTTGCACATACATATACACAAATTCAATGTCATGAATCATGGTATACTTGGGCAAACAAAACATCCACAATCATGGTCAATACATGTCAAAGCAATACCATCATCTATCATGCTCATGACATTTCATTATGCAAAATCAAACATAACAATTTTACATTACCATCGTCTACCACAGTGTTGACATTCAGGTCTATTAGACCTAGGATTACCAATGCTTTCTATTGATGTAGTTTGGGCCTTAGAACTCGATTATGGCTTCCCACGATCTTTGTTGGGATACCTAACTGAAACATTCGAACTAGTATACAAATTCCTCGACTTCTTTGACGAAGACTGAAATGACTTATTCATCGGTCTCTCTCTCGAATCTTTAGTCTCCAACTCAGCTTTTCACTTTTCTTTGCTCAACTCTTCGGCTTTGCAAGCTCGTTCGACTAGTACAACAAATTCCTTCAACTTTAAAATCCTAACTAATAGTTTGATATCCTCATTCAACCCATATTTGAATATCTTACACATGATAGCCTCTATTGAAACACATTCCCGAGCGTACTTACTAAGTCTAACAAACTCTCGCTCGTACTCAGTCACAAACATACGACCCTGTTTCAGCTTTAGGAACTCTTTGCATTTTTGATCAATAAAGAATTGACTGATATATTTCTTTCTGAACTCGTCTTGGAGGAAATCCCAGGTAACTCTTTCTCTCGGTACCAATGATATTAGAGTATTCCACCACTAATATACCGAGTCCCTCAGAAGTGATATAGCATATTTCAAACATTCATCCTGTGTGCAAGAAAGCTTATCAAATACCCCGATAGAGTTCTCAAGCCAAAACATTGCTCTCTCGAGATCATTGTCTATATTGGCTCTAAATTCTTCAGCCTCTTATTTTTGGATCTTATCAATTGGAAGCTTGTTCAGTCTTAAAAATTCCACACCTTGAGGAGCTATGGGAATCGATTGGGGGTTAGGTGGGGTTGGAGGATGTTGAGCAGCCGGATTTTTTTCAAACAAACTCGGCAAACCACTCATTCATCCTTTGGAAGAAGGCTTTCCTAGCCTCTCCTCCTTGACTAACTGTTACTGGTCTACTTTCAGATGGCACTGCCCTTTGGGAAAGAGCCGACGCATTACTTTCAACACCATCAACTACATCTCGATCGGGATCCATTTACTATATGAAAACAAAATTCAAATTGTCAAGAGTCGTCACACTATCACAAATTATCTATATGGAATGTACAGCTAGACTCTCACACACGCTACGTTAGTCCGAGAATTACTAAATCGTAGCTTTGATACCACTAAATGTAACACCTCTTACCCGTATTCAACGCCGGAACAACATACAAGGCATTACTGGGCTTACATCGCAAGTGAACATACAAATCGAGTCATAAATTTTCATCTAAGCTAAAACCATTTGTATTCAAATAAAAAGTCCCTAATAGGAGCCTACGAGGCCCAAAATATGCTTTGGAAGTGGTTTGGGACTAAACCGAGAACTTAGGAAATTTTTACAAAACTTAGAAAATTTTTTATATGTACAGGGATCACACGCCTGTGTGCTTTGGGACACGCCCGTGTGGGCATGCCGTGTGGTCAGACATGCTCATGACCTTAACCCGTGTAACTCTTTGACTTGCAAGTCATGAACAAATTGGAGTCATAAGGCCAAGTCACACGCCCATGTGCTAGGTCGTGTGGTTAATTTATTTTTCATAAAATAGGTGCAGACTTCACAAGGTCAGGATACACGCCCAACTTGAGGCTGTGTCCCTCACATGGCTAAGACACACGCCTGTGTCTCTGCCTGTGTGCTAAATTCTGAGCATTCTGTTTCTTAAAAATTTAGGTGTAGGGGACACACGGCCAAAGTACATGGCCTAGACACACGCCCGTGTGCCTACCCATGTGGGCAAAATAAAGGCTATTTACCAAGCCATTTTCCAGCCTCATTTAGACATACACATACACAAATTCAATGGCATGAATCATGGTATACTTAGGCAAACAAAACATCCACAATCATGGTCAATACATGTCAAAGCAATGCCATCATCTATCATGCTCAAGACATTTCATTATGCAAAATCAAACATACCAATTTCACAGTCAAAAATACCACTAAAACTACTTTCCACTTGCATTAACTTATCAAGATACTCTAGCATACCAATGAACCAAACTCATCCATTTGACCACAAGTTATTAGGACATAATCAATATTTAGTAAATTAATATAAACCACATCACCAAGGACATTGGCACATACATGCATGTGTATAAATATATATAGGCTTACAACCAAATTAACCAAAATGGGCCAATTTACATGGCCAAATACCAAACCAAGCCTTTGACAATTAGAAGCCAATACATTTGGCCAAATTCAATATGACACATATAATAAAATGACCAAGTCTCTATACATGCCATATACTCAAAATGTTAAGATCATCGATACCCAAAATGACAGTTTGATAGTGTGATGCGATCTCCGACGATCTACAACCCGAGCTAGCTTGGTAACACTATAAAACATGGAAAAATAAAACGGAGTAAGTTATATAACTTAGTAAGCCCATATGCAAGAAATAAGCAGATCTTACCAAACATTGCCATGCGAATAATATAATATAAAATAATGTAATTTGCAATAAATATCATGGACATAATTTACTAAATCACATCTTACCAAGGATTCACCATTTCGTGAATTCAACCATCACAAGTGTTACGTACATACCTGTACCATCTTGTAATAATTTCACACTTATCCTCATCTTTGACATACCCGTTGAACCACTTGGAATAATATCGAATACCCGAGAAATCTCTCTGACAAAGTGTCACGTATGTAGCAATGGCTACCTCTTTATCAATACACATATATATGCTCGCCCTCGAGCCATCAGCGGGCTTGCTCACACAAGCTGCTAGTAAAGACGTGGCTACACAGTGCTGCTCTAACAAGCTATCAAGTAACCACAACATATATAGGTATACTTAGCCATCGGTAGGACGTACAGGACCAACACCCGGATCACATAAAATGGTACCCTAGTGACATGTCACCTATATCCTAATCTATTCCTAAGGTTCAATTGGGATTTTTCGCTTGCTGAATCATTGTCGAACGTGTTCGTAGAGAAGTTTATAAAATTTATGCAATATTAAAGTATTTAAAATACAATTATAACGATGCTTGTTTTACATATGAACTTACCTCAGTTACAAAAACGACAAAAATGATCTATTCGTCAATTACTTTATTTTCCCCCCGATCTAGACCCGAACTTCATCTTTCTTGATCTATAATACCACATTTAACTTATTTAATCACCACATTATTCAATATAGCCCATAAACACATTATGGCAAAAATTACGTTTTGCCTCTAACATTTCAATATTTTACAATTTAGTCCCCAGGCTCGTAAAATGAATTTCATTCAATTTCATCACAACCCAAGCCTAGCCAAATTTTACTAGTACTCATAACAACCCACAGTTTTCATTTATTCACACTTTTCTACACATTTTATAACCTTTTACAAATAAGTCTCTATTTGACATTTTTACCGAAAATCACTTTACAAATGTTGTTTAACTAACTACAAACATGCATTTTCTACCATCAAACATAAAAATACAAAAATATTCAACATGGGTAAAATTTTAGACTTTAACTTTATCTCAAATTAGTCCTTGAAATAGCTAGATCAAGTTACCACGACCTTAAAAATATAGAAATCATTAAAAACGGGACAAGAACGGACTTACAATCGAGCTTGAAAGCTTGGCCAAAAACCCTAGCTATGGCTTCTTTTAATATTCGGCTATGGGGGACTAAATTAAAGAAGATGGACACTTTTATTTAGTTAATTTTGTCTTTATTTACCAAATTACTAAAATACTCTTAATGCATAGCTTTATAATTTCACCTAGCCATGTCCATTTTTGTCCACCCTAAAGTATAATGGTCTAATTACTACATAAGTACTTCCAATTAAAATTTCATAGAAATTAAACACCTTTAATTTATAGAATTCAAATTTTACACCTATTGCAATTTAGTCCTTCCAAGTCAATTTGAGTACTCAATCAACAAAATTTCTTAACGAAAATTTCACACAATCATTCTATCATGCTGTAGACCTTAAAGAAATAATAAAATAAATATTTCTACTTCAAATTTGTGCTCCCAAAACCATTTTTCCTATTTGACCCAAAAATGATTACGACTCTCTCCCCTTTAGGGATTTTTGTAACGCCCAAAATCTCGAAACTCTAAATTTCTGTGCACTGAAGTTGGTATGTACAAGTAGCACTTGGAATATCTATTGTAGGGTATTACCAGGGTTATTTGAAGTCTTAGGGATAGGGAGGACCATAGGGAAAATTTTAATTTTTGCCTTAGTGGACCCTAGTCTCAGGTATTAGGCCTCTTAAACAGATTAAGGGGAAAATATGACACAATTGGGCCTGTGGTGCAGTGGCAAGGTGGCGTCACTTGGGGAGCTACAAGGTGGCGTTATTATCAGGTGAAGAGGTCCAAGGTTCGAGGCTTAAGAGTGGTAAATTGAGGGGTTTTATTTTTGCACATGGAAGAAAGGTAGTGGCGCTGGAGTGGACTCTGGAAGGGAGTGTTCAGGAGAGAAACTTAAGGTAAAGATAAGAGAGAAAAGATAGGGGATTGAGGTGTGGATGTGTTGGTGCCGAATTGGACTCTGGGGGAAGGTAATTTCGGCTTTGGCTATAAAAGGGGGTGTCGAATTCCTTTGAAGGGTTCTTTGGGTTTTCATTATTTTTTTCTTCTTTTCCCCTCATTCTTTTTCTTTCATTACCAAATTACCATCATCCTTTTTTGCCGAAATCCCTACTTGTGTCGATTCTTTGTTGTTTTCCTCCATCACAAATTTGTTGATCAAGTGTTAAAAGCCAGATCTCGTTCAGTAGCTATCTAGGCCGTAGGATCAAGGGTGGGATCCGGTAAGTACTCAGTCAACCTCCTTAGTGTGTTTTGTTAAAAGCCGAAGGGCTATCTAACTTCTCCTTTTCGTTAACCCTGTATAAACAAGGGTAGGGTTCAAAGATCGCAAGTGTGGTAAGGATCGTTAGCAAGTGGTAAGTGTACTCGTCTCAGTTGTGGATTAGTGAATGGCCGAATGTAAGTATGTCTTATATGTGGAATATGAGTCACCTGATTATTGATAGCATATGTGTGGGTGCACATCTATGTGAATAGTAGCTAAGGAAGGGTTACTAGAACTGGTGGCACACGGTAATGTTATGGAAAGGCTTCGGTTTTTAGGTAAATACTGTAGTTAAGTGTGTATTGATTGGAGAATTGGTGTTGGTTGTAGGTTCAAGGCTGAGGATAGTGTAGCACGTCGCAGTAACCAGGTGTGTACATACACTTCACACACGACAAATTGGAAAAAGCCGAAATACCAAAAAACCCAGAATGCCGAAAAGCTAAAAAGCCGAAAGATTGGCACCGGCAACCACAAGAGGGTGCGAACATTCGTGTGGGAACACCGATACAATTACCGGGGCCAAGTGAGTGATCTCATGGTCTCGGGCCATAATTTGGCTGACCGGGCCAGACGAGGCTAAATGGGCCTGCTGAGCTCATGGGCCCAAGTCAGTAAGAGTTGATATGTGTAACTGAATGATGGATAGTTGTATGATTTGATTGTGATCAGGCCTAATGGCTACATAAAAATGATTGGGCTTAATGGGCTATATAGACATGATTAGGCTTAGTGGGCATTATGGGATTTTAGAAATGCATACTAGGGTTTTAATGGACTCTAGGCCTAGTTCTGATAAATTCTTAAATAGCATAAGACTTAATTTAATAATCAAACATGTCCGTGGACAAGTCGGTAGGTTAGAGTGTGGCAATGGACATGTGCATGTCTAGGATTGGATCTAAGGAGAGCTTGGTACTTAAGCGGTCCTAGTGACCCACCTCCTATTCTCTGGGATCCTACCTGGTGCATAGTGTCTGTTCACTTTAGCCGCAAGGACTTGTTAATTGGCCAAAGTTCATAACTAAAAACCGTGATTTGCAAAATTACTAAAATACCCCCAATTTGCAAAATTACCGAAATACCCCACGATTGCAAAACTACCAAAATACCCCTGATTTACAAAATTACCAAAATACCCCTAATTTGAAAAATTACCAAAATACCCTTGTAGGGTAGATTTACAAAAATGCCCCTAGATAGTGAAATGACTAAAATACCCCTAGGTGCTTAATGTGTGAAAATGTGTATGTTGCATTCATGAGATATATGTTGCACTTGGGTGGGTTTGATGACACGGAGGAAGATATGTGAGGATCGTATAGTCACTTGACGATCGTTGATCAACCGGTGGCTTTAAGCCCATTATATGCTTAGCAGCCTTGCTGTAACGTTTGAGTAGTGCCGCTGTTGGTGCTACCTTTGGAGTGCAGGGATGGGTGGGTTGATATTTATATCCCTATAGGAGTGTAGGGTTGGAAGGGAAATGGAGCGCAGGGTTGGATTTGGGATGGGAACATTGCATTCATGTGATACTGATGTGATATGATGTCATTATGGGCTAAGACCCAAGACCACCCTTTTTGATAGTGCTTAGGCCCAATGTGATAATTGCATGTTGATTGGATTACCAAGGGTCATACACACTGGGTTTCAAAACTCACACCGTTTTATTAAATGTTTCAGGTGACCCTCAGTAGACGGCTCGACTTGGGAGAGGACTCGGAGATGGCCACACTACAAGTTACTTAGAAGTTTTTGTTTATTTGTTTTTGACTGACTTATTGTTAATTATTTCATTTGTAATAAGGCCTTGTATCTCTAATTTGACTTTACATTTGGGTTTCCTTATGTTTTCAACTGCGTAATTGTTAAACTTGAATAAATTTCTTAAGTTTAAACATGGTTTTGAAATACCTATATCATATGAGTGTTTTCTTAAAACATGGGCTTTTATCATTACTTAACAAGTTGCTTAGATTTTTGGGTTTCTAAGCCTTAAACTTCAGTTTTAACTAAGCAAAGTCATTTTGAATTATTCCTTTGATGTGACTTAACCGGATTCAGCCATAACATTTGGACCGGGTCTAGGGGTGTTACAATTTTTGTCCCCGAAAATCTTAACAGAAAAGAGGTTTGGATACTATTTTCTCATAGCTTCCTTGGGTTCCCATATAACCTCTTCGACCCCGTGCCATTGCCACAAAACTTTCACTAAAGCTATGCTTTTATTTCTCAAATGTTTAACCTCTCAAGCTAACACGTTTATCGGTTCTTCACCATATGTCATCGGGTTGAATCTCAATCTCTGGCGGTGAGATTACATGTAATGGATCTTATCGATATCGTCGCAACATCGACACATGAAATACATTGTGGATCCTTTCTAACTCCGATGGCAAACTGGTCGATATGCCACTAGCCCTATTCTTTCAATAATCTTATACAACCCAATGAAACGAGGACTCAACTTGCCTTTAGGACCAAATCTAAGAATTTTCTTCCACAGAGACACTTTTAGAAACACTTTATCATCGGCCTGAAATTCAATATCCTTTCGTTTCAAATCCGCGTACGATTTCTGTTGATTCGAAGCTGCTTTCAAACAATCACGAATTACTTTCACTTTCTCTTCAATTTCTCTAACCAAATAAACCCCGTGAATCTATTTCTCACTAAGCTCGATCCAGTACAACGGTGTTCGGCATTTGTGGCCATGCAATGCTTCGTACGCTGCCATGTTTATACTTGATTGAAAACTGTTATTGTAAGCAAATTCAACTAATGGTAGATATTTCTCCCAACTATCTTCAGACTCCAAAAACACAACAGTGAAGCATATCTTCGAGAATTGAATCACTCTCTCAGATTGACTATCTGTTTGTGGATGAAATACAATACTAAAATTCAACTTTGTACCCAACGCTTCTTGCAATTTCTTCCAAAATTGCAACGTAAACCTTGAATCTCTATCTGAAATAATAGAAGTAGGCACCCCGTGCAATCTAACAATCTCAGCAATGTACAATTCAGCTTGTTTATCAAGTGAATAATCGGTACGTAATGGAATTAAATGAGCCAATTTCGTCAATCTATCAACAACGACCCAAATAGCATCTTTCTTCTTCGGAGTCAGTGGTAACCCCGATACAAAATCCATCGTAACTCTATCCCATTTCCACTCCGGTATAGTTACAGGCTGAAGTAAACTCGAAGGAACTTGATGTTCGGCTTTTACTTGTTGACAAATCAAACATCTTGTTACAAACTCTGAAATTTCTTATTCCATGCCTGACCATGAATACAATTTCTTCAAATCATTATACATCTTTGTACTTCCAGGATGAGCAGATAGACAACTATTATGTGCCTCATGAAGAATTTTCTAAATTAGTTCAGTATCTTTCTGTATGAAAATCCTACCTCGAAACCTCAAACAATCATCAGATCCAATCTGATATTCTAAATCACTATTTGATTTGCACTAAACTTTTTTATATTGCAACTCGTTATCACATTTCTAAGCTTTGCAAATTTGTTGAAGAATTACTGGCCTAGCTCTCAACTCAGCAAAAATCGATCCATCATCAAATAAGGTTAACTGCATATTCATCACCCTCAAAGCAAATAAAGACTTTTTACTTAAAGCATCTGCGACCACGTTCGCTTTCCACTGGTGGTAGTCGATCACTAACTGATAGTCTTTCAATAGTTTGAGCCATCTCTGTTGTCGCAAATTCAAATCTTTCTGAGTCATTAAATACTTGAAACTCTCGTGGTCGGTAAATATGTAACACTTCTCACTGAATAAATGGTGTCTCCAAATCTTTAAAGTGAACACGATAGTGGCTAATTCCAAGTCGTACGTCAGATAATTCTTTTTGTACAGCTTGAACTATCTCGAGGCATAAGCTACCACTTTACCCTCTTGCATCAACACACAAACAAGACCGTTCAATGATGCATCCCTGAAAATCACAAACTCTTTTCCCGACTCAGGTTGCACTAATACCAGTGCCTCAGTCAACAACGCTTTCAACTATTCAAAACTCTTTTGACATTTCTCAGACCACTCAAATTTCACATCTTTTTGTAACAATCTGGTCATAGGTGTAGTAATCATCGAAAATCCCTTAACAAAATGTCGATAGTAACAGGCCAAGCCCAAAAAGCTTCTAACTTTGAATAAATTTCTCGGTGGTTTCCAATCAACAACTACCGAAATCTTACTTGGATTAACCCGTATGCCTTCCGCTGAAACAATGTGTCCCAAAAATCCAACTTCTCAGAGCCAAAACCCACTTTTGCTAAATTTAGAAAACAATTTCTTATAGATCAAAGTCTGCAATGCAATTCTTAAATGTTCGACATGCTCAGACTCATCTAGGGAATAAATCAGGATGTCATCAATAAATACAACCACAAACTTATCTAAATATGGTCGGAAGATTCGATTCATCAAGTCCATAAAAACTGCAGGAACATTTGTTAATCCAAACGGCATAACAAGGAATTCATAATGCCCGTACCTCGTTTGGAACGCGGTTTTTGACACATCCAAATCTTTAACTCTCAACTAATAATAGCCTGATCTCAAGTCTATATTCGAGAACACTGTTGCCCCTTTCAACTGATCGAACAAATCATCAATTCTCGGTAAAGGATACTTGTTCTTTGTCGTAACCTTGTTAAGCTGACAATAGTCAATACAATGTCTCATGGGTCCATTTTTCTTCTTGATGAATAACACTGGTGCACCCCAGGGAGAAAAACTCAGTCTCGCAAAACCCTATCTGTCCACTCTTGCAATTGAGATTTCAATTCTTTCAATTCAGTCGGAGCCATTCTATACGGAGCTATCGATATCAATGAAGTTCTTGGTACCAAATCAATAGCAAGCTCAACCTCTCTGATCGGTGGTAATCCAGGAAACTCTTCTGGGAACACATCCAGATATTCATAAACTACTGGCACAAAATCAATCTTCAACTCAAACACTTTCATATTCAGTACATACGCAAGATAAGCTTCACAACCTTTTCTTACATACCTCTAAGCCAACATCAATGAAATCACAATAGGCAACTCACCCGATTCATTCGGTTCAATTAGAAGAATTTCATTATTTTGACATTTCAATTCAATAATCTTTTGTCTACAATTCACTACGACATCATGTAGAGTCAACCAATCCATTCCAAGAATTACATCAAACTCATCGAATGGTAAAAGCATTAAGTCAGCTGGAAAATAATGACCCCGAATCATTAAAGGACAACTCTTGCAAACTTTATCGACTAAAACATATTTTCCTAAGGGGTTCAACATTTTAATCACAAACTCAGTAGACTCAATAGGCAAATTCTTACTAGATACCAAATTCATGCAAATATAAGAATGAGTTGATCCAGGATCAATCAATGTAACTACATTAGTATCATAGAGAGAAAATGTACCAGTGATAACATCAGGAGATGGCGCATCTTCGCGAGCGCGAATAGTGTAAGCTCTAGAAGGTGTTCTGACCTCTGATCTCGCAGTTAAATCTTTCATTACACCTTTGTTACTGGCCCCATTTCCCGTATTTCTCTGTGGTCTCCCTCTAGTGTCAGTCTTGCTTGGTATTGCATTCTGAAAATGTTCTTTCTCAGTCATTTCATGGCAATCTCAAATAAAGTGATCTTGGGATCCACATTTAAAGTAAGCCTAGTTATTCATTCTACATTCACCAGGATGTCGTCTACCACAATGTTGACAATCATGTCTGTTAGACCTAGCATTACCAACGCTCACTATTGACTTAGTTTGGGCCTTAGGACCCGAATATGGCTTCCCACGATCTTTGTTGGGATACCCAACTGAAACATTTGAACGAGTATACGAACTCCTCGACTTCTTTGACGAAGATTGAAATGACTTATTCATCGGTCTCTCTCTCAAATCTCTAGTCTCAAACTCATCGTTTCACTTTTCTTTGCTCAACTCCTGGGCTTTGCATGCTCATCCGGCTAGTACAACATATTCTTTCAACTCTAAAATCCCAACTAGTAGTTTGATATCCTCATTCAACCCATCTTCGAATATCTTGCACATGATACCCTCTGTTGAAACACATTCTCGAGCGTACTTACTGAGTCTAACAAACTCTCGCTCGTACTCAGTCACAGACATACGACCCTATTTGAGCTTTAAGAACTCTTTGTGTTTCTGATCAATAAACTGTTGACTGATATATTTCTTTCTGAACTCATCTTAGATGAAATCCTTGGTAACTCTTTCTCTCGTTACCACTGATATTAGAGTATTCCACCACTAATATACCGAGTCCCTCGGAAGTGATATAGCATATTTCAAACACTCATCCTGTATGCAAGAAAGCTTATCAAATACCCCGATAGAGTTCTCAAGCCAAAACTTTGTTCTCTCGAGATCATTGTCTATATTGGCTCTAAATTCTTCAGCCTCTTATTTTCGGATCTTATCAATTGGAGGCTTGTTCAGTCTTAAAAATTCCACACCTTGAGAAGCTATGGGAATCGGTTGGGGGTTAGGTGGGGGTGGAGGATGTTGAGTAGCTAGATTTTTTCAAACAAACTCGGCAAACCACTCATTCATCCTTTGGAAGAAGGCTTTCCTAGCCTCTCCTCCTTGACTAACCATTACTGGTCTACTTTCAGATGGCACTGCCCCTTGGGCAAGAGCCGACGCATTACTTTCAACGCCATCAACTACATTGCGGTCGGGATCCATCTACTAAACCGTAGCTTTGATACCAATTTCACACTTATCCTCATCTTTGACATACCCGTTGAGCCACTTGGAATAATATCAGATACCCAAGAAATCTCTTCCACAAAGTGTCACATATGTAGCCATTGCTACCTCTTTACCAATACACATATATATGCTCGCTTTCGAGCCATCAGTGGGCTTGCTCACACAAGCTATCAGTTAAGACATGGCTACACGGTGCTGCTCTCACAAGCTGTCAAGTAACAAAAACATATACCGGTATACTCAGCCACCGGTAGGACGTACAGGACTAGCACCCGGATCACATAACACGGTACCCTAGTGACATGTCACTTGTATCCTAATCTATTCCCAAGGTTCAATTGGGATTTTTCGCTTGCTGGATCATTGTCGAACGAGTCCGTAGAGAAGTTCATACAATTTATGCAATATTAAAGTATTTAAAATACAATTACAATGATGCTTATTTAACATATGAACTTACCTCGGTTACAAAAATAGCGAAAATGTCCTATTCGTCAAATACTTTATTTCCCCCCCGATCTAGACCCGAACTTCATTTTTCTTGATCTATAATACAACATTTAACTTATTTAATCATCAATTATTCGATATAGCCCAAAAACACCTAAAATTACATTTTCCCCTAACAATTCAACATATTACAATTTAGTCCCTAGGCTCGTAAAATGAATTTCATTCAATTTCATCACAACCAAAGCCTAGCCAAATATTACTAGTACTCATAACAGCCCACATTTTTCATTTATTCACATTTTTCTACACATTTTATAACCTTTTACAAATAAGTCCCTATTTGACATTTTTACCGAAAATCACTTTACAAATGTTATTTAACTAACTACAAACATGCATTTTCTACCATCGAACATCAAAATACAAACATATTCAACATGGGTAAAATTTTATACTTTAACTTTATCTCAAATTAGTCCTTGAAATAGCTAGATCAAGTTACCACGAACTCAAAAATATATAAATCATTAAAAACTGGTTAAGAACGGACTTACAATCGAGCTTGAAAGCTTAGCCAAAAACCCTAGCTATGGCTTCTTGTAAAATTTTGCTATAGGGGACTAAATTGAAGAAGATGGATAAAAACGGGATAAGAAAGGACTTACAAAATTTTATTTAGTTAATTTTGTCTTTTTTACCAAATTACTAAAATACCCTTAATACATAACTTTATAATTTCACCTAGCCATGTCCATTTTTGTCCACCCTAAACTATAATGGTTTAATTACTACATAAGGACTTCCAATTAAAATTTCATAGCAATTAGACACCTTTAACTCATAGAATTCAAATTTTGCACCTATTACAATTTAGTCCTTCTAGTCAAATTGAGGACTCAATCGACAAAATTTATTAACAAAATTTTCACACAATCATTCTATCATGTTGTAGACCTTAAAGAAATAATAAAATAAATATTTCTACTTCGAATTTGTGGTCTCGAAGCCACTGATTCGATTTGACCTAAAAACAAGTTGTTATAGTTTTAAATCATGTTTTTATATAGCAATGGATCCCAATCGAGCAGCTGTTGGTGATGTAGAAAGTAATGCACCAGCCTCCATTCACTAAGTAACACTGTCTGTATCGAGACCATTATCTGAGAGTCATGGAGGAGAGGCTAAGGAAGCCTTCTTGCAAATGATCAATGAATGGTTCATTGAGTTTGCCTGAACGAATTTGGTTGCTCAGCAACCTCCACCCCCACCTATTCCCAACCGATTCCCGTAGCTCCTCCAGGTTTGGAGCCTTTACGTGTGAGTAAGCCAACTGTTGATAAAATTTGGAAATACAGGGCTGAACAGTTTAGAGCTAATTTTGATGATGATACTGAGAGAGCCGAGTTTTGGCTTGATAATACAATTCGAGTTTTTGATGAGCTGTCTTGTACGGCAGCGGAATGTATGAAATGTGCTGAATCACTTCTGAGAGATACTGCATATCAGCGGTTGAACACTTTAATATCTGTGGTGCAGAGAGAATGAGTCAGGGGGGATTTCTTTCAGACTGAGTTCAAAAAGAAATACATAAGCAAATGATTTATTGATCTATTTTCTGGAGCTGAAACAGGGTTGTATGACTGTGACCGAGTACGAAAGAGAATTTTTAAGATTAAGTAAGTATGCTCGAGAGTGTGTTTCTACTGAAGAAATTATGTGTAAGCAGTTCGAAGACGGGTTGAACGAAGACATTAAACTTCTAGTCAGAATTCTAGAATTGATAGAATTTGTTGTTTTAGTCGACAGAGCTTGCAAAGCTGAGAAGCTTAGCAAAGAAAAGAGAAAAGCCAATTCTGAGGCTAGAGATTTGAGAATGATGTTAATAAGTAAACCCTATCATTCCTCTTCAAATAAATCAAGAGATTATTATAACCGTTCGACAGCTTCAGTGGGGTATTCTAACAGAGATCGTGGGAAGCAACATACGAGTCCAAATGCTCAAGCTACTTTAGTATCGAGTGTTGGTAGCGTTAAAGTCAATAAACCTGAGTGTCAACAGTTTGGAAGATGACATTTTGGAGATTGTTGGATGAATAATAAAGTTTGCTTCAGATGTGGCTCACAAGATCATTTTATTCGCGATTGTCCTGAGTTACCTGAGAAGGACAAATTTATGAATACAAGGCCAAGTAATACAGCTGCCAGAAGGAGACCACCTCGAAATACTAGAAATGTGACTAGTAGCAAAGGTGCGACAAAGGATTCTACTGTAAGATCTAAGGCTCGAGCGCCAGCTAGAGCCTACGCTATTTGTGCTCGCAAGGATGCATCGTCACCAGATGCTATTACCGATACATTTTCTCTTTATGACACTGATGTAACTGCTTTGATTGATCCTGGATCGACTCATTCATATGTATGTATGAATTTAGTGTCTAGTAAGAGTTTAACTGTTAAGTCCACTGAATTTGTGATTAAATTATCGAACCCATTAGGTCAGTACGTCTTAGTTGATAAAGTTTGCAAGAATTATCCTCTGACGACTCGAGGTTACTATTTTTTGGCTGATTTGATGCTTTTACCGTTTGATGAATTCGATGTGATCTTGGGTATGGATTGGTTGTCTGTGCATGATGCTACTGTAAACTGTAGATGAAAGACTATTGAGTTGAAATGTCAGAATAGTGAAATTCTTCAAATTGAATCCGATGATTTGAATGGGTTGCCTATAGTGATATCATCGATGCTAGCACAGAAATATGTGAGGAAAGGTTGTGATGCTTACCTTGCGTATATGCTGGATACAAAAGTGTCTAAATCAAAGATTGAATCAGTTCCAGTGGTTTGTGAATATCCAGACGTGTTTCTAAAAGAGTTACCTGGGTTTCCATTGATCAGAGAGGTTGAGTTTGCTATTTAATTAGTACTAGGGACATCACTGATATTGATAGTGATGTGAACTCGTGCTTGTTGTCGAATTCGAATCGCGAAAGTGCCCGATCGTAAAACTGAGAAGTATCGTTCTTCGTTGAGTTTAATTTGAAATTGGCTAAGTATAATCTTTAGGCAAGGGATTTTGAGTAAGCTTAAGGTATCTAAGGGTATGGTTCGGCCAAACAAAAAGGGTAAGTGAATTTCAAAGTTGTAAATGGATGTATGGTTGAACTTAAGGTCAAGAAGGAGCCAATACTATAGATGAATATTGACCCAATTCTTATAGGGCACTTAAGATGGATGGATGATAGAATTGGAGACCTTGACCCACTATCTGTTACGAGATAGGAAGCAAAGGTACCGAGGTCGAACGCCTCACTCGAAGAGTGATAAGTTCAAAAAAAGAAACAAGTTAGACGCCACGAGCAAGGCTAGATAAGTCAGCTTGAGTTTTAAATAAATAATGAGAGTTGAATAAACTCATAAGAGTTAAATTAAGCATAAAAGGTGTAAAAAGTTTGATTTACATCAAATGAGCTTCATATTTATAGCTCAAATCTTTGGCTAGCTGAATGAACATAAAAGAAACTAAATGGACAGCTTCAAATCAGCTTAATTGAGCGGAAACTTCTGAGCATCTTCCTCAAACGTCCTTTGTACTCTCCTAGGTAGCTTAGCTTTAATTTAAGTGAGAATGGAGCTAAACCTAGCTGAATATAATCAGCCAAAAGGTGTGAATAGCCTTTAAGGAGCTACCTTGGGTTGCTGACTAGTTATGAGCTTTAATGGGTAGCTTGGGTAGTTCAATGGATTTGTAAATGGTTCAGCCGAATATGAGCAGCCATGGAGTGTGAAAGCTAAGAAATGAATGGCCTTTTGCGTGAAAATAACCTCAAGCCAATTTGAACAAGTGTGAAAACACTTGTGCTATTTGAGATACACGATGGGGCAGCTTGGGGAAAGCAAACATTGGATCACTTTTGGCTCTTGCAATGACCGAATAGTTGCTTGGGGGATGGAAACCATCAGCACACCCTATTAATTGCCATCCATGCATGCACTTACTAGAACGACAGAAATGTGCAAGTGTACACAATCACAACAAGTAATAAAGTGACAAGTAAATGTTGAGTTATCGTACCCACAGGGATTGTGAAAAGAATTATTTATGAATGCTATTTAAAACACTTTGGTGAAGAAAAATATTTTGTTTGAAGACGGTGATTAAAAACTAGGATTTTAAACTAAGTAAACTAAATAAATAAATCTCAAATGCACAATTTCAAAATATGATTTTAATCAATATGACATAATTGTGTTAGATTAATTACATTTCTTAATTTAGAATTATTAAACTCATGTTTATATTATTACAAATAAATCCACGGAAACTCGGTAATTTGCTAATTTATGAACATACTCACCTACCAAAATCCTTTCATCTCTTGACTATATCCCTATGTCAATTCAACCGAATAAACAAATCTTAATAGGCAAATATGTTATTGCACATACATACTTATTAAATCGAAATAGTCTCATGTACATATCCCTATGTCAATTCAAACGATTAATTAAATCTAATAAGCACATAAAAGACTACATGAGGTAACAAAGTATCCCTACCTTAAAACAGTTTAATCACAATAATCTTGCAAGTTATGCAAGGCAAATGTATTATCAGATACCATTGCTAATTTAACCCTCAACTACCTTAGAAGATTAAACATGCACTGATTAAATACTGTGTCACTTAATTAAAATTTCAATCCGTTTAAATAATTAATTCATTAGCTACCTCACAATTGTAAAGCAAGAATAACTTAGTCATGATTTTACCTAATCAAGCATCTTACCGAGGCCTATAACAACATAAACACAATTTTAACAATTTTAGCAAATGGAATGCAATCAACCTAACATGAATTAAATTCAAGCTAAATTGATTTAATTAACCATTCCAACAACATAAATATTCATAGATATGTTCATCATAAAAACAACAAAAATTAAAGAGATAGGGAACAAGAATCAAATTCGGTGTTTTTTTGTTGACTAGTTTGCTCCGTTCTTCCTTCTCCGTTGTCCTTGTTGACCAAGGCTGCTATGAACACTTAAATTGCTGCTCCAAATGGTTGATGATTGCCCTTTTCCAAGAGGAGAAATCGACAAGAGAGAAAGGGAATTTGGAATGGAAGAGAAGAGAGAAAAGATGTGAATGCTTGAGATGTGTTGAAATGAGTAGCCAAAGGGGTTTTTATAGGGTGAGAGGGCTGCTAAAAATAGCCAAAATCAGTGGCCAAAGAGTCTTACCATGGCCGGCCACATATGTGGCAAGTTTGAAGCTTTCAAACTTGTTATATTAAGGTTGGGGCAAATCTAGAAAGGCACTAAAAGAGGAGGGGTTTGTTTACAGTTTGACGAAGTCTTTGAGGGCATTTTTGCAAGCCAAATAATCAGCCAAGCAAGCTGATTGGGTCAGCATGATGGATAGTTTTGGGCTGCCCATAGCTTGGTTGGTTCGGTTCTCTTGGTTCAGCTCAACTAGACCAATTTTCATAATTAATTAATACTAATTTATTTAACCCAAATTAAATTGGATTAAAATTAAAATTAATGATATTATGAATTAATACACATAATTCGGATCGTCTTTAGCTGAGAAATTCATTCGTCTCGATGCTTCAAAAATTGCTTCTCGATTTTGAGCTTCGAGCAGTGTTTGGTGAGCCAATTTTCACCCATTGTGCAAATCTATCGAAAATGATCAAAATTAATCAAAATTTATTTTAAAATTAATTAAAATTCATTATGTTAATAAATTAAGTACAAAATAATTATTTTATAATATTTATATATTTTTCGACAATAATTTTACTGAAATTGCATGCATTTGAGTTAAAAAGGGCATGAAAAAATGTGTATATTTTCGTGTTTCCACACCCCCAAACTTAATTCATTGCTCGTCCCAAGTAATGCACAAAATGAAAAAGAATTTCTCAAAAACACCTTTGAACAATTCCTTCAGAACAACATTCTTCCCAAAATTATGAATTAGGTATACTTATACTCAAGAACAAGAAATTTGATATTTATGATACTTATGTATATGTATCATTCAAATTAATCTCAATAACTATTATGATAGAAAAAATAGACTAAATGCTTTCTTAATAAAGACATGTTAAAACCCTACCAATTTGATTTTACTCCCTCATTCAAGATTAAGCTTGTAACACCCCTATCCCGTATCCGTCGCCGAACTAGGGTCATTAAGTCCCTTAATAAGGTCTACGAGACTTTAAACATGCATTAAGGAGGGGTCGAGACTAAACCGAGCTCATACAAATTTTTTTTGAAACTTAACATTTTTCAAAGCTATAGAGGTCACACGCCCGTGTGGGTAGGCCGTGTGCCTCACATGGCCTCAGACACACCCGTGTGTCCAAGCCGTGGCAAAACAGGGCATACATACTGACTTGTCCACACGGCCGAAGACACGCTCGTGTGCTTAAGTCGTGGTCGACACTGACTTATTTCACACGGCCAGTCATACGCCCATATGTCCAGCCCGTGTGCGAGTCTGACTTGTTTTAATTTGCAAACTTAAGAGACACAGTTGACCCACATGCCCGTGTGCTCAACCATGTGGGAAAATATAGGCCATTTGCAAGGCCAATTTGCCACCCACACTTTGGATCACACCTACAAGCATCAAACCATTCCAAAATCATACCTCAAATGCATCCAAAACATACTAAAATATACATCATTAAACCTTCAACTACATTTATTTATTTCCATACTCAATTCCAACTCAAGCATACCTATCCATAGTATCAATTTCACATGAAAATCATATCATCCATTCATCATTCAATCTTTACCAAATCTAAACATGAAACATACCATTTCCATTTTACTAATTTATGCCAAAATGATCATTCACATAGAACACACATACACATATTAACCATCCTTTACACATATCCAAGACATATAACAAAATCATTAATCTATCAAGCTATATCACATGGCAAGACTTATACTTCTCAAAACATACCATAATCACTAGCCTATACATGCCACATACCAAATATACAACTTCCAAAAGTACCAAAATAGATGGTCGATAGTGTGATTGAGTCGTTGACGATTCCCCAGATCCGAGCTAACTTTAATGACACTGTAAAACATAGATAAACTTTGCACAGTAAGCTTTAAAGCTTAATAAGTTCTGTAACATCCTGAAGATGGGCTTATGCATTTTTTATTTAAGTATACGAAATGTCTTGTCTTGGAAATGTAAGGAAATGTCCTGGAAATGTAAGGAAATGTCTTGTCTTGGAAATGTAGGGAAATGTCCTGGAAATGTAAGGAAATGCTTTAGAAATGTTAAGTTTAAAGAAGGGAACTAAGGTAAGGTCGTCTTAAGAAAATTTATGGAGGAAATATGACATGAAAATGGGCTTGGAAAAGTGGCTATAAGGTGCCACTTAGGGCCTCTGGAAATGACGCCACATACATGGGTATTGGGCCAAGGTTCGAGCTGCAAGGGAAGCAAAATAAAAGTTTTATTTTGCAGCAGAGATTAGCAGCAAAGGACGGCACAAGACTATAATTTAGAAGCTTTTATTCTTTTATTTTTTTAGAGATAAAGGATGGATAAATAAGGGATAAATAATGGATTTATTTTAAGAGATAAATGAGGATTATTCTTTAATTTTAAAACAAAGTGATAAAGAGAAAGATAAGGGAGAAGTGGTGGCCAAGTAAGGGATTCTAAGTTAGTAATTTCGGCTAGACTAGGAGAAGGAGATAGCCGAAACTATCAAATAGATATTCATCTTTCCTTTTTTTCCTTTTAATTCTCTCAACCCCTGCCTAGCCGAATTTCTTTCCTAAGGTCACCATTGCCGAATTTTCTTCAGCAATTCTTCTTCTTCTTTTATTTGCCGAATACCATTCTCCCTTAGCCATAGTCGATTGATCTTTAAACCCAAAAGCTGAAACCTTGAGATTATTATTTAGCCATCAAAGCCGAATTCTTTGGGGCTTCAAGCAAAGAAACTGTCGATTTCTAAAGTAAGGGTAAGATCTCATTCGGTTTCATCCTTTTTCTTTTAAGATTTGCCGAAAACTAGGACTAATCTCATTAATATCTTGTTGCCGAAACCTTGAAGAAATCTTTCGGGATTTACTAAGTGTCGACTACAAGGAAGGAGAAGTTCTTTTCCTGAAGGTACACCATAGGCCGCGTGTTCCCTAGTTATTCGGTGAGTTTTGAGATTTAAAATCCACAAGGTAAGTGTCTATAGCATTCGGCCAAGGCTTATTTTGGTATGAAGATCTATTTCTTATTTCGTTTAAAAGCCGAAACTAATTAGTTAAGTGATTTTAGTGCCTAGCCGATTGCAAGAGGAGAACTCTACGAAGTTTCGGGATTTGACTATAGTCAATTCGACAGCAAGGTAAGCATATAAGTGTACTAATCCTACTAGGATTTGATTTATGGCTGAATGGTTCTTTTTGTTAAAATCTTAGTATTGGCCGAATGTAGGAGTTAAGAATCTAAAGCGTTAGATCAAGTTTTCCGGTTTTCAGGAAAGCGTTAAAAACCAGGTGTGTACCCCACACTAAACCTTAATAGTTTTATGGCTTTAAATTATTATATATGAATATAAAAATGTGAAAATAAGGCTAAGGTACCATGCAATGGTACAAAGAACTCAGGTATGTTTTCCTACTCCTACTAGGAATATGTTAAATATCTGTTATGACACACATACGAAATTATAAGAATGTGAAATAAGAATTTGGTATGTTAATGTATGATATGTGTGTTATAGGGCATATGGGTTATATGAAAAGGGGAAGTGAATGTGGTGAACTAAGACCATGATATCTGAATGTGGTGATCTAAGACCACGATATTTGAATGTGGTGACCTAAGACCACGATATCTGAATGTGGTGTCTCTTGACACAAAATATGAATCTGGTGGCTATGCCACGAATTTTATAAGGGCGATGAGCACATCGACTGCAGCGACTGCCTTTGAAGGTGTGTAGCGGATGGAGGGTTGTCTTAGTAGTCCCCACGGTGTGCAGGTTGGTACGGGTGATGTGTAGCGGATGGTGTGTAGGTTTGGGTTCGGGTTGCATCACTCTTTCTATCTATTATATGAACATGTATGATAATGTATGCCTGAGTTATTAAATTTTAGTGTTGGTTACACATTGAGTTTGTTTGACTCACCCCATTGGGGAACATTTTCTTCCAGGTGACAATCAGTAATGGACCGGGTCGGCAGGTGCTCTAAGGTGGCCATGCACAGTAAGGAATTTATTTAATTTGGATTTTTATTTTATTAAGTACTTTAATTTAAATTTTGGGAATTATTTTGATGTAATAAGGCCACAGTTGAATTACTTTATTTTACTCTTAATTATTATGTACGAATTGTTATCACGTAAAGTTTAAATAAATTTATTTTAAAACAAACCCTAAACGTTTTGTCACCTAAAGTAAAAGATTTTTAATAAAATAAACTTGTTTTCAATTCAAGCCCAACCCAAAACAGTTTTTCTTTCAAAACACACAAGTTTTTCCTAAGTAACAAAAGAATTTGAACCCGTTTTTCCTAAGGAACATACCAGATCCGGTCAAGACTCGTGGGCCGAGTTTGGGGTGTTTCAGCTTGGTATCAGAGCCCAGTTTTAAACTCTCGGCCTGGGGTTTAAAGTCCACAATGTTTTAAAATTAAGGCCCAAATGAATTTTGAGAAAAGTTTTAAGCAGGTTTTCTGGCATGGCACCTAAGTCTCCGACCCGAAGTCCACCAGGTAAGTACCCCTAACCTCTGTGTGATTTATATTGTGATCTGTGGAAGTGTAGAAAGGGAATGGAACGTAGATTAGTATGATAGGTACTTGAACTCTAAGGCTAACTTACCCCAACAGTTACATAAGACTTAAATGCCTAATAAAACAAACCTATGGTTAAGTCACCGAGTTAGGGTGTGGCAACCATTGTGCGCATGTCTAGGATTGGTATTCGATGGGAGCTTGGTACCTCCTCTCCACTCGAATCCTACCTGGTGCGTAGCTTCGGTTCACCCTAACCAAGAGGACTTATTCATGGGCTAAACCCCTAACTAAAACCCGAAAGGGATTGGCCACATTTTTTTATGGAAACTCTAGTTTTAAAACTTTTTTAAAAAAAATTATCCTTTTAAATTGCCAACACGATTTTATAAAAATTTTCTGAAATATTCTTGACTTACAAAAAAATTACTAAAATACCCCTATTTGAAAAATTACAAAAATGCCCTTGGTTTAGAAAATGTCCAAACTACCCACGGTTTAATTAAAATTTCCTTATTTTATAAAATATTCAAAAACTCTACTTTTGCGAAATATTAAAATACTCCAACTTGGAAAATTTACTCAATTGCCCCTAACTTACAAAATTACCAAAATGACCCTGGTTGTCAAAATTTTTGCAACATCACCAATTCGAAAAAAAAATTCTCAAAAATGACCCTCAAGTTTTATAAATTTTGAGATACCCCTGAATTATTAAACTTTACAAATTTACCATGGTTTATTACCAAAATATTCATGAGTTCCAAAATTACCGTACCCTCGGATTTCAAAATTTCCAAAAATACCCCGGGATTTCAAAAATTACCAAAATACCCTTATTGAAAAAATCAACAAGGAACCTTATTTTTGAAAAATTACGAAAATACCCCTGTAGGGCAAATTACGATAATACCCCTGGGTAGTGGAAAAACAACAACAATGAAAACTACAACATTTCTCTGAATGAACGAAAGTTCATAATTGATTGATGAATGTATGAATGCAAAGACTGTGTGCATGTATGAATACGAAAGAACCACTCCTAAAATTCTTTTCATAAAACTTCTTCGCGGGTAATCAGTGGAATAAAGGCTAATTCATAAAAAAATTCTTAATCAGATTAAAGCGCAGTCGTTAGAATGAGTTCTAGAGGACGTGGTCATCGTGGACGTGGTCGAGGAAGAATGACTGTGTCGGAACCCGTTAGGTCGGGTCAGGGATCTGACAATGAGATACCACCGCCACCACCACCCCCAGCTGTTGGTGTTGAGCAGCAAGCTCAGACGGGGGATGATGCTGTGTCGCAGGCTGTGCTGCGAGTTTTGGAAATGGTGGCTAGAGCAGGTGGAAATATGGGAGCTCGGAAATCTGTACCCGAGCGACTTCGAGCCAATGGGGCTGAGATGTTTCGAGGAGTATCTGGTGTGGCACCCAGTACAGCCGAATATTGGTTGGAAGTAACCGAACGGATTATGGATGAGCTTGATCTGACCCCTGAGGAGAAGTTGAAAGGAATGGTGGCACTGCTACGCGATGAAGCGTGTTAGTGGTGGCTCACAGTTCAGGATGGAGCCACAGCTGAAGATCTGACCTGGGATTATATTAAGGAGGCATATCAGAAGAAGTATGTCGGCACACGATATACCGATGAGCAAAGGAAGGCTTTTCTGGGGCTGGTTCAAGGGAAGAAGTCCGTGGCGGCGTATGAAGCTGAATTTCTAAGGTTGAGCCGATATGCTCGAGGAGTAGTAGCTACGGAGCATGAGCGATGTGTCTGATTTGAGGACAGATTAAGGGATGATTTGAGGTTGTTAATAGCACCACATCAGGAACGGGAGTTTTCTGCCTTAGTAGAGAAAGCTAAGGTAGCTGAAGGAATTAAGGATTCTGCAAGGCAGCAGGTTTTTGATCGTCTGGATCATCTGAGAATAAGAGGCCTAGAGTTGATGGGCCACAAGGTCAGCAAGCTGGTACTAGAGGGCAATATCGTACCTGTGATCAGTGTGGGAAGAAACACTTAGGAGAGTGTTGGAAAAAGACTGGAGGATGCTTTAGGTGTGGGTCCAAGGACCACATGATTAAGGATTGTCCTATGAGGCCAGATGGAAATCGACCAGTGGCTCAGAATGTTAATCAGGCTGGTAGAGGTGGTCAGCAGCCTCAGCGAGGTCATGGTCCGAATGGCCGAGGAAATGGCGCTGGAAGAGGACGGGGAGCACCAAGCGGAGGTGCTGAAGGTTCAGATGCAAGGCAGCCAAGGTTGGTTTATGCAGTTGGCCGTCGCGAGGAGGAAGATGTACCAGATGTGACAACGGGTACGTTCCTTATTTCTGGAATACCTTAATTGCCGTGTTCGGTTAGCTTTTTCTTATATTGCTAAGTGAAGTGCCGGAAACCTTGGATGTGAACCTAGAGACTGTGCCAGGAAGTATAATAGTATTATTAAGATTAAAGTGCGCAACGGAAGCGTAGTGTAGTGAGTAGGAGCGCATTTAGCCAAGTAATTTCGAGGACGAAATTATTTTTAAGGGGGGTAGAACTGTAACATCCTGAAGATGGGCTTATGCATTTTTGATTTAAGTATACGAAATGTCTTGTCTTGGAAATGTAAGGAAATGTCCTGGAAATGTAAGGAAATGTCTTGTCTTGGAAATGTAGGGAAATGTCCTGGAAATGTAAGGAAATGCTTTAGAAATGTTAAGTTAAAAGAAGGGAACTAAGGTAAGGTGGTCTTAAGAAAATTTATGGAGGAAATATGACATGAAAATGGGCTTGGAAAAGTGGCTATAAGGTGCCACTTAGGGCCTCTGGAAATGACGCCACATACAGGGGTATTGGGCCAAGGTTCGAGCTGCAGGGGAAGCAAAATAAAAGTTTTATTTTGCAGCAGAGATTAGCAGCAAGGGACGGCACAAGGCTATAATTTAGGAGCTTTTATTCTTTTATTTTTTTAGAGATAAAGGGTGGATAAATAAGGGATAAATAATGGATTTATTTTAAGAGATAAATGAGGATTATTCTTTAATTTTAAAACAAAGAGATAAAGAGAAAGATAAGGGAGAAGTGGTGGCCAAGTAAGGGATTCTAAGTTAGTAATTTCGGCTAGACTAGGAGAAGAAGATAGCCGAAACTATCAAATAGATATTCATCTTTCCTTTGTTTTCTTTTAATTCTCTCAACTCTTGCCTAGCCGAATTTCTTTCCTAAGGTCACCATTGCCGAATTTTCTTCAGCAATTCTTCTTCTTCTTTTATTTGCCAAATACCATTCTCCCTTAGCCATGGTCGATTGATCTTTAAACCCAAAAGCCGAAACCTTGAGATTATTATTTAGCCATCAAAGCCGAATTCTTTGGGGCTTCAAGCAAAGGAACTCTCGATTTCTAAAGTAAGGGTAAGATCTCATTCGGTTTCATCCTTTTTCTTTTAAGATTTGCCAAAAACTAGGACTAATCCCATTAATATCTTGTTGCCGAAGCCTTGAAGAAATCTTTCGGGATTTACTAAGTGTCGACTGCAAGGAAGGTGAAGTTCTTTTCCTGAAGTACACCATAGGCCGCGTGTTCCCTAGTTATTCGGTGAGTTTCGGGATTTAAAATCCACAAGGTAAGTGTCTATAGCATTCGGCCAGGGCTTATTTTGGTATGAAGATCTATTTCTTATTTCATTTAAAAGCCGAAACTAATTAGTTAAGTGATTTTAGTGCCTAGCCGATTGCAAGGGGAGAACTCTACGAAGTTTCGGGATTTGACTATAGTCAATTCGACAGCAAGGTAAGCATATAAGTGTACTAATCCTACTGGGATTTGATTTATGGCCGAATGGTTCTTTTTGTTAAAATCTTAGTATTGGCCGAATGTAGGAGTTAAGAATCTAAAGCGTTAGATCAAGTTTTCGAGTTTTCAGGAAAGCGTTAAAAACCAGGTGTGTACCCCACACTAAACCTTAATAGTTTTATGGCTTTAAATTATTGTATGTGAATATAAGAATGTGAAAATAAGGCTAAGGTACCATGCAATGGTACAAAGAACTCAGGTATGTTTTCCTACTCCTATTAGGAATATGTTAAATATCTGTTATGACACACATACGAAATTATAAGAATGTGAAATAAGAATTTGGTATGTTAATGTATGATATGTGTGTTATGGGGCATATGGGTTATATGGAAAGCGGAAGTGAATGTGGTGACCTAAGACCACGATATCTGAATGTGGTGACCTAAGACCACGATATTTGAATGTGGTGACCTAAGACCACGATATCTGAATGTGGCGTCTCTTGACACAAAATATGAATCTGGTAGCTATGCCACGAATTTTATAAGGGCGATGAGCACGTCGACTGCAGCGACTGCCTTCGATGGTGTGTAGCGGATGGAGGGTTGACTTAGTAGTCCCCACGGTGTGCAGGTTGGTATGGGTGATGTGTAGCGGATGGTATGTAGGTTTGGGTTCGGGTTGCATCACTCTTTCTATCTGTTATATGAACATGTATGATAATGTATGCCTGAGTTATTAAATTTTAGTGTTGGTTACACATTGAGTCTGTTTGACTCACCCCATTGGGGAACATTTTCTTCCAGGTGACGATCAGTAATGGACCAGGTCGGCAGGAGCTCAAAGGTGGCCATGCACAGCAAGGAATTTATTTAATTTGGATTTTTATTTTATTAAGTACTTTAATTAAAATTTTGGGAATTATTTTGATGTAATAAGGCCACAGTTGAAGTACTTTATTTTACTCTTAATTATTATGTACGAATTGTTATCACGTAAAGTTTAAGTAAATTTATTTTAAAACAAACCCTAAACATTTTGTCACCTAAAGTAAAAGATTTTTAATAAAATAAACTTGTTTTCAATTCAAACCCAATCCAAAACAATTTTTCTTTCAAAACACACAAGTTTTTCCTAAGTAACAAAAGAATTTGAACCCGTTTTTCCTGAGGAACATACTAGATCCGGTCAAGACTCGTGGGCCGGGTTTGGGGTATTTCAAGTTCGACATATAATACTTTCTACTCAACAAATCGAATTCAATATACAAAATAAACTATCACATTATTCAATTCACAATGATATACAATCTCATTCATAGTTATTAGTCACATAAACATCCATTTATCCATATGCATTATCATCAACCACATAGGTTCCGTACATACCTGTGCCAACACTTAATTAACAATCACTTTTGCTACTCAATGCTCAATACCACAATTCATTCAACCTTCATTAATCGTTCAGTTTACTCGCACACTTAGTGTCAATTTCTTAACCGAAGCTTTAATCTCGTCGTACACTTAATGCCTTTTCATTTAACTAAATTTGACACAGTATCGCACACACAGTGCCAATTAATATAATCAATGCTTTCTTTATTTCGCACACATAGTGCCATTCATCACTGTATCGATCATATTTACACACACTTGTGCCACATCTCTTCCAAACCCATTATTCACATTACTAACTTGACAACCACACATCTATTCATTGCATAATATGTAAACATAAATTTAACAATTCATATTACACACGAACTTACCTCGGAGGTAGAAAAAATGAAACAAGTCGATCAATCGAGCACTTTGTCTTTGCCTCAATCTCGATCCAAACACACATATTTAGGGCATTTTACATATTAAACTCAATCTCGATCCAAGCACTTTGTCTTTGTCTTTTCTTGATCTATATAATATTAAACTCAACTCATTCAATTACCAATTCATTCAATTTAATCCAAACACACATATTTAGGGCATTTTACATTTTAGCCCTCACATTTTCACATTTCAACATTTAAGTCCCTATTTCATAAAATCATCAAATACACATAATTTCACTATACTCTTGCTTAGCTGAATTTTCCCCTAGCTCATACAAGCCCACATATTTCATTTATTTCACATTTTGTTGTTCAATTTCTCATTTTCATAATTTAGCCCATAATATTCAATTTCATCAAAAATTCAAAGACAAAATATGTTAATCTATCACACATCTTTCATATTTCATCATCAACTATCACAAAGCTTCATCATTCATCAATGGTATCTTACAAAATCACCATCAAAATCTAAAATTAAGACATATGCTAGCTAGAGCACAAAGCAACGATCACGAAAACGTAAAAATTATCAAAAATCGAGCTCAAAACACTTACCAATTGAAGCTCACAAGTGCCGAACCCTAGCTTTCTTTTTCTTTTTCTTTTTCTTGTTATTTCCAGCAAAAGAACATTATAATGGCTTCCTTTTTCTTATTTGTTTTATTTATTATTCACTAAAACATAGTTTACCATTTTACCCTTGGTTATTAAACCATTTAATCATCAATTATATGCCTATTAATGTCCATCCAATCTATTAATGGTCCATTTACAACATAAGGACCTCTCATTTAAAAAGCCATGTCAATTCAGCACTTTATCAATTAGAACATAACTTTTACATTTTACGCGATTAAGTCCTTTTTCACAATTCGGCACACAATCAATAAAATTTTCACACATAATTTTCACGCATGCTTAATCACATACTATAAACACCAAAAGTGTAATATCCCGGGTTAGGGGGCTATTTTGTTGTTGCATGATATTGCATGAGTTAGTGTGCTGTGTTGCTATTTCTATGTTTTAGGGGCTTAGTTGTAGGCTAGGAGTATGCCTGAGGGAAAGGGGAAAATTTAGTTTTTGAGCCTTAGGTGTAGGGAGCTGAAAGAGCTGGGGTTTAAGAATATAATTTGGAGTTTTACTGCACAAATGAAGAGCTGGCAAGGTGGTAAGCATGCGTTACTTGGGGGAGCTAGGTGTGGCGTCATCTACATGTGATGGGGGTCTAGTGTTCGAGCTGCAGAGCCCCCAATTTGGCTTCATTTTGGGACGGCATGGAGGAGAGGTAGAAGGCAACTAGAATTCTACCTTGGACCAAGTCATACCATTCAAAAGAAAGGTGGAGAGCAATTGTAGGAGGGAGACTTGGTCATGCATGTTTGAATGTGTGGTATGGAGTGATTGGGGGGATTATGGCCGAATTTGAGGGAGTTTGGAGTGGGGGAGTGGACGGCTTTGTGTGGGAGAGGGGGGAGGCCGAATGTACTTTTGCTTTTGGTACATTTTCGGTCTTCTTTTTAGTAAGCAAAAGTGTTCATTTTGGTTCTGTTAGCCGAAATTTTACCAAGGTTTTTCTCTCAATTTTCTTCATTTGTTAAAACCGAAATTCCAAGTGAGTTCTCCATCATTTCCTTCACAAACCGAAAGTCCAGGCAACTTTGCTGATTTTGTGCTTTGTTTTCTCTCAATTATTTTTGGTAGCCGTATGCTCTCTCTCTCCCTTTTCTTTTCATGTAGGTAAGTCGAAACTAGTTTCTTCCTTACTCAGATTCTCTTTTTCTTCTTTAAGCCGTGATAGCCGAATTACTCATTTGTTCTCCTCATTTCTTTGTGCCGAAACCACAACCACTTGCATCTCAAACCTTTGCTTTCTTTTCTTATTCATTATTGCCGAAACTTCATTCTCATTTCCTATTTTCTTTTCCTTCCTTCTCCATTTAAAACCGAATATAAGTGTGTGTTAAACACTTAGGCTGAATCTCTCCTCTCCTAGTAGTCTCCCTTGGCCGAATCTTTTGTGGCTCTCTCCTATTGTAGTCTTGGCCGAATATCAGTAAGTGTTGGGGTCTTGCTTCGATCGTTTGGATTTGGTAAGTGATTGGCCGAATGGTCATCTCCCTTCCCCTATACTTTGTTGATGTTGGTTGATTAAGAGCCGAATATGGCCTGGTTGTTGAGTGTTAATCTTTTGGTGTGGAACCGATTTCTTTAGGGTCATTGGAGTGTGGAAGCAAGCAAGAGGAGTCGTTTTTCTGTTATCCGATTGATAAGTGGTGGTAAGAGGATTATTTGTTAGACTATTCTTTTGGATTTCAATAAGATAAGGCTTCAAGTGTTTTAACTGTTCTCTTTTTAGGGGTGGCCGATTGTTAAAGGAGAACCACTGCTTGGTTCAAGATTTGGTAGGAAACCAAATCTAATATAAAGGTAAAGGTTCGATATTAACCCCTTTGGTTAATTGATGTTGGCCGAATGTTAAGGATGCCTAACCCTTATGTTTGGCCGATTGTAGGAGCTAGTACTCGAGGGATTTAGATCGTTTCGTTGGGATTTTAGACTCGTATTACCAGGTGTGTAACTAACACACCCATACTTAGTGATATTATTATTAAACCTGTTTGCCTATTAAAATCATGGCAGTTTGATGGATTGATATGATACCCTTTTGGGTATGATCTTGGACTCGGGTAAGTCAGTGTTGTTTTGAGCTTACTGATGATCTATATGGTACCATGACTATAGATGTATGTGATATGGGATAATGATGTAAAACATATTAGCATGATATGTATGACTTGTATGATATGCATGATCACATGAGTTGGTATGATGATGGGTGATATGAGTGGAGGGAGCAGTGATATTTTTGTGCTGACGAGCACCAGTGTTTTGGTAACACACTTTGTGACTTTGGGTCACCAGAGGTTTGGCACCTCCAGAGGTTTGGCACCTCATTGCGACTCGTCCCTGTGGTTTGACACCACCGTGGGTTGGCCCCACTTGAGATATGGGATCGTCTGCTAGTGATTGGGTATCACACGATGGGTTAGCCCCATCACTCGATTATTGTGACTACGGTCACCAGTGGTTTGGTACCACATTTGTGTCTTTGGGACACCAGAGGTTGGGCACCTCATTGCGACTCGTCCCTGTGGTTTGACACCACCGTGGGTTGGCCCCACTTGAGATACGGGATCGTCTGCTAGTGATTGGGTATCACACGATGGGTTGGCCCCATCATTGGATTGTGACTTCGGTCACCAGTGCTTTGGTAGCACAAACGTGTCTTTGGGACACCAGTGGTTTGGCACCACATTGACGGATATTGTGTCTTTGGGACACCAGTGTTTTGGTAACACATTGTGACTATATGTCACCAGTGGTTTGGCACCACCAGTGGTTTGGTACCACACGGGGTAGAAAAGGAGATACGGATGGTTAGGATCGGGTTGCATTAATTATGTTGCTATGTATGATGTGTGTTAGCATGTTGTTTCATCGGGAGCGGGATTTATGCACTGAGTCATTCGACTCACCCTCTCCTTTGACATTTCAGGTGACTCGTAGACGCGGACATGGAGCCGGGGTGGACTCGGGGTGCACATGCCATGCTTTAATAAAAGTTTGCTCAGACTATTCAATTTGGGTACTTTAACTTATTTACTTTTAGTTGGGTTTTAATTTGGATTTGTAAAAGGCCTTTGATTTATGTTTTATGATGTTTATGTTTGATTAGATTTTGATATGCCTTAACAAGATAACTTAGTATGAATTTTTCTAAAATTTGGAAAGACAATGGTTTCAAAATTATAACGCAATGTGTTTTAAACTATACCATCGGGTATCCCACTATGTTTTGTTATAAAGTAAACTCAAAAGATTTTTCAAATCAAACTCGATTTTCTACTAAGTCAAAAATGTTTTAAAATAGCACTAAGAAACTATTGGAATTACTAAATGAAATCAATTCGTTTTTAACTATATACTTCGGATAAGTTTTCAAAATTTTCGAGTTTCAAATACACCATTTGATTTCAAACAAGCCTTCTCAAAATTTTCTTCAAATTTACTATGTTTTCCCCGCTTCTAAACGGAAAAAAAATCTAACCTCTCAAATACGTTTTCCCCGTAACATACCAGATTCGGACGTGGTGTCTTGTCCGGGTTTGGGATATTACAATTGTGGTATTAGAGCCAAGTTCAAAAGCTCGGCTGTGGGCCTGAGGCCCAAAATGGTTTCAAAAGTTTGTTTTAAGTGTTTTGGGTTTGAATATACGGTTTGAAAGGCATGGCACCGAGTCTCCGGCACCAGTTCGCCCAGGTAAGTACCCCGTACTATTGCTTGTGATTTGGTTGGATGTGATATGATTTGATAAATAGTAATAGTATACTACTTTAGAGATTGAAACTGATAGGATTCTGTGAACTCGCGAGAACAAATCTCCTTGAATATTCATAAGACTTGCTCTTAAACAGTGGAATAAGTACTGATTCATAAAACTCTTTAATCAGATACGTAGAAAAATTAGTCATGAGCACTCGAGGCGGACGTGGTCGTAATACTCGTGGTAGAGGTAGGGGTAGAATGACAGTTTCTGAGCCCGTAGGATCTGGTCAGGGTTCAGAAAATGAGATACCAGTTCCGCCACCAGCTGGAGGTGGTGAGTTCCAAGATCAGACTGGGGACGATGCAGTGTCACAGGCGATGCTGCGAGTGTTGGAAAGGGTAGCTGGTGTAGGTGGTGGTGCAGGAGTTAGAAAATCTGTGCCTGAGCGACTTCGGGCAAATGGGGCTGAATTCTTCCGAGGTGTTTCTGGTGTTGCTCCCAGCACTGCTGAATATTGGCTGGAGGCAACTGAGCGGATCATGGATGATCTGGACTTGACTGCTGAAGAGAAGCTGAAGGGCATCGTATCGCTTCTTCGGGATGAGTCATATCAGTGGTGGCTCACGGTTCGGGACAGTGTGGCAGTAGAGGATCTGACATGGGATTATTTCAGGGCTGCATATCAAAAGAAATACATCGGAGCTAGTTATATTGACTCCCAGCGGAAGGCATTTCTGAGGCTTGTTCAGGGGAGTAAATCTATTTCTGAATACGAGGCTGAGTTCCTGAAGCTGAGTAGGTATGCCAGGGGCATTGTGGCCACTGAGCATGAGAGGTGTGTTCGTTTTGAGGATGGTCTGCGAGACGAGTTGAGACTGCTGATTGCTCCACAGCAGGAGCGCGAGTTTGCTGTCTTAGTTGAGAAGGCTAAGGTAGCTGAGGGTGTTAAGGAGTCCGTGAGGCAGGGCATGGACAGAAATAGGAATAAGAGGAGCTTTGGGTCTTCTGGGTCGTCGGGTAATCTGCAGAAGAGGGCTAGACCGAGTGGGCCGAATCAGCCTGCCAGGTTTGTTGCTGCTAGGCAGGGACCGCCGCAGTGTAATCAGTGTGGGAAATCTCATTGGGGTGGCTGCTGGACTGGAGGAAAAGGTTGCTTTGAGTGTAGTTCTATGGAGCACCGTGTGAGGGACTGTTCGCGTAGGTTGGCCAGGATTCAGTCGGAGAGTCAGGGCCGTAATCAGTTCAGGAGTAGTGGACCGCCACAGCAGAGGGGCCGTGGTAATGGCAGTGGTGGTAATGGTTCTGGTCGGGGCCGTGGAGCACCGGGCAGAGGTGCGGGTAGTTCTGATGCCAGACAGCCTGGATTAGTATATGCAGCGAGGCGCCGAGAGGAGGGCGACGCACCGGACGTCATAACTGGTACGTTCTTGATCTTTGGTTCTCCTTATACTGCTTTGATTGATGTGGGTTCGACGCACTCTTATGTTGCCAGTAGTATAGTAGAGACCATGGATTTAGACTCTGAGGTATCTTCTAGGCAGATGACTGTAATTAGCCCTCTAGGTCACTCTGTAGTAGTAGATAAACTGTTTAGAGAGGTACCCCTAGAACTCCAAGGGGTAGTGTTTGCTGCTGATCTGATGGAACTGCCGTTTGGGGAGTTCGATCTGATTCTTGGGATGGACTGGTTGGTCAAGTACCAGGCGAGGTTGGATTGCGCGGCCAAGCGCATGGTTCTTAAGACGGTTGAGGGTGATGAGGTGGCTATGATAGGTAATAGGAGGGATTACTTATCAAATGTGGTATCTGCTTTGAAAGCAGAGAAGATGGTCAGGAAGGGCTGTGAAGCGTATGTAGTTCATGTATATGCTTTGGTGGCTAAAGAGTCTGCTGTGGAGAAGGTTCGTACTGTTAAGGAATTTGCTGATGTGTTTCCTGAAGAGCTTCCGGGTTTGCCGCCAGATCGTGAGGTAGAGTTCGGGATAGATCTGTTACCCGGGACTACGCCAGTGTCTATTGCTCCGTATAGGATGGCGCCAAAAGAGTTGGTTGAGCTTAAGGCTCAGATCCAGGAGTTATTGGATCGAGGTTTTATCAGGCCCAGTGTTTCACCGTGGGGTGCGCCGGTACTTTTTGTTAAGAAGAAAGATGGCACAATGCGGATGTGCATAGATTACCGCCAGTTGAACAAGCTGACGATTAAAAACAAGTATCCGTTGCCACGGATAGATGATCTGTTTGATCAGCTGAGAGGTGCTGCGGTATTCTCGAAGATTGACTTGAGGTCTGGGTATCATCAGTTGAAGGTTAAAGAGGCTGATATCCATAAAACAGCGTTTCGGACTCGATACGGGCACTACGAATTTCTGGTAATGCCGTTCGGGTTGACTAACGCACCGGCAGCGTTTATGGATATGATGAATAGGGTGTTTCAGTAGTATCTGGATCAGTTCGTGGTGGTTTTCATAGACGACATCTTAGTGTATTCAAGAACAGAGGAAGAGCATGATGCACATTTGAGTGTTGTGCTGCAGATTCTGAGGGAGAAGCAGCTCTATGCTAAGTTCAATAAGTGCGAGTTCTGGCTTAGAGAAGTGACGTTCTTGGGTCATGTAGTGTCGGCTGAAGGGATTCGAGTAGATCCTCGTAAGATTGAGGCAGTTTTGGATTGGAAGCCGCCTAGGTCAGTGGCTGAGATTCGGAGTTTTCTGGGTTTGGCCGGATACTACCGAAGGTTTGTTGAGGGTTTTTCGTTGATAGCAGCACCGATGACCAAGTTGCTGAGGAAAGAGGTTCCGTTTGTATGGACTGAGAAACAGCAGGAAAGCTTCGATAAGTTAAAGAAGATTTTGACTGAGGCTCCGGTTTTGATTCAACCTGAGGCTGGTAAGGAATTCACAGTGTATTGCGACGCATCACATACGGGCTTGGGTTGTGTACTGATGCAAGAAGGTAAGGTTGTGGCTTACGCTTCTCGACAGCTGAGGCCACATGAGGTCAACTATCCGACGCACGATTTGGAGCTAGCGGCTGTAGTCTTCGCCTTAAAGATTTGGAGGCACTACTTGTACGGGGAGAGATCGATAGTCTACACAGATCATAAAAGTCTGAAGTATCTCCTGACTCAGAAGGATTTGAATTTGAGGCAGCGCAGATGGGTTGAGTTGCTGAAAGATTATGACTGTTCTATTGAGTATCATCCGGGCAAGGCTAACGTGGTGGCAGACGCGTTGAGCCGTAAGGTTGTTTCGGACTTAAGAGTATTGTTTGCCCACTTGAGCTTGTATGACAAGGGGAGTATTTTGGCAGAGTTGCAGGTTAAGCCTACTTGGGTTGAGCAGATCAGAGAGAAACAGCTAGAGGATGAGGTTCTGAGTACGCGAAGGTTACAAGTGCAGGATGGTGGTTTGGAGGGTTACAGCTTGTCTAGTGATGAGGTTCTGTGTTTTCAGGGTAAGGCTTGTATGCCTAAAGATGTTGAGCTGAGGCAGAAGATTCTTCAGGACGCACATAGCAGTCCTTATGCTATGCATCCTGGAGGTAGCAAGATGTATAGGGATCTTAGAGAGCAGTTTTGGTGGCCTGGCTTGAAGAAAGAGGTGACAGAGTTTGTTGGGAAGTGTCTGACTTGTCAGCAAGTCAAGGATGAACATCAGTTACCGTCGGGGTTGCTTCAGCCTGTGAAGATTCCTCAGTGGAAGTGGGAAAGGATAACCATGGATTTCGTCAGTGGGTTACCACTTACGCCAAGCAAGAAGGATTCAATTTGGGTAGTGGTGGATCGCCTGACTAAATCAGCTCACTTTATTCCGGTGAGGGTTGACTACTCACTTCAGAAGCTAGCGAAGCTGTATGTGTCAGAGATAGTGAGGTTGCACGGTGTGCCAGTTTCGATAATCTCGGATAGGGATCCCAGGTTTACGTCAAGGTTCTGGAAAGCATTGCATCAAGCTCTGGGTACTCGTTTGGATTTCAGCACAGCTTTTCACCCTCAGTCTGACGGTCAATCAGAAAGGGTTATTCAGATCTTAGAGGATATGCTGAGAGGTTGTGTCTTGGATTTCAGAGGTAGTTGGGAGGAATTTTTACCATTAGCTGAGTTTGCCTACAACAACAGTTATCAAGCGAGCATCAAGATGGCACCATATGAGGCGTTGTATGGTAGGAAGTGTCGCTCACCTACGTGTTGGACGGAGTTGGGTGAACGTCAGTTGTTGGGACCCAAGTTGGTTGCTGAGACAGAAGACAAGGTTAAGTTGATTCAGTCTCGATTGAAGGAAGCTTCGGACCGGCAAAAGTCTTATGCCGATCTTAAGCGGAGAGACATAGAGTTTGCTGTGGGGGATCAAGTTTTCCTGAAGGTCTCGCCGTGGAAGAAGGTGCTGAGGTTCGGGAGGAAAGGCAAGCTAAGTCCGAGGTTTATTGGGCCGTATAAGGTATTGAGGCGAGTTGGACCAGTGGCATATCAGCTTGAGTTGCCAGCGGAGCTAAGTCAGATTCACGACATTTTCCACGTATCGATGCTTCGGCGTTATCGTTCAGATCCGTCACATGTGGTAGCAGTGGAAGAGATCGAGGTAAATCCAGATTTGACCATGGAGGAGGAACCTGTGCAGATCCTTGATCGGGATGTGAAGATTCTGCGTAGAAAGTCTGTGCCTTTGGTTAAGGTACTTTGGCGGAATCATGGCGTAGAAGAAGCGACGTGGGAACCCGAGGATATGATGAGACAGCAATACCCGCAACTCTTCTGATCAGGTAATTTCGAGGTCGAAATTATTTTTAAGGGGGGTAGAACTGTAATATCCCGGGTTAGGGGGCTATTTTGTTGTTGCATGATATTGCATGAGTTAGTGTGCTGTGTTGCTATTTCTATGTTTTAGGGGCTTAGTTGTAGGCTAGGAGTATGCCTGAGGGAAAGGGGAAAATTTAGTTTTTGAGCCTTAGGTGTAGGGAGCTGAAAGAGCTGGGGTTTAAGAATATAATTTGGAGTTTTACTGCACAAATGAAGAGCTGGCAAGGTGGTAAGCATGCGTTACTTGGGGGAGCTAGGTGTGGCGTCATCTACATGTGATGGGGGTCTAGTGTTCGAGCTGCAGAGCCCCCATTTTGGCTTCATTTTGGGACGGCATGGAGGAGAGGTAGAAGGCAACTAGAATTCTACCTTGGACCAAGTCATACCATTCAAAAGAAAGGTGGAGAGCAATTGTAGGAGGGAGACTTGGTCATGCATGTTTGAATGTGTGGTATGGAGTGATTGGGGGGATTATGGCCGAATTTGAGGGAGTTTGGAGTGGGGGAGTGGACGGCTTTGTGTGGGAGAGGGGGGAGGCCGAATGTACTTTTGCTTTTGGTACATTTTCGGTCTTCTTTTTGGTAAGCAAAAGTGTTCATTTTGGTTCTGTTAGCCGAAATTTTACCAAGGTTTTTCTCTCAATTTTCTTCATTTGTTAAAACCGAAATTCCAAGTGAGTTCTCCATCATTTCCTTCACAAACCGAAAGTCCAGGCAACTTTGCTGATTTTGTGCTTTGTTTTCTCTCAATTATTTTTGGTAGCCGTATGCTCTCTCTCTCCCTTTTCTTTTCATGTAGGTAAGCCGAGACTAGTTTCTTCCTTACTCAAATTCTCTTTTTCTTCTTTAAGCCGTGATAGCCGAATTACTCATTTGTTCTCCTCATTTCTTTGTGCCGAAACCACAACCACTTGCATCTCAAACCTTTGCTTTCTTTTCTTATTCATTATTGCCGAAACTTCATTCTCATTTCCTATTTTCTTTTCCTTCCTTCTCCATTTAAAACCGAATATAAGTGTGTGTTAAACACTTAGGCCGAATCTCTCCTCTCCTAGTAGTCTCCCTTGGCCGAATCTTTTGTGGCTCTCTCCTATTGTAGTCTTGGCCGAATATCAGTAAGTGTTGGGGTCTTGCTTCGATCGTTTGGATTTGGTGAGTGATTGGCCGAATGGTCATCTCCCTTCCCCTATACTTTGTTGATGTTGGTTGATTAAGAGTCGAATATGGCCTGGTTGTTGAGTGTTAATCTTTTGGTGTGGAACCGATTTCTTTAGGGTCATTGGAGTGTGGAAGCAAGCAAGAGGAGCCATTTTTCTGTTATCCGATTGATAAGTGGTGGTAAGAGGATTATTTGTTAGACTATTCTTTTGGATTTCAATAAGATAAGGCTTCAAGTGTTTTAACTGTTCTCTTTTTAGGGGTGGCCGATTGTTAAAGGAGAACCACTGCTTGGTTCAAGATTTGGTAGGAAACCAAATCTAATATAAAGGTAAGGGTTCGATATTAACCCCTTTGGTTAATTGATGTTGGCCGAATGTTAAGGATGCCTAACCCTTATGTTTGGCCGATTGTAGGAGCTAGTACTCGAGGGATTTAGATCGTTTCGTTGGGATTTTAGACTCGTATTACCAGGTGTGTAACTAACACACCCATACTTAGTGATATTATTATTAAACCTGTTTGCCTATTAAAATCATGGCAGTTTGATGGATTGATATGATACCCTTTTGGGTATGATCTTGGACTCGGGTAAGTCAGTGTTGTTTTGAGCTTACTGATGATCTATATGGTACCATGACTATAGATGTATGTGATATGGGATAATGATGTAAAACATATTAGCATGATATGTATGACTTGTATGATATGCATGATCACATGAGTTGGTATGATGATGGGTGATATGAGTGGAGGGAGCAGTGATATTTTTGTGCTGACGATCACCAGTGTTTTGGTAACACACTTTGTGACTTTGGGTCACCAGAGGTTTGGCACCTCCAGAGGTTTGGCACCTCATTATGACTCGTCCCTGTGGTTTGACACCACCGTGGGTTGGCCCCACTTGAGATATGGGATCGTCTGCTAGTGATTGGGTATCACACGATGGGTTGGCCCCATCACTCGATTATTGTGACTACGGTCACCAGTGGTTTGGTACCACATTTGTGTCCTTGGGACACCAGAGGTTGGGCACCTCATTGCGACTCGTCCCTGTGGTTTGACACCACCGTGGGTTGGCCCCACTTGAGATACGGGATCGTCTGCTAGTGATTGGGTATCACACGATGGGTTGGCCCCATCATTGGATTGTGACTTCGGTCACCAGTGCTTTGGTAGCACAAACGTGTCTTTGGGACACCAGTGGTTTGGCACCACATTGACGGATATTGTGTCTTTGGGACACCAGTGTTTTGGTAACACATTGTGACTATATGTCACCAGTGGTTTGGCACCACCAGTGGTTTGGTACCACACGGGGTAGAAAAGGAGATACGGATGGTTAGGATCGGGTTGCATTAATTATGTTGCTATGTATGATGTGTGTTAGCATGTTGTTTCATCGGGAGCGGGATTTATGCACTGAGTCATTCGACTCACCCTCTCCTTTGACATTTCAGGTGACTCGTAGACGCGGACATGGAGCCGGGGTGGACTCGGGGTGCACATGCCATGCTTTAATAAAAGTTTGCTCAGACTATTCAATTTGGGTACTTTAACTTATTTACTTTTAGTTGGGTTTTAATTTGGATTTGTAAAAGGCCTTTGATTTATGTTTTATGATGTTTATGTTTGATTAGATTTTGATATGCCTTAACAAGATAACTTAGTATGAATTTTTCTAAAATTTGGAAAGACAATGGTTTCAAAATTATAACGCAATGTGTTTTAAACTATACCATCGGGTATCCCACTATGTTTTGTTATAAAGTAAACTCAAAAGATTTTTCAAATCAAACTCGATTTTCTACTAAGTCAAAAATGTTTTAAAATAGCACTAAGAAACTATTGGAATTACTAAATGAAATCAACTCGTTTTTAACTATATACTTCGGATAAGTTTTCAAAATTTCCGAGTTTCAAATACACCATTTGATTTCAAACAAGCCTTCTCAAAATTTTCTTCAAATTCACTATGTTTTCTCCGCTTCTAAACGGAAAAAAAATCTAACCTCTCAAATACGTTTTCCCCGTAACATACCAGATTCGGACGTGGTGTCTTGTCCGGGTTTGGGATGTTACAAAAAGTAATATTAAAATATTTTCTAACCTCGAATGTGTGGTATCGAAACCACTATTCTGACTAGAGTCTAAACCGGGCTGTTACAAAGTTGCAGTCATTAAGTTTAACATATGCCTTCATATGTTGTGGATAGAAATTTCTATCCACTAATGTAGGTAGCATAGAAACTTGAATCAATAGGTCTTTAAAAAGGTTGTAATGAGGATTGAGGCTAAATCTAACAGCCCAATTTTGGGGCTAGTCGAAACAGTGGTTTTGGGACCACAAATCTGACATAGTAAAACTTGTTTTTATTAGATTTTTATGGCCTACAATTTCACAAAATCATTTCGTGAAAATTTCTTTCTTAAATATTGACGTTTGGGCACTCAATTTAGTCAAAATGACTAAATAGTAAAAGGTGCAAAAGTTGAGTTCTACATGTTAAAGATGTCCAATTGCTATGAGATTTTAAATTAGAAGTCCTCAGATGGTAATTAGATCACTTGTTAAGTTTGTGGAGAAAATGGGCATGGAGAGATAAAATTTCAAAGAAAGGTAAAAAGGGCATTTTGGTCATTTGGTAAATAAAAGAATAAAAAGGGAAAATAAAGCCAAAAATTTGTCCATCTTCTTCCTCCCTTAGCCTAATTTCTCAAGCTCACCATAGCTAGGGTTTCTTCAACTTTCAAGCTTGATAGTAAGTGCATCCTAGCCCCGTTTTTAATGTTCTTAACATTTTTGAAGTCGTATTACTCGATCTTTCCCTTTCTACCACTATTTTGAAGTAGGGTTCATATTTAAAAATTTACCCATGTATGACATGCATTTGTTTTGATGTTTAATGGTAGAAAGTGAAAGTTTGATGTGTAATAAACAATTTTTACTAAGTGATTTTTCATGAAAATACCTAAAAAGGACCTATTAGTAAAAAAGTTGTAAAATGAGTAGTTAAAATCTGATTTGATGAAAAATGTGGGCTGATATGAGAATGTTTAGGGTTCGATTAGGCTTGGGTTTCAAGGAAAATGGATACATTTCATTTTACGAGCCTAGGGAAAGTGTAATTTTGCCATAGTATGATTTTTGGACTGAGTTGAATAATGTGGATGTTAAATAAGTTAAGTTTGCTATTATAGATCAAGAAAAATGAAGTTCAGACCTTGATCGTGGGAAAAAAAAGGTTATTAACGATTAGGTCCATTTCCGCTATTTTTGTACCAAGGTAAGTTCATGTGTAAATAATGCATTAACTTTATATTCGAATTAATGATTTAGTAATTGATTTATTTATGAATGTTAATGTATGTGATTATTTGACAAAGATTCGATGGAGTGTAATCCTGGTTGAACATTAGGAATAGTTTAGGATACGAGTGACATGTCACTAGGAACCCATGTGATATGTATGATTATGTTATTCCGGCTGCTAGTCATGTACGTCCTACTGGTTGCTTGGTAATCCTTCGTGTGTTGTGGATACCTGAGACGTTGTGTGAGTAGTCCGTGTAGCAACATCTTGACCGACAGCTTGTGTGAGCAGGCCCGTGATAGCTCGAGAGCGAGCATTATGAGTTAAAATATATGAGGTAGCATTGGCTACATATGTGGAACTTATGTTCAACAATTCCGTGTATCCGATAGTATTCCAAACCGGTCAACGAGAATGTTAAAGATGAGCTTGTGTGTGATATTATTTCAAGGTACTACAGGTGTGAATGTAAAACCCTTATGTGTTGAAATTTAGCTTGCCCTATAGGTGTGTGATCCGGCCGTGTGTCCCTTGCATTTTGAATTTTAGCTTCAAATTGGCCATACGGGCTAAGACACGGCCGTGTGTCTCAGTCGTGTGAAGGACACGGCCTAGGGACATGGGCATGTGCCCAGCGCGTGTGAAGTCTACACCTATTTTATGAAAAATTATGAAAATTAAATCACCCACACGGTCTAAGCACACGGGTGTGTGACTTGGCCGTGTGACTTTATTTTGTTGATTATGTCATAAATAGGGAGTTACACAGGCTAGCGACACGGGCGTGTGCGACCACACGGCCTACCTACACAGGTGTGTCCCAAGCCACACGGGCGTGTGACACTTGTTTTAGTGAATATTTTCTAAGTGTTGTGAAAGTTTCCAAAGTTCTTGGTTAAGTCCCGAACTGCTCCCAATGTATGTTTTGAGCTTCGTAGGCTCGTTTAAGTGACTATATGGATGTTTTTGAAAGGTTTTCAATTTGGATGGAAATTTATGTCTTGGTTTTGAAGGTTTGCCTGTGTTTAAGTCCTCTAATGTCTCGTACCTTATTTTGGAGTCGAATACGGGTAAGGAGTGTTACATTTAGTGGTATCAGAGCTACGTTTTAGTCAACTCTCAGACTAACGTAGTGTGTGTACGAGTCTAGCTATACATGCCATAAATGAACTATGATAGTGTAATGACTCCTGACAATTTTAAATTTTGTTTTCATATAGTAAATGGATCCCAATTGAGCTGAAGCTGATGATGTTGAAAGTAATGCACCGGCTCCCGCTTAAAGGGCAGCACCGTCTGATAGTAGACCTCCTACGGTTAGTCAGGGAGAAGGGGGCAGGGAAGCCTTTCTCCATATGATGAATGAGTGGTATACGAAATTTGTTTGAACAAATCTGAATGCCCACCCTCCTCCACCCCCATCTATTCCTCGATCGGTTCTCGTAGGTCCACAAGGTATGGACTTTGTAAGACTGAATAAGCCCCCGATTGATAAGATCCAAAAGCATGGGCTGAAGATTTTAGAGCTAATGTGGATGATGATCCCGAGAGAGCCGAGTTTTGGCTCAAAAACTCCATCAGGGTATTAGATGAGTTGTACTGCACGCCGGATGAGTGTTTAAAGTGCACTATCTCGCTTCTAAGAGATTCTGCATACCATTGGTGGAATACACTTGTATCTGTTATCCTGAGAGAAAGGGTTACATGGGAATTCTTTCAAGAGTAGTTCTGAAAGAATTATATTAGCCAACGGTTTATCAATCAGAAACGTAAGGAATTTCTTGAGCTGAAACAGGGCCGTATGACCGTAACCGAGTATGAGCAAGAATTTGTCAGACTAAGTATGCTCGGGAGTGTGTTTCCATCGAGGCCATTATGTGCAATAGATTTGAGGATGGATTGAATGAAGAAATACGTGTGTTAGTTGGGATCTTAGAGGTGAAAGAATTTATGGTATTGGTCGAACGAGCTTGTAAGGCCAAAGAATTGAACAAAGAGAAGAGAAAAGCTGATCTCGAAGCTAGAGATTCAAATAAAAGATAGATGAGTAAGTCTTTTACATCTCAGTCCAAGAAGTCTAAAGAAATGTATACCCGTTCAAATGTTTCAGCAGGGTATGCACACAGAAATCATGGGAAACAACATTCGAGATTTAAATCTCAAGCTACTTCGATGGCGAGTGTGGATAATGTAAAGTCCAACAGACCCAAATGGCAGCATTGTGGAAGAAGACATCTAGGTGAGTGTTGGATGAATGTTTGAGCTTGTTTCAAGTGTGGTTCTTAGGAGCATTTTTATCAAAGATTGCCCTGAAATGGCACAAAAGGAAAAATTTTAGAGTGCGAGGTTGAGTAATACTACTAATAGGGATAAACCACTGAGAAACACAGAAAATGGAGCTAGTAGTACAGGTATAACGAAATATACAACTGTAAGATCCGAAGCTCGAGCACCTGCTAGAGCCTATGCCATCCGTGCTTGCGAAGAAGCGACATCTCTCGATGTTATCACTGGTACTTTTTCTCTCTATAATAATAATGTAGTTGCATTGATCGATCCTAGATCGACTCACTTTTCTGTTTGTGTGAAATTAGTAGTTAGTGAGAGCTTGCCCGTTGAGCTTTAAAACCCATGTCTTAATTTCATGAATGGATGATGTTTATGTAAAATGCCATGGTTATATGTTTGTGTTTTATGATGTTTGTTGGAAAAATATTAAAGGTATGTTAGAAATTAATAAGTTTTGAATGGGAAATTTTGGTGAAATTGAGTATTTAGGGCTAAATTGTAAAAAATAAATTTTTGAGGGGCCCAATTGCAAAATAAATGAAATGTATGCATTTGTATAGGTATATGGAGCATTCGACCCTTGATATGTATAATCAAATTTGGTGTATTTCGTGTTTTATACAAATTGGACTAATTTGTTAAATTGTGAAATATTAGGGGTAAAATAGTAAATTGTACATCTATGTGTTTTGGGACAAAATTGAGATGAAATGTGCTTGAATGAGCTAAATTTTAATATGTTTAGATCAAGAACAAAGAAAAACGGATTTGGATCGGGGAAAGGCGAAGGTTATCGAATAGCCGGTCTTCGTTGTCTGTCGATAGGCGAGGTAAGTCCTTAAGCAAGTTATTACTGTAAATATTGTTCGTAATATAGTTTACATGTCGAACTTTGAACTGTTGGATTGAAATTTAATCATAGCCGAATGTGACATGAAGATTTGATTATGAATGGTAGTTAAACTTAATTGATTTCATTTTGTACAAGTGATTTAAAATAAGCACGGCACATGTTATATTTGAATTGTATCGAAAGTATCGGGCTAAATGCCTAGTAGGCCTTGTGTCAGTGGAAAGTATCGGGCTAAATGCCTAGCAGGCCTTGTGCCGGTGAAATGTATCGGGCTTTGAGCCTAGCAGGCCTCGTGCCGGTGAAAAGTTTCGGGCTTATTGCCTAGCAGGCTAAATGCAAGTGATTTTTAAATACGAGCTTATGCATATAAACTGGTGGAGTTATGTTGGCAAAAGGACAAACTTAAGCTTATTCGTATGAATTAAATTACAGAGCCGTACAGGTAAGTACTTGTGAGTTGTTTAATCGAGTTTATATATTCATTCAATTATAAATGTATATATATATATATGTGATATTGGACGAAAATGTGGTATATGATTATGTATGTATATTCGGTTGTTTGTTTAGGAAATCATATTGATATTTCGTGCATATTGAATATTTGGAGTGATAAGATGTGAAGTGAATGGGTGTATATATATATGCTCTTGTATATGATTCCATTTAAAATGATGTGCATACGAATTGAGTATTTGGCAAGAAATGGATGTTTATCATTTAAATTTTGAGTTGAATTAATGAACTATTTGTTAAAGGTAGGATAATGAGAAATGTCAGGTTAAAGATGATATTGTAGTTCGATAATGTGATACCATATGTGTGATTTGTTAAAGTTTGAAGTAATATCAAGTATTTGACTTGGAAAGTTTAGGTGTCAAATTGAATTATTTTCTTTAAATTTGTTTAAGACTTACTAAGCTAGTGAGCTTATTCCGTGTGTGCTCTTTGTTCTGTTTTATAGATTTCGATCAAGCTACGAGCATCTGAGGATCATCGGAAAAGTTAACCACACTATCACCTCTTTTTGGTACTTAATCTTAGTTTTGAATCGAAGGCATGTATAGGTTAGACTAAGGTTTAGACTAATGACATTCGGTCTTGTATATATATGTATAGCCTTGCGAAAATGGCTATTTCTTTTGATCAAGTTTAATTCCTATGTTCTTGATATAATGGCTTGATTATAATATTAAGGGATGTGAAATTTAGCCATGGTTTAATCATGTATGGAATGTGGTCATATGATATGCATGTTGTGGTGTGTAGTCATGTGTTTTAACAATGAAGAAAATGACAGATGCTTGACGAGTTATAACATGTAGTATATTAAATAAGTAATATGCCTATTATATATAGATATGATGCATTTGGGATAAGCATGATATATTGATATGTTTTGCATTTGTTTTGATTTGGTTCGAATGAGGTAGATATAGTTGAGAGAATCTACTTTCGGTTGTGAATTAATTTGGTCTATTGGATTATTAAAGATGACATGTGAATGGTTATGAGTGGTAAGTTATTAGAAAAATATGTACATATGCCATTGTAATAATCATAAGAAATTGAATACTTGGGTTCGGCTTGTGATGGCTAAGGATGATTACAAATTGTACTGACAAAGGTTAGCTTAATATTGCATGGTAAAGCTCTCTGTGCTACCCTTGAACCTAATTTTAATAGCCGAAATGGGTGAGAGAAAGGAATCAGTTTGTGAATGTGATTTATGCTTGGTAATTAACATGCGAATAGGGTATATAAGGGTTACATTTTATGCTTATATATTGGTTCATGATGATAGACTATTATGCGTATTAAAAATGTTGCATAAATGTTATGTTTGTCCATAGGGTGATGATATTAAAGTTGCATATGTGTTTGGACAGAAAATAATACGATATTTTAATTGCTAGTCGAATAGGATATGAGTCAAATGGTTAAGTGTATACATGTCGTGAATGAATGGCTAATTTCGAAATAGTTAACAGTGCATATAATTTTTGTGGTTTATAATTTGCTTAATTATACATGGTGGATTGAAAATGCAATATTGCTTGTGGTTGTTAATTCATATATCTGTATGTATGCTCAAATTTTTAAAGCAAAGTGTTCAAATTTTGTTAAGTAAAACCTTGTGACCCCAATTCGGCGACGGATACGGGTTAGGGGTGTTACGTTTGATTGGTATCAGAGCTTACAGTTTAGTCGATTCTAGGACTACCGTAGAGCGTGAGAGTCTAGCTATACATGCCTTTATAGTATAAACGATAGTGTGGTGATTTCTGACATTTCCAACTGTGTTTTATATAGTAAATGGATTCCGATCCTAACAGAGCCGTAGCAGACGATGTAGAGAGTGTAGCGCTTGATCGTGCACGCGGATCAGTGCCAGTAGACTCTCGACCAGTCACGGGTAGCCATGAGGGGGAGGCTAAACAAGCCTTCTACTAGATGATGAATGAATGGTTTACCCAGTTTGTTCAGAATAACCTGGCTGTACAACCACCCCCACCCCCAAATAATCCAACTCCGGTACCTTCAGCACCCCCGATGATAGATCCGATGAGATCTAGTAGGCCTCCGGTTGATAAAATCAGGAAATATGGGGCCGAAGAATTCAAAGCCAATGATGATGATGGTGCAGAACGAGCCGAGATGTGGCTTGATAACACTATTCGGGTACTTGATGAGCTATCCTGTACTCCAAATGAATGCCTAAAGTGTGCTATATCTCTACTTCGGGACACTACCTATCACTGGTGGAACACACTAGTATCAGTGGTTCCGAAAGAAAAAGTGACTTGGGACTTCTTCTAGATCGAGTTCCATAAGAAATATATCAGTCAGAGATTCATCGATCAGAAACAAAAAGAATTTCTAGAATTAAAATAGGGTCGTATGACTGTGACAGAATATGAGCGGAAGTTTGTTAGATTGAGCCGTTATGCCCGAGAGCCTATATCAACTGAAGCCATTATGTGCAAAAGATTTGAAGACGGTCTGAATGAAGTCATAAAGTTTCTTGTTGGCATTCTTAAAATCAAAGAGTTTGTGGTACTAGTCGAGCGAGCTTGTAAAGCTGAAGAGCTCAAAAAAGAGAAGAGAAAGGCTGAAATAGGAGCTAGAGACACTCGTAAAAGATCATCGAGTAAGATTTTCCATTCAGTGCCTAAGAAGTTCAGAGATGACTTCAGTCGACATAAAGCTACTTCAGACTTGCCTAGACGTGATCGACCTCCAGTGAGTTCCCTAGCCACTTCGATGGCTAGTGTTGGTAATGTTCAGCAGAACCGGGCTGAGTGCAAGCATTGTGGGAAATGGCATTCTGGGAGTTGTAGATTTCGTGATTGGCCCTGCTTTAAATGTGGATCATCGGACCATTTCATTTGAGAGTGCCCGATGCTATCCGAGCAAAATACATCTCAAAACACTAAACCGAGCAGCGCGCCAGCACGGGGCAGACCACCCAGACATTCAGGCTATGTAGGTGGCAGTCAGAGAGGGACGAAAGACACTGCAGTTCGATCAGAGGCTAGAGCTCCAACTAGAGCTTATGCTATACGAGCCAGAGAGGATGCTTCTTCCCCAGATGTTATTACCGGTACTTTCACACTATATGATACTACTGTAATTGCATTGATTGATCCTGGTTCAACTCATTCATATGTGTGTGAAACTCTAGTATCCAGTAAGACTCTGCCAATTGAGTCTACTGAGTTTGTGATCCGTGTGTCCAACCTTTTGGGTAGATGTGTACTCGTTGATAAAGTGTGTAAAGGTTGCCCGTTGATGATTCGAGATTCCTGCTTTCCAGCTGATTTAATGTTGTTGCCCTTCGACGAGTTCGATATAATTTTGGGAATGGACTGGTTAACTTTGCATGATGCAGTGGTGAATTGCAAAAGAAAGATTATTGATTTGAGATGTCAGAACAGTGAGATCATTCGGGTTGAATCTAAAGATCTGAGTGGGTTACCGGCAGTAATATCCTCGATGTCAGCTTGTAAGTATGTGAGAAAAGGATGTGAAGCTTACTTGGCATATGTTTTGGATAATAAAGTGTCTGAGAGGCAGATTGAATCCGTACCAGTTGTATGTGAATACCCAGATGTGTTCCCTGAAGAATTGCCGGGTTTATCGCCAGTTCGAGAGATAGAATTTGGTATTGAATTAGTACTGGGGACGACTCCGATTTCGATAGATCCGTATCAGATGGCACCTACTGAATTGAAAGAGTTGAAAGCACAGTTGCAAGAGTTGACAGATAGGGGCTTTGCACGACCAAGTTTTTCTCCTTGGGGTGCACCAGTTCTATTTGTGAAAAAGAAAGATGGAACTATGCGAATGTGTATTGATTATCGGCAGCTAAATAAGGTGACTATAAAGAATAAATACCCGTTGCCTCGGATTGATGACTTGTTTGATCAGTTGAAAGGGGCTTCAGTGTTTTCAAAGATAGATTTGAGATCGGGATATTATCAGTTACGAGTCAGAGATTCCAATGTGCCATAGACTGCATTCCGAACGAGGTACAGACATTTTGAGTTCCTAGTCATGCCTTTTGGACTTACTAATGCACTTGCTGTTTTTATAGATTTGATGAATCGGGTTTTCAAGCGGTATTTGGATCGGTTTGTGCTAGTGTTTATAGATGATATCCTAATCTACTCCAGAGATGAAACGGAGCATGCTGAGCATTGGAGATTGGTGCTACAAACTTTGCGAGATCAACAGTTGTATGCAAAGTTTAGTAAGTGTGAATTCTGGATGAAGGAAGTCAACTTTTTGGGTCACGTCGTTTTAGCATCAGGTATTCGGGTTGATCCGAACAAAATATCGGCTATACTCGATTGGAAGCCACCAAAGAATGTTTCCAAAATTTGAAGCTTTCTGTGACTTGCGGGATATTATAGACTATTCGTCAAAGGTTTTTCCATGATAGCTACACCTTTGACAAAGCTACTACAGAAAGATGTCAAGTTCGAGTGGTCGGAAAAGTGTCAGAAAAGTTTCGATCAGTTAAAAGCCCTTTTGACTAAAGCTCTAGTGCAAGCTCAGCCTGAATCGGGTAAAGAATTTATCGGTTTATAGTGATGCTTCTTTGAATGGTTTGGGTTGCATTTTGATGCAGGAAGGCAAAGTCATAGCCTACGCTTTGAGACAATTGACGCCTCATGAAAGAAATTATCTGACTCATGATCTGGAATTAGCAGCCATTGTTTTCGCATTGAAAATTTGGCATCATTACTTATTCGGTGAGAAATGTCATGTTTATTCGGATCACAAAAGCCTGAAGTACCTAATGACTCAGAAAGATTTGAACATGAGACAACACAGATGGTTAGAGATGTTGAAAGACTATGAATTAGTGATTGACTACCATTCGAAGAAAGCTAACGTTGTTGCAGATGCTTTAAGTCGAAAATCATTGTTTGCTCTTCGTGCGTTGAACGCACATATGGTTCTGTCTGGTGGTGGTTCGATCATAGCCGAGTTGAAAGCAAAGCCGATGTTTATTCAACAAATTTGTGACGCGCAAAGGATTGACAAAGACTTAATTGTTAGACGAGTTCAGTGTGAAAATGATGCAGAGTCAGAGTTTCAAATTGATGCAAATGATTGTTTGAACTTTAAAGGCCGAATATGTGTACCGAAGAAGGTGGATTTGATTCAGATGATTTTGAACGAGGCTCATAATAGTCGATTATCGATACATCCGGGTAGCACAAAAATGTATAATGATTTGAAACAGTCCTATTGGTGGCCTGGAATGAAGTGGGATATATCTGAATTTGTTTCAAAGTGTTTAATTTGTCAGCAAGTAAAAGTAGAGCATCAAGTGCCTTCTGGATTACTTCAGCCGATCATGATTCCTGAATGGAAATGGGATAGAATCACTATGGATTTTGTATTCGGTTTGCCTACGACACCGAACAAGAAAGATGCAGTCTGGGTTATAGTGGATCGACTAACCAAATCAGCTCACTTTGTACCAGTTCGTATAGACTATTCGCTTGATAAACTTGCTGAGTCGTATGTATCTCAAATTGTGAGATTACATGTGTACCGAGTTTCATTGTTTCAGACAGAGACCCGAGATTCACATCACGGTTTTGGAAGAAGTTGCAAGATGCTTTAGGTACTAAACTCCACTTTAGCACAGCCTTTCATCTATAGACAGACGGTTAGTCTGAACGAACCATTCAGATACTTGAGGACATGTTGAGATGTTGCGTCCTCGAGTTTGAAGGTACGTGGGAAAGATACTTACCTTTGATTGAATTTGCTTATAATAATAGTTTTCAATCGAGTATCAAAATGGCACCTTACGAAGCTCTATACGGCCGTAAGTGTCGTACACCGTTGTACTGGACCGAACTCAGTGAAAATAAGATGCACGGGGTTGATTTGATTAAAGAGGCAGAACAGAAAGTGGCTATAATGAGAGATAGTTTGAAAGCTGCCTCGGATCGTCAAAAGTCCTATGCTGATTCGAAACGCAAAGACATTGAGTTTCAGGTCGGAGACTGGGTATTCTTGAAAGTTTCTCCGTGGAAGAAGGTATTCCGATTTGGTCAGAAAGGCAAACTAAGTCCGAGGTTCATCGGACCGTACGAGATCATCGAACGTATCGAGCCTGTTGCTTATAGATTGAAGTTGCCCTCTGAATTAGAAAAGTTACACAATGTATTTCACGTTTCGATGCTTCGTAGATATAGATCAGATCTGTCACATGTGATCACTCCGTCTAAGATTGAAATCCGATCCGATATGACTTATGAGGACGAACCGATCTGTATTTTAGCTCGGGAAATGAAAGAGTTGAGAAACAAGAGAATTCCATTAGTGAAAGTACTATGGAATCGGCATGGAGTTGAAGACGCTACGTAGGAGCCTGAGGATTGAATGAGGCAACAGTATCCGACTTTGTTTAATGGTAAGATTTTCGGGGACGAAAATCCCTAAGGGGGGAGGGTTGTAACAGTCCGAATTTGACCCTAATCGAAACGGTGGTTTCGAGACCACGAATCCGAGTCCGAAAAATTTTTAAATGATATATTCTGTGCTTATTATATGTGATTTATGATGTGTGAAAGTTTCATATAAAAATTTGATCGTTTGTGTGTTTAATTAAATAAAAAGGGCTTAATCGCGTAAATTATAAACTTGATAGTTTAAAGTGTAAGGACTAATTTAAAGTTGTTTTTCTAATTGGGAGCATTTAAAGTGCAAATTATCCAATTCAAAGGGTAGTGGACGGCAATGACTAGTGGTGTATCATTACATTATATGTTGATTTCATTTATTAAATAATTAAAGTTATATTTTAATTATTTTATAAAGTTATGTTTATAATAAAATAAAAGAAACATAGAAAGTGGTGTCATTTGCATTGTTCTTGCCGAAACATATAAAAAGAAAATAAAAGAAAAGAAGAACAAGGTTTAGCATTCGGTCAAGGAGAAATTTGGTGATTTAAGGTTAGTTTTGGTCAGTTTTTGATAATTTTTACGTTTTTGTAATCGTTGCTTCGAGAGCTTTAAAACCCATGTCTTAATTTCATGAATGGATGATGTTTATGTAAAATGCCATGGTTATATGTTTGTGTTTTATGATGTTTGTTGGAAAAATATTAAAGGTATGTTAGAAATTAATAATTTTTGAATGGGAAATTTTGGTGAAATTGAGTATTTAGGGCTAAATTGTAAAAATAAATTTTTGAGGGGCCCAATTGCAAAATAAATGAATGTATGCATTTGTATAGGTATATGGAGCATTCGGCCCTTGATATGTATAATCAAATTTGGTGTATTTCGTGTTTTATACAAATTGGACTAATTTGTTAAATTGTGAAATATTAGGGGTAAAATAGTAAATTGTACATCTATGTGTTTTGGGACAAAATTGAGATGAAATGTGCTTGAATGAGCTAAATTTTAATGTGTTTAGATCAAGAACAAAGAAAAACGGATTTGGATCGGGGAAAGGCGAAGGTTATCGAATAGCCGGTCTTTGTTGTCCGTCGATAGACGAGGTAAGTCCTTAAGCAAGTTATTACTGTAAATATTGTTCGTAATATAGTTTACATGTCAAACTTTGAACTGTTGGATTGAAATTTAATCATAGCCGAATGTGGCATGAAGATTTGATTATGAATGGTAGGTAAACTTAATTGATTTCATTTTGTACAAGTGATTTAAAATAAGCACGGCACATGTTTTATTTGAATTATATCGAAAGTATCGGGCTAAATGCCTAGCAGGCCTTGTGCCGGTGGAAAGTATCGGGCTAAATGCCTAGCAGGCCTTGTGTCGATGAAATGTATCGGGCTTTGAGCCTAGCAGGCCTCGTGCCGGTGAAAAGTTTCGGGTTTATTGCCTAGCAGGCTAAATGCTGGTGATTTTTAAAAACGAGCTTATGCATATAAACTGGTGGAGTTATGTTGGCAAAAGGACAAACTTAAGCTTATTCATATGAATTAAATTACAGAGCCGTACAGGTAAGTACTTCTGAGTTGTTTAATCGAGTTTATATATTCGTTCAATTATAAATGTATATATATATGTGATGTTGGACGAAAATGTGGTATATGATTATGTATGTATATTCGGTTGATTGTTTAGGAAATCATATTGATATTTCGTGCATATTGAACCTTTGGAGTGATAAGATGTGAAGTGAATGAGCGTATATATATATATGCTCTTGTATATGATTCCATTGAAAATGATGTGCATACGAATTGAGTATTTGGCAAGAAATGGATGTTTATCGTTTAAATTTTGAGTTGAATTACTGAACTATTTGTTAAAGGTAGGATAATGAGAAATGTCAGGTTAAAAATGATATTGAAGTTCGATAATGTGATACCATATGTGTGATTTGTTAAAGTTTGAAGTAATATCAAGTATTTGACTTGGAAAGTTTAGGTGTCAAATTGAATTATTTTCTTTAAATTTGCTTAAGACTTACTAAGCTAGTGAGCTTATTCCGTGTGTGCTCTTTGTTCTGTTTTATAGATTTCGATCAAGCTACGGGCATCTGAGGATTGTCGGAAAAGTCAACCACACTATCACCCCTTTTTGGTACTTAATCTTAGTTTTGAATCGAAGGCATGTATAGGTTAGACTAGGGTTTAGACTAATGACATTCGGTCTTGTATATATATGTATAGCCTTGCGAAAATGGCTATTTCTTTTGATCAAGTTTAATTCCTATGTTCTTGATATAATGGCTTGATTATAATATTAAGGGATGTGAAATTCGGCCATGGTTTAATCATGTATGGAATGTGGTCATATGATATGCATGTTGTGGTGTGTAGTCATGTGTTTTAACAATGAAGAAAATGACAGATGCTTGACGAGTTATAACATGTAGTATATTAAAATATATAGATGTGATGCGTTTGGGATAAGCATGATAGATTGATATGATTTGCATTTGTTTTGATTTGGTTCGAATGAGGTAGATATAGTTGAGAGAATGTACTTTCAGTTGTGAATTAATTTAGTCTATTGGATTATTAAAGATGCCATGTTAATGGTTATGAGTGGTAAGTTATTAGAAAAATATGTACATATGCCATTGTAATAATCATAAGAAATTGAATACTTGGGTTCGGCTTGTGATGGCTAAGGATGATTACAAATTGTACTGACAAAGGTTAGCTTAATATTGCATGGTAAAGCTCTCTGTGCTACCCTTGAACCTAATTTTAATAGCTGAAATGGGTGAGAGAAAGGAATTAGTTTGTGAATGTGATTTATGCTTGGTAATTAACATGCGAATAGGGTATATAAGGTTTACATTTTATGCTTATATATTGGTTCATGATGATAGACTATTATGCGTATTAAAAATGTTACATAAATGTTATGATTGTCCATAGGGTGATGATATTAAAGTTGCATATGTGTTTGGACAGAAAATAATATGATATTTTACTTGCTAGTCGAATAGGATATGAGTCACATGGTTAAGCGTATACATGCCGTGAATGAATGGCTAATTTCGAAATAGTTAACAGTGCATATAATTTTTGTGGTTTATAATTTGCTTAATTATACATGGTGGATTGAAAATGCAATATTGCTTATGGTTGTTAATTCATATATCTGTATGTATGCTCAAATTTTTAAAGCAAAGTGTTCAAATTTTGTTAACAAGTGACAATTTGTTAAATGATTTTCGATGATTGCTACTCCTATGATGAGATTGTTTCAAAAAGATGTCAAGTTTGAATGGTCTGAAAAATGTCAGCAAAGTTTTGAGAAGTTGAAGGCGTTATTGACCGAGGCACCGATTTTAGTGCAACCTAAATCGGGGAAAGAGTTTGTGATTTATAGTGACGCGACACTGAATGTATTAGGATATGTGTTGATGCAAGAGGGAAAAGTGATAGCTTATGCCTTAAGACAATTTAAACCACATTAGAAAAATTATCCGACGCATGATTTGGAATTAGCCGCTATTGTGTTTGCTTTGAAGATATGGCGACATCATTTGTACGGTGAGAAATATCATAATTTTACCGACCATAAGAGTTTAAAGTATTTGATGACTCAGAAGGACTTGAACTTACGGCAATGAAGATGGCTCGAATTGTTGAAAGATTATGAGTTGGTGATTGACTATCACCTGGGTAAAGTGAATGTAGTCACTGACGCCTTGAGTAGGAAGACTTTTTTTGCTATGAGAGCATTGAACACGATATTGACTTTATCTGATGATGGTTCTATTCTAGCCAAGTTGAGAGCTAGGCCGATGTTTATTCAGCAGATTTGTGAAGCCCAGAAATGTGATAGTGATTCGCAAGCCAAGAGAGCTCATTGTGAATCGGTTAGTGATTCATATTTTCATGTCAGATCCGATGATTGTTTGATGTTCTGAGGTAGAATTTGTGTACTGAAAGATGATGAACTTATTCAAAAAATTCTTCATGAGGCGCATAATGGTCATTTATCTGTGTATCCGGGTAGTACGAAATGTATAATGATCTAAAGAAAATGTATTGGTGGTCGGGCATGAAAAGAGATATCTCTGAGTTTGTTTCGAGATGTTTGATATGCCAAAAAAGTCAAAGCTAAACACCAAGTGGCTTCGGGTTCAGCCAGTGATGGTACCCGAGTGGAAATGGGATAGGATTATGATGGATTTCATAACGGGTTTGCCTTAGACTCCGAAAAAGAAAGATGTCGTATGGGTTGTGGTTGATAGATTGACGAAATCGACTCACTTTATATCGATACGTACTGATTATTCACTTGATAAGCTAGCTAAAATATACATTATTGAATTGTAAGATTGCACAGGGTGCCTGTTTCTATTATTTCGAATAGAGATCCGAGATTTACTTCATGGTTTTGGAAAAAGTTGCAAGAAGCATTGGGTATGAAATTGAATTCTAGTACCCCTTTTCATCCACAAACCGATGGTCAATCCGAGAGAATAGTTGAAGAACTTGAAGATATGCTCTGATGTTGTGTTTTGGAATTCGAGGGTAGTTGGGAAAAATTTTACCATTGGTCAAATTTGTAACAGCCTAACTTTGGGGCTAGTCAGAACAGTGGTTTTGGAACCACTAATCCGAGACTAGAGAAATTATTTTTAATATTATTATATGTGTTATATCATGATTGTATGAGTGCATGAAAATTTTGGTGCATTAATTTTGATGATTGCATGCATAATTGCGAAAAAGGACTAAATCGCATAAAGTTTGAAAGTTTTATTTTACAAGCTAGAGGTGTCTAATAGTGGCCGCTGAAATCAGAGCTTTAAAATTTATAAAACGAATGATCAAACCTGGAAACTAACTCTAACAATGATTAAAGGCAAGTGTACCTATTGAACAGTAGTATAGCTTAGGCAAGACCGGATTGTCGAACCCAAAGGAACTAAAAGTACTAATACTAACTTTCTTTTTATTATTTAGCCTAAAATAAAGTGAAGTTGCTTTAATCTAAATTAATGACTACTAAGCTAAAGACGCAAAGACAAAAAGAACGAATTGGGAAATAACTAGGAGAAAAACTCAGTTGATCACGACAATACCCTCAGGAAGAATTCACCTAGACTTCACTTGTTATCTAACACTGATCCATACGATTTATTCACTTAGTTTGATCCGTAGAACTCCCTAACGTATATTAAACCCTCTCTCGAGGCGAATAACGTCAAACCCTAGGTTAATTAGTGGAACTCTCATTCTCTTATAATAACCCCCTAGAATAGCAGTAAATCGATCTATGGACTCCCATATTTGGTTTCACCCTAATTCGGAAAAATCTCGTCACCCTATCTCTAGGCGTGCGATCAACTCCGCTTAATTATGCTAGATCTACTCTTAAGCAGGGTCTATTCCTCCTCCACCTAAGCGCATCAAACTTGAATCAATATCCGCGAAATATTAACTCAAGAATTAAGCACACATAATTAAGAACAAACTAAGTATTTATCATATAATTCAAAAAACGATAACAAGATTCATCTAGGTTTCATCCCCCTCAGGTATCTGAGGGGTTTAGTTCATAACAAATAAAGAAAACATCTCAAAAGAAAAGATAAAACAAAACATAAGAAATCCCTAAAACGCCCTGAAGGAATTGAAGGAGAGATCCGTCGTCTTGAGTAGAATTCCTGCTTCTTGGGATGGATCAACTGGCTAACTTCGAGCGATTCCCTCAACTCTAACCTTTTCGGCTTGGCTCCTTGGCCTAGCTCGACGCCCCTTCAAAGGTGGTACTTAGGGGTTATTTATAGGCTCTTGGAATGCGATTCTTTCTCCCTAAGTATCCTTTTCCGACTGAAATTGTCTAAAGCCACGATAGAGGCACGGCCATGTCACACGCCCATGTGACTTGTCTTCAAGCCGTGTTCGGATTTCTAAGTTGAGGCACGGCTGTGTAGATCGCGGGTGAGGCCGTGTTCTAGATGCTTGACAAGGCACGACCGTGTACTCTTTGGGCCAGGTCGTGTCGATATCGTGATATGGCCCATTTACTCCATTTTGGGCACGTGTTATGTTCTTTTCATCAACGGGTGCTATTCTGGGTATAAGACATGAAAAGAAAGGATTAAGAGCACCTTTTTACATAAATTGAGGAATAAATCATCCAAAAACAAGCTAAATGCGGGTCTAAAATATGTTATAATTACGGTTTATCAAATACCCCCACACTTAAGCTTTTGCTTGTCCTCAAGCAAAATTCTCAACATACAATTAAAAGGATCTTTCCATAATTCACAATTCCTACTGACAATGCCTTATCATAATTCATAGATAATTTATACATTGATAATTCAATTCAAAGAGTCCTAAAGATTCAAACAATTGATAAGTCATTCATTTGTAAATCGAAAACGTAGGTGTCTCCCCTTATCTGAATAATTACCTTTAATTCAAAATTGAAAAGAGTTGATATCCTCACTATAGATTCACTCAAATCACTCAAAGTGTTTAAGGTTCATAAAAAGAAGCACTCATACGTCGAACCTGAAAAGTTAATCCCATAGGCTTGCCTGAAAATCAAATCTCCACCACTATAAAATGAGATGATAAACAGATCAAAAGGTCTTTGTTAGGGTTGTAACGGGGCTAGGGTTAAGGTGTGGATAAAGGCTAAAATTAAAAGGTTAGAATCAAGATTGAATTGACAAGTACCTACCTAAGAATACTGAAATAATATTTACATCAATTGATAATAATCCTAACAGTACGAGCTTTTCTTTTTTGAAAAATAAACTTTAACCATATAAGCTCACCACTAATACTGAATATACTTCGATTTTTTATTTTATATATTTTTTAAGAACAAACTAAGTAATACTGAATGAATTCAGCTCATAGCATAATATAATTCAATAACTAATCAAATCATATCTCGATTAAAGGGTAGTCAAAAGAAAGGGTGATAACAAATACAAAGGGTTTTTGGGTTATTAATAGGTGAGTCAATAAAAAGAGTTGTTAGCATCAACGGGGTTCACTAAGGGTTAATTTATGGAGGTAGGCTATTTAGTGGAATGAGTGGGTTAAAACCTAGGTGCCTTTATCATCGCTGTATATCAAATCATGAATGTGGTCTCAACATGTATAAACGAGGCAAGTTCTAGAATAACAGTTCAAAGTTGACACACTCATAATAAAAAAGTGAGCACGAAAAATAATATATGCTCTATAAGGCTCAAAATCTCACAAAAATTATGGGTGTTTTGACATCAATCTCATAAATTTCAAATTTCAAAGCAATATTCAAATTTAGGTTAACAACCTAGCAAAAATTTTTATTCTGAAAAATAGACTTATCATGCTTGATTCTCTAGTATATTTAAAATTCAATTATCAATGCACAATTATTAATGACTTAATCTAAAACATGTCAATAACAATCATAAATCATCAAAAATTTCATCCTAATTAGTAATATGAAAAATTTACTTAAAAACAAGACTAAATTCAGGGATTTGATAATAATGAAAAAAAGTTTGGTCGGATTTGGGAATAATGCAGAAAGTTAGGCCATTCTTTAGATAAATATTCACCCCCACACTTAAGATGTACATTGCCCTCAATGGACAAAATAGATAATGACAATTAATATAAAATCAAAAGGGAGGGAGAGAATGCCACTTCCTGAATTTATGGATGATTTCCTTGGAGGATGGTAGAGCTCGTGGTGACTAATGACTTGTGTAATAGGGAGTTGCTCCTTGTGATGTGTTCGTATGTATGAAGTTTGCATTTGAAACTGCTAAGTCATCAGTGAGAAATCTCGAAGGCGTAAATAAATATAGATGTTAGGAATACTCAAAGATTAGATGTGAATGATGATCATGATAAAAGGTAGTAATGTATGATAAAAATGTTTAAACTTAAGACAAATCAAAATTAAAATATCTAGAAAATAAAAGTAAAAACTTAAGATAAGAAAAAGAAAATCTAGATAGAAGGACTCAAAGGTCCTCATCATCAGCCGGGTCCTGTAGTGGTACTGGTGATGAGATATGGAGGTGATGGCATATCTCTCGGAGGGTGGCCACCAACCCATCGAAACGTTGGGTGTTTTCAACAAAATATTGCTCGAACCGGTCGAGGCGTGTAGAGATGTCCGCCAATGAGGTTGCTGTATGGGATGGCCGCTGGCTCGAAATCGGTGCCTCCTGTGATGGTGGTGGGACATCATCAGTAATGTCCTCGGGCTCCCCTTCAGATGTGGAAGTCACCAATGGGTATTGAGGAGGGTCGATTCCTCGACGATGTTTAATCATCCTCATATGTAGCATCGTTTGGATGCCTTGAGGTACCATATGGCCGATCAGTGTAAGTGAGGATATCTGAGCTTCGGTGTGGAGAAGGCCAAAGTATCGAGCTAGCCTTGTGATATACGACCCCATTGATAAAATCCCCTTCCTGTGTGGTTCTGTCTTGTGCTGAATTGCACATACGATGAAGTATGCCAAGTCGAAAACATGCCCTTCTAACATGCACGATAGGTAGTAGACATCGTGCTTGTTTACCACGCCGGTGCTCTCACGTCGTCCTGTGATGGTGTGAGAGAGAATGGCGTGAATATACCTTAGGGGTGGGAGAAGGGCTGTCGCCTTAGTGTGACTGGGGTCGTAGATGCTTGTGGTGGGGCCTAGGCTACGCCAACAGTTGAGCGGAGTGCAGTGGAGCTGGTGGTTTAACCCGGAGAGTGGGTTTTCTTCTATAAATTTTGGTGTATAAATTTCGAGTGCCGAGTCGAATTGTGGTACGCTCAGTCGACGTATCGTGCCCCCTAAACGGAATTGGATGGTACCCGGGTCGTCGAACTGTGCCATCACTGTCTGCAATGTGAAGGTGGTGCAGAATTCTAGTGTGAGCTCCAAGTATGTGGGCTCGATGATTGAGAAAAACTACTCCCACGGGTTGGTCGAGAGGAAGGCTAAATATCAGTTGCGAGCCCAACTTGTTCTAGTGCATCCGGATTGCCTTGTAACGCTCTTCCTGAGCTGCTTGAGAAAATCGAAGGGATGGGTGTCGTAGCTCGAAAGAAGCACTTGCTGAGGATGATTCAGGCCCCTTTCTTTTCTTGCTTGGGGTAGCTGTGGATCGTTTTGGTCGTGATGACGACATTTGTACTTGAAATTAGTGATCAAATATAAAGCAAGTTCCTCAACAGTAATATAGCCAAAATATTCCACACTAAATCAAGCAAAATTTGAAAAGTTAGAATCTTTAGCATATTAATCAGCAGAAATTATTTGACAGCAGTGATTTTTCAACGAAAGAAATGTATCAATCTTATTAGTTCTAAAATGCAGGGATTTATTCCCCAATATTCAAATGAACATGAAATCAACCAATTGATCACAATAAATATTTATGGGGACTGAATTTTTGAAACAAGTTCCTAAATATAAATCATGCTTTAATACTAAAACAAAACAAAAATAAAAATAAAGCAAAGTGATATAATGTTTAACAAGCTTTAAGTTAAGAAAAAGGGAACCAGGGATTGGGATGATGTAAATCATTTGAGCACGGGTGGAGCACGGCGGTGGCGCGAGTTTTGCAGCACGAACACGATGGTGGCAGGGGTGTGGAGTTCGGCAGCACGGCGGTGGGGAAGGCGTGGTCTTGCTACAGCACGGCGGTGGGAAGGGCGTGCGGGCGGTTTTTTTTGTAAGGTTTTTTTGGAGAGGGGGCAAAGGGATTAGTTTTGAGGGGGTGAGGATGTGGGTGTGGCTGGATTTGGGAGGGAGTAGGCTGATAAATCGGGTTAGGGTTGATGTGAGGGGGGTGAGCGGTTAAATTTGTTTAAATAGGGGGCACGGGCTCGTGCCACTCCCGTGCTCTGTTTTAAAGTGCCCGTGTTTTTCACGATTTTGAATTTTGGGGACGTTCAGTTGGATTCGCCACGGCCGTGTTACATATGACACGCCCGTGCTCGACAAGTCAGTAACCTCGCACAGTTGGAAGAACGGGCGTGTTCTACTCGTGGTGTGTAAGTCAGTAGCTTCTCACGGTTGTGGGGCACGGGCGTGTGTGTCCCGTGCTCGACAAGTCAGTAACCTCGCATGGTTGGGTGGCACGGGTGTGGACTGGTATAGCAGCCTGTGTTGGGAAAAGAAATTCTCCTTTGTTTGTGCACGACTACTGGCACGCCCTTGGTTTGTCCCCTGTCTTCTACACGGCCATGGGCACGCCCGTGTTCAAGGCTGTGTGGTTTAAAACCTACTCTTTTGTTAGACTAATTTAAATGTTGAATAAAAATAAATAAAATGTTAGTGAATTAGTGCTCGGGTTGCCTCCTGAGAAGCGCTTGTTTATAGTCTTAAGCTAGACTTTCCCTGTTTTTGGTTTTAAAAGAAGGTTCATGGAGCAGAAGCTCCTCCCTCATATCTCCAACATCTGCACCATTATAAATTTTGAGTCGGTGACCATTTACCTTGAATGTGCCCTTAGTGGGGTGAGTTACCTCGATTGTGCCATATGGAAAAATTGTTTTGACCATGAATAGGCCTGACCATCTTGATTTCAACTTCCCAGGGAATAATTTAAGCCTTGAGTTGTATAGTAGGACTAAGTCCCTTACTTCGAATTATTTCAACTTCTTTAGACGAGAATCGTGACGTCGCTTTGTTGCCTCTTTGTATAGTTTTGAGTTCTCGTAGGCCTCAGCTCTCCATTCGTCTAGCTCGTTTATCTGCATCATTCTTTTCTTTCCTGTAGTTCTAAGATCAAAATTTAAAAACTTTATTGCCCAAAAAGCTTTGTGCTCTCACTCAAATGGTAGATGATAGCTTTTCCCGTATACAAGTTTGTATGGGGATGTCCCTAGGGGTGTTTTAAATGTTGTTCTATAGGCCCATAAAGCATCATCTACTTTTAATGCCCAATCTTTTCTATTCGATTCAACCGTCTTTTCTAGGATGAGCTTAAGTTCTCGGTTTGCTACTTCAACTTGCCCACTGGTTTGAGGGTGATATGGGGTAGTTGTCCTGTGGTAAACTCCATATTTCTTTAGAACTTTTTCAAATTGAGTATTGCAAAATGAGTACCCCTATCACTAATGATAGCTCTAGGTGTCCCAAATCGAGAAAACAGTTTCTTGAGAAATTTAACTACTACCCTAGCATCATTGGTAGGTAAAGCTTCTGCTTCTACCCATTTTGACATGTAATCCACTGCCACTAAGATGTATTTATTTCCAAACGAACTAGGAAATGGTCCTATAAAATCAATACCCCATACATCAAATATTTCACATGATAACATATATGTTTGAGGCATTTCATTACGTTTAGAAATATTACCTGTTCTTTGGCATTTATCACACGAACTAACATACCTGTTGGCATCTTTGAATAGAGTGGGCCAATAAAAACCTGATTCGAGTATTTTGTGTGCTGTCTTAATTCCACTGTAGTGTCCTCCTGAAGGTCCTAAATGGCAATGTTCTAGGATTTTGCTTGCTTCTGCCTTTGTACCGCATCTTCGAATTACCTGATCTGCACATATGCGGAAAAGAAAGGGATCCTCCCAAAAATAATTTTTCACATCAGCAAAGAATCGCTTCTTTTGGTGATGTGTTAGTCTTTTTGGCAAGATGTTAGCTGCTAAATAATTCGCAATATTTGCAAACCATGGTACCTCAGAATGTGTTATAGGAAAGAGTTGTTCTTCGGGAAACGAATCGTTTATCTCACTTTCATCGAGCTCTTTGGTGTGTGGATTTTCAAGTCTAGAGAGGTGATCTGCTTCAAGATTCTCAGCTCCCTTCTTATCTTGTATCTCCAAGTCAAATCCCTGTAAGAGTAAAATCCATCGTATTAGTTGAGGTTTTGCATCGGATTTGTTTAAAATATAACGAAGAGCTGAATGGTCAGTGTAGACGACGACTTTAGACAATATTAAATACTACCTAAATTTATCAAAAGCAAAAACTACAGCTAGCAATTCTTTCTCTGTGGTGGTGTAGTTTTTTTGTGCGGGTGTTAATGTTCTGCTAGCATAATAAATTGGCTGAAAATGCTTGTCTCTTTGTTGTCACAAAACTGCACCTACTGCAAAATCACTTGCATTACACATTAGTTCAAAGGGTAAGTTCCAATCAGGTGCAATTATAATCGGAGCATTTATTAATTTATCCTTAAGGATATTAAATACATCTAAACATTCCTGATTGAAATTGAAAGGATCATCTTTTTCTAGTAATTTTGTCAATGGTTTAGCTATTTTAGAAAAATCTTTAATAAATCTTCTATAGAACCCTGCATGTCCTAAAAAGCTTCTAATTGCCGTAACTGAACTAGGGGGAGGTAATTTTTCTATGGTTTCAACCTTCGCTTTATCTACCTCAATCCCTTTACTAGAAATCTTATGTCCTAACACAATCCTTTCTCTAACCATAAAGTGACATTTTTCCCAATTCAAAGCAAGGTTTGTTTCCTCACATCTCATTAGAACTCGTTTTAAATTTTTAAGGCAAAGATGGAAAGAATTACCGAACACCGAGAAATCATCCATAAATACCACCATGATGTCTTCCACGAGTTCGTCAAAGATTGCCAACATGCAACGCTGAAAAGTAACAGAAGCATTACATAATCCAAAAGGCATTCTACGATAAGTAAACGTACCGTATGGGCATGTAAATGTTGTCTTCTCTTGGTCTTCAGGAGCTATGGGGATTTGGAAGTAGTCGGAGAGTCCGTCCAAGAAATAGTAGTACATGTGCCCGGATAGTCTTTCTAACATTTGATCTATGAAGGGTAGGGGGAAGTGATCTTTTCTGGTGGCATCGTTCAGCTTTCTATAGTCTATACAGACTCTCCAACCTGTAACCGTTCTTGTGGGGATTAACTCATTCCTTTCATTGGGCACTACTGTCATACCTCCTTTCTTTGGAACTACCTCGGCTTTGACCACTTCTTTCATGTTGGGGTTTAGCCGTCTTTGGGGCTGCACACACGGCTTGTATTCTTCTTCCATTAGAATTTTGTGGGTGCAGAACGATGGGCTTATTCCTTTGATGTCAGAAATTTTCCAAGCTATGGCCCTTTTATGTTCTCTTAGAACCTGTATCAACTCCTCTTTTTCCTTGGGTTTTAGTTCTGAAGAGATAATAACTGGTAGCATAGAATTTTCCCCAAGGAATGCGCATTCCAAGTGTTTCGGCAATTGTTTCAATTCCAGATTTGGTGGCTCATCAATGGAGGTTTTCTGTTTTAGTTCGTCATTGTCTTCAATGCTTTCTTCTTTCTTTTGTCTAAATGAAGATGTATTCAAGTTCATTTCTTTGCCTTCATCTTCTTCCCCCTCTTCTTGAGCCAGGCACAGTTCCATCATGTCGTCATGGATGATTTCCTGTAATGAATTTTGAATGATATGATCAGTAGTATCAACAAAATAACAGGAATCATCTTGTTCTTTAGAATATCGCATGGCATCATAAATTTGAAAAATAATTTTCTCATCACCTATCCTTAATGCAAGTTTACCGTCACCTAACTCAATAACAGCCCTAGAAGTAGCTAGAAAAGACGCCCTAAAATTAAGGGAACATTAATGTCTTCATCCATGTCTAACACAACAAAATCAACAGGGAAAATAAATTTATCAATTTTCACCAAGACATCTTCGATAACTCCTCTAGGATATTTAATGGATCTGTCGGCTAACTGAATACTCATCCTAGTGGGTTTTGGTTCCCCAAGATCTAGTTGTTTAAACATCTTGTAAGGCATTAGATTAATACTGGCACCTAGATCAGCTAATGCTTTCTTAATATTCAAGTTACCAATTAAACAAGGAATAGTAAAACTTCTTGGGTCTTTTAATTTGGCTGGTAACTTGTTTTGGAGGATGGCGGAGCATTCTTCATTAAGTTCCACTGTCGACACTTCTTCAAGCTTCCTTTTATTCGTCAGGAGTTCCTTTAAGAATTTTGCGTACTTTGGCATCTGTGAAATAGCTTCCACAAAAGGTAAGTTAATATGTATTTGTTTAAAAAGTTCAAGAAACTTACCATATTGGGCATCTAATCTTTCTTTCTTCAACTTTGCTGGATATGGGATTGGTGGTTTACTTTCTTTGCGTATTGGATTTACGTCCTCCACCCCCTCATCTTTTGTTTTGTTATCTTCGTGTGGTCTCTTTGGTTCGACTAACTCTTTTCCACTTCTTAGTGTAACTGCTTTTACTTGTTCTGTTCCTTTAGAAAAAGTCTCTGCCCATATTTCGGAGATCATCTTAGTAAGTAGTCCAACCGACTTAGAGAGCTATCCGAATGACTCAGTAATTTTTTCAACTGACACTTGTTGATCTTTAAGTGTTCTCTCAGTATCTTGGAAACGGTTTTCTGTGTCTGCCATGAATTTTGTCAGCTTCTCTTTGAGGTTTGACTTCTTCTCTTGTGGATAAGGCAGATTTTGGAAGTTTTGAGGAGGCTGTTGCCTTTGATTTCCTTGATTTCCTTAACCTCCCCACGAAAAATTTGGGTGGTTCCTCCAACCTAGATTGTAAGTATTACAATAGGGATTATTATTAGATCTGAAATTATTACCTATGTAATTCATCTGTTCACTCTCTGCATCTGGTTGGTAGGGTGGGTACTCAAGATTCGCCACAGTTCCACTTGCGTCGCACTGCATGACTGGGTGTACCTGCAAAGAACACAAACTATCAAGCTTTTTATTCATCATCTCTACCTGTGTTGATAGCATGGTTATCACATCGATGTTGTAAACTCCGACTGATTTTGTCGGTTTCGTCCTTGTTACCTGCCACTGATAATTATTCAGTGACATCTCTTCAATGAACTCGTAGGCTACTTCAGCAGTTCTATTGTTCAGAGTTCCATCGGCTACTGAATCGATTAGTTGTCTTGTTGAGGGATTTACACCGTTATAGAATGTTTGGACTTCTAGCCACAAGGGTAGACCGTGGTGTGGACACCTTCTCAAGAGATCCTTGTATCTCTCCCATGCGTCGTATAATTTCTCTAAATCCATCTGCACAAAAGAAGAGATATCATTCCGTAATTTGGCCGTTTTGGCTGGTGGGAAATATTTCAGTAAAAAATTTTCGGTCATTTGTTCCCATGTAGTTATTGATCCTCGTGGTAACGAGTTTAACCACTATTTGGCTTTATTCCTTAATGAAAAAGGGAATAACCAAAGACGTGTGGCATCATCAGAAACGCCATTTATTTTGAAGTTATCACAGAACTCTAAAAAATTAGCTATATGCGTGTTTGGATCTTCGTCCTGCAAACCCTCAAATTGAACAAATTGTTGAATCATTTGTATTGTGTTAGGCTTTAATTCAAAATTGTTAGAAGCTATAGCAGGCCTAACAATACTTGATTTCGCTCCTGTTAAATTCGGTTTAGCATAATCAAACATAGTACGTGGAGCATTGTTTTCCCCCACGTCTTGTGATGGTGGGTTATTCTCGTCCATCCCTTCAGTAGGATTGGATCTGCCTTCTTGATCTTCCTCTGTGTAATTTAGGGCTCGCCTGATTTCTCTGCGGGTCCTACGAACGGTAGCTTCAGTTTCACTATCGTATACCAAAGCTCCTCTCGGGTTCCTTCTAGTCATAAACTAGAGGTACCTGCTGAGAAAAGAAGAAGAAAAATTTAGCAAAAATTAAAATTTAACCTAGAAAATAAAAATAAAAGTAAATTGCGAAAAAAAGAGAAAAAAGTAATGGCTAAAGTAATAAAAATAGAGCGTTCTTAATATTTAAGTTCCTCGGCAACGGCACCAAAAACTTGATCGCTGAAATCAGAGCTTTAAAATTTATAAAACGAATGATCAAACCTGGAAACTAACTCTGACAACGATTAAAGGAAAGTGTACCTATAGAACAGTAGTATAGCTTAGGCAAGGCCGGATTGTCGAACCCAAAGGAACTAAAAGTGCTAATACTAACTTTGTTTTTATTATTTAGCCTAAAATAAAGTGAAGTTGCTTTAATCTAAATTAACGACTACTAAGCTAATGACGCAAAGACAAAAAGAACGAATTGGGAAATAACTAGAAGAAAAACTCAGTTGATCACGACGGTACCCTGAGGAAGAATCCACCTAGACTTCACTTGTTATCTAACACTGATCCATACGATGTATTCACTTAGTTTGATCCGTAGAACTCCCTAACGTATATTAAACCCTCTCTCGAGGCGAACAATGTCTAACGCTAGGTTAATTAGTGGAACTCTCTTTCTCTTATAATAACCCCCTAGAATAGCAATAAATGGATCTATGGATTCCCATATTAGGTTTCACCCTAATCCGGCAAAATCTCGTCACCCTATCTCTAGGCGTGCGATCAACTCCGCTTAATTATGCTAGATCTACTCTTAAGCAGGGTCTATTCCTCCTCCACCTAAGCACATCAAACTTGAATCAATATCCGCGAAATATTAACTCAAGAATTAAGCACACATAATTAAGAACAAACTAAGTATTTATCATATAATTCAGAAAACGATAACAAGATTCATCTAGGTTCCATCCCTTCAGGTATCTGAGGGGTTTAGTTCATAACAAATAAAGAAAACATCTCAAGATAAAAGATAATAAAAAACATAAAAAATCCCTAAAACTCCCTGAAGGAATTGAAGGAGAGATCCACCTTCTTGAATAGAATTCCGGCTTCTTGGGATGGATCAACTGGCTAACTTTGAGCGATTCCCTCAACTCTGACCTTTCCGGCTTGGCTCATTGGCCTAGCTCGACGCCCCTTCAAAGGTGGTACTTAGGGGTTAATTATAGGCTCTTGGAATGCGATTCTTTCTCCCTAAGTATCCTTTTCTGACTAAAATTGTCTAAAGCCACGACAGGGGCATGACCATGTCACACGCCCGTATGACTCGTCTTCAAGCCGTGTTCGAATTTCTAAGTTGAGGCACGGCCGTGTAGATCGGGGGTGAGGCCGTGTTCTAGATGCTTGAAAAGGCACGGCCATGTGCTCCTTGGGCCAGGCCATGTCAATTTTGTGATATGGCCCATTTACTCCATTTTGGGCCCGTTTTATGTTCTTTCCATCCTCAGGTGCTATTCTGGGTATAAGACATGAAAAGAAAGGATTAAGAGCACGTTTTTACATAAATTGAGGAATAAATCATCCAAAAACAAGCTAAATGTGGGTCTAAAATATGTTATAATTACGGTTTATCAAATAGCTATAGAATATTACATTGGAAGTCCTTAATGTTATATTAAGCCATTGGGGAATTGATGGCCGGCCATAGGGACAAGAAAATCAAATTGGTCAATGGTTAGGTGAGTTTTGGTGACTTAATTGAATAAAATAATGATAAAATAAAGAAGCCATCATCTTTTCCTATTTTAATTTCTTCTTCCACTGAAAATTCTAGGAAGGATAGGGGTTTTTGAAGCTCAAACTTTTAGCAAAGCTAACCTCATGCAAGTAACTGATTATGATGGTTATTATTGATGATTTTTGTGTTTTTGGAACCCCTAAAGCTTAAGCTAGCTAAAGAGGGGACTATTTTACAAAATGATTGAAAGTTTAGGGATTTGCCATGAGAGTACTTATGTTGTTTGCTGATTTTTTAGGGAAGAATTATGGTTGTTAAATAAACAACTTTTGTGAAAGGTGTTTCCATGAAAACACCTAAAAGGACCATTTTGTAAAGGTTGTAAAATGGATAGTAAATGCATGAAATCATTTGTAATGTGAGTTGTTATAAGAGTAATAAATGTTCAGCTATGCCTGTTAAATGAGGAATTTTGATGAAAAACGATTTATGAGCCTATGGGGAAATTTGTAATTTTGCCAAAATATAGGGGCAAAATGGTAATTTTGCCAAAATAGAAATTTTGAAATGTTTTGAATAATGTGGTGATTTAATACGTTAAATATGTCATTATAGATCAAGAAGAACGTGAAATCAACCTTGACCGGGGAAAAGGCAAGGTTACGAACTAAATTGCAAACTGACATATTTTGTATCGATGTAGGTTTATATGTAAATGATACATCCTATTTACTTAATTTTTTACATATTAATGTATTGTGTGAAATGGGAATGAATATTATTGTTAGCTACTAAATGATAGAAAGTGAGGAAATTCTTGGATGAACCTTCGGAATAGGAAAATGATACGGTTTAAATCCATAAATAAGTAATTATTATTTTGGTGGGCTGTGTGCGATACCATCGTAATTATCATTTTGGTGGGCTGTGTGTGATACCATCATAATTATCATTGTAGGTGGGTTGTGTGCGATACCACCTTATTATTGATTAATGGTGGGCTGTGTGTGAAACCACCTGGTATTTTGTATAATTTCGAAGTGTTCATCGAGAAACTTGTCCAAGTGAAATTACACATGGTTTGTGGTGATAAGTGCAGGGTATTGATCACTGAAATCAGAGCTTTAAAATTTATAAAAGAATGATCAAACCTGGAGACTAACTTTGACAACGATTAAAGGCAAGTGTACCTATCGAACAGTAGTATAGCTTAGGCAAGACCGGATTATCGAACCCAAAGGAACTAAAAGTACTAATACGAACTTTCTTTTTATTATTTAGCCTTAAAAATTAAGTGAAGTTGCTTTAGACTAAAATGGCGACAACTAAGCTAAGGACACGAAGACAAAAAAAAGAACAATTTGGAAAATAACTTGAAGAAAAGCTCAATTGATTACGATGATACCCTCAGGAAGAATCCACCTAGACTTCACTTGTTACCTAACCCTAAACCATATGATTTCTTTACTTAACTTGATCCGTAGCACTCCCAAACCTATATTAAACCCTCTCTCGAGGCGAATAACGTCTAACCCTAAGTTAATTAGCGGAACTCTCGTTCGCTTATAGTAACCCCCTAGAATAGAAGTAAATCGATCAATGGACTCCCATATTAGGTTTCACCCTAATCCGACAAAACCTCATCACCCTATCTCTAGGCGTGCGATCAACTCCGCTTAATTATGTTAGATCTACTCTTAGGCACGGTCTATTCCTCCTCCACCTAAGCACATGAGATTTGGATTAAGCAACATAAATAAGATCAAACTAAGTAATTATCATATAACTTAGAAATCAAATAACAAGATTCATCTAGGTTTTATCCCCTTCAGGTATTTGAGGGGTTTAGTTCATAATGAATAAAGAAAACATCGCAAGAGAAAAGATAAAACAAAACATAAGAAATCCCTAAAACCCTCTGAAGGAATAAAAGAAGAATTCCGCCATCTTGAGTATAATTTCGGCTTCTTGGGATGGATCAACTGGCTATCCTTGCGTTATTCCCTAAATCTGACCTTCTCGGCTTGGCTCCTTGGCCTAGCTTTGATTTCGATTTCAGCTTCTGTCGAACTCCCCCTTCAAGTTGCCCCCCTTTGGTGTTTATATAGACTTTGTGATGCCTTACTTGGCCCCTAAGTATCCTAATTCAAGTAGAATTCTTAATAGGGTGTTTGAATAGGCTTTGGAATGTGTTTCTTTGCCTCCAAGTATCCTTTCTTGAATGAAATTTCTCTTTCCAGCGACAGGGACATAGCCATGGCACAGCCCTTGTGAATCGTGGCCAGGCCGTGTTCGAACTTTTAATGAGGCACAGCCATGTGGTCTTTGGGCCAGGCCATGTCGATTTCTCTCTTGGCCCAATTTGGTGTGTTTTAAGTACGTTTCTTGTTCTTTTTATCCTTGGGTGCTTTCCAGAGTATAAAATATGAAAAGAAAGGATTAAGATCACCTTTTTACATAAATCAAAGGATAAATCATCCAAAAGTATGCTAAATGTGGGATTAAAATATGTTACTTTTACGGTTTATCAAATACCCCCACACTTAAGCTTTTACTTGTCCTCAAGAAAAATTCTCAACTTACAATTAAAACGAACTTCCTTGATTCATAACATTCGTCAATAGTGTTTCATCATAATTCAAAGATAATTCATACATGGATAATTCAACTCAAAGAGTCTTAAAGATTTGAACAATCTAAGTCATAGTTTCTATAGTATGAAAACATAGGTGTTTCCCCTTGCCTGAATAATTACCTCTGATTCAAAATTGACAAGAGTTGACATCCTCACTAAAGATTCACTCAAATCACTCAAAGTGTTTAAGGTTCAAAATTAAGCACTCAATAAGTCGAACATGAAAAGTTAATCCCATAGGCTTGCATGAAAATCAAATCTCCACCACTATAAAATAAGATGATACACAAATCAAAAGGTCTTTAGCAGGGTTGTAACGGGGCTTAGGTTACGGGTATGGATAAAGGCTGAATTAGAAGGTTAGAATCGAGATTGACCTGACAAATTACCTAACTAGAAACACGAACTGATGATAAGTAATTGCATCAAATGAAAATTTGTAATACTAATACTCTAATACGAGCTTCTTCTTCAAGACTTGAAATTTACATGCATAAGCTCACCTAACATAGAACTAATAATTAATATACTTCGTCTTTTTTTTAGAACAAATCAAGTAATAAAGGATAAATTCAACTTACTAAAATAATATAATTAGGTAACTAATCAAGTCAAATTTCGATATAAGGGTAGTTAAGGAATGGTGATAACAAATACAAAGGGGTTTTGGGTTAATATTGGTGGGTGAGTCAATAAAAAGGGTTGTTAGGATCAACGGGGTTCACTAGGGGTTAATTATGGAGGTAGGCTGTTTAGTGGGTTAAAACCTAAGTGCCTTTATCATCTCTGTATATCAAATCAAAACTGTGGTCTCGACATGCATAATCAATGTAAGTTCTAGAATAACAAATCCATGTTGACACACTCATAATTAATAAAGTGAGCAAGAAAAAGAATATATGCTCCATGAGGCTCAAAATCTCACAAAAAATTATGGGTTTTTGATGTCAACCTCGACAATTTCAAACTTCAAAGTAAGATTCAAATTCGGGTAGACAGCCTAGAAATTTTTTTTTATTTCTAAAAAATAGACTTATCATGCTTGATTCTCTAATATCCTCCAAATTTAATCATCAATGCACAATTATCAATGACTTAATCCAAAACAAATCAATAAAAATCATCAATCAAGAGAAATTTCATTCTAATCATAGTCTGAGAGACTTTACTTCAGGCATAATTCAGGGATTTTCATATCATACTATAGTTAACCCCCCACACTTAAGATGTACATCGCCCTCAATGTACAAAGATAGAAAATAGAAAAATAATCATAAAAATCATAAGATGGGGGAGAGAAGTGAAACTTCCTGAGTTTTGGATGAAGTCAATGAAAAGAATCTGGATAGGATTGGAGGTGAGCGTGGGGAAGCGTCTTGAATATTGAATCCTTGAAGCAGCCGTCCTAGTTTTATTGTATCATAAGCTAAATCTAAATATCATAAAGAATAAGAAGAAGAAAATAAAATAAAATAAAGTAAAAAATATTGAAATGAAAATTAAAATAAAAATAAAAATAAATAATGGAAAATGAAACACAACTAGAAAAAGGGAGAATGAGGTTTAAATAGAGATGTAGCCCGTGTGTTGGGATTTTGAATTTTGGGCGCGTTCAGGCTGTTCGGGCACGACCGTGGGTGTAGTGGCATGCCCGTGTCTTTCATCACACGGTCATTTAATATTGGCATGCTCCTCCCGTGTTCGATAAGTCAGAATGTTTGCACGGTTGGAAGGCACGACCGTGTTTAGCCCATGTTTAACAAGTCAGTAACCTCGCACGGGGTGTCGGCACGGGCGTGGACTATTATCGCCACCCGTGTTGGGAAAAGAAACATTTCTATGTCGTGCACAGGTACTGGCACGCCCATGGTTCATTCCCTAGCTTCTACACGGCCACGGGCACGCCCGTGTTTAGGGCCGTGCGGCCTAGAAATCTGCTCTTTGGTTAGTTTATGGTTAGGTGCTAAAAGAAAAGAAAAAAAATAAAAAATAAAAAATGTAAAAATGGGGTTAGTGCTCAGGTTGCCTCCCGAGAAGCGCTCGTTTATAGTCTTAAGCTAAACTTGACCTCTCATTCATATGGTCATGCTGGTTTGAGGAGGTGAAAATCCTTTCTCATGTGATCACTTCGGTTATGGATATATAGTTTAAGTCGAGTAATGTTTACCTCAAAAGTGTCGAATTTAGGATTGCTTACCTCGACTGTGCCGTATAGGAAGACATTAAGTACCTCAAAAGTGATTTCTTCGTTTCTCTTGAGGTTTGAATTGGTGATTCGAGGGTCTTCCTTATTCAATAATACCTGATCCCCTAATTTGAAGTGATTTGTTGTTCCTATCAGCTCATTTGGGGTCTCCTTCGGTTTCACTTCGTGCGGTTCCTGTTCCTCTTTAATTTGTGTTTCCTACTCTTTTAGTTTGTCAACCTTAAGGCTTTGTTCCTTATGTATTTCTTCTTTGTTGGCACGAGGTTAAAGGTCTAGCTCAACTAAGTGATTTCGTGATGCTTCCTGTAAAGAAGGTTGAACCAAATGATTATCAATAGAATTAACGTTCGTACCTTTATTACTCAATGTCCTAGCTGAGTCAAGAGCTTGAAGAGTGATGGTTTCGTCGTCTACATGAAGTATGAGTTCACCGAATTCTTCCTCTATGTGGTCTTTCTTTATTGTATCGAGATATGGCACACGAGGTTGGTACTCTGTAATTGCTGGTTTTGGTATATCACGGCACACCTCAACTTTACCTTCACTTACCACAGGTTCTCCCCTTGGGTTTGGTTCGTCTAACCCTTCACTATCGTAAATGGCTTGATTTTGCTCTCTCGGGTTAGTTTCAGTATTGCTTGGCAAGCTTCCTTGTGGTAGTTCTGATATTAGCTTTGCGAGTTGTTCGACTGCATTAGTGACTTCCTTGACTGACTTAGTAAGTTCCCCGACTCGGTTCTCGTTGCTTTTGAGTGTTTTCTCAGACTCTTGGAAGCGGTTTTCTGTGGCTGCCACGAGTTTTATCTGCATCTTCTCAAGGTGTGACTCATCTTCCTGTTGGTAAGGTGGTTGTTGAATGTTTGGAGGAAGTTCGGGTCTTTAGCTATTTTGATCATCCCACGAGAAATTGGGATGGTAACTCCAACCTGCCCGTGTTCGGACTTTTAATGAGGCACGACCGTGTGGTCTTTAGGCCAGGCCGTGTCGATTTCTCTCTTGGCCCAATTTGGTCCGTTTTAAACCTGTTTCTCGTTCTTTTTATCCTTGGGTGCTTTCCTGAGTATAAAATATGAAATGAAAGATTAAGAGCACCTTTTTACATAAATCGAAGGATAAATCATCCAAAAGTATGCTAAATGTGGGATTAAAATATGTTACTTTTACGGTTTATCTGGTATAAATGAATGTTTGGAATTGTTCTTGGTTGACAAGTATGCGGCATGATGTTTATTGTTTACATATTGATTTACTAAGCTTAAAGCTTACTCCCTTCTCTTTTCCCTTGTTTTATAGTGTCGAAGATCTAGCTCAAGATACGGAGGTAGTTAGAGGATCACCCACACTATCCATACATCTTGGTATAAATAGATTTAGCATGTTGAGTATGGCATGTATAGGGACTATGTAACACCCCAAACCCGGTCAATACACCACGACTGAATCTGGTATGTTACGGGGAAAACGTACTTGAGAGGTTTAGGTTTTTTTCGTTTAAAAGCAGGATGTAAACACTTCACTATATAGTGTATTTGAAGAAAATTTGAGTAGGCTTGTTTGAAATCAGGTGGTGTATTTAGAAAACCCAAAAATTTTGAAAACTTAACCAAAAGATGTAGTTAAAACGAGTTTATTCCATTTCATTATTCAAATAGTTTCTTAGTGTTACTTAAGACATTTTAACTTGGTAGAAAATCGAGTTTTGATTTGAAAATCGTTTGAGTTTCTAATGCAAAGTCATGGTGAGATACCCGATGGTACAGTTTAAAACACTTTGCGTTATAGTTTTTAAAACCTTGTCTTTCCAAGTTTTAGTAAAATTCCAACCCAATTATTTTGTTAAGGCATATTAAAAATCAACTTTAAACGTAAACATAGAAAACATAATTTAAAGGCCTTTTACAATCCAAAACAAAACCCAAATAATAAAAAGCAAGCTAAAGTACCCGAATTATAAAGTCTGAGTAAAACTTTATTAAGCATGGCATGAGCACCCCGAGTCCATCCCGGCTCCATGTCCACGTCTAAGTGTCACCTGAAATGTCAAAGGAGAGGATGAGTCGAATGACTCAGTGCATAAATCCCGCTCCCGATAAAACAACATGCTAACACACATCATACATAGCAACATGATTAGTGCAACCCGATCCTAACCATCCATATCGCCTTTTCTACCCCGTGTGGTACCAAACCACTGGTGGTGCCAAACCACTGGTGAACCAAAGTCACGATATCCATAAGTGTGGTGCCAAACCACTGGTGACCCAAAGTCACGAATAATCCAATGATGGGGCCAACCCATCGTGTGATACCCAATCACTAGCGACAATCCCGTATCTCTCAAGTGGGGCCAACCCACGGTGGTGTCAAACCACAGGGACGAGTCGCAATGAGGTGCCAAACCTCTGGTGTCCCAAAGACACAGTGTGATACCAAATCACTGGTGACCGCAGTCACAAATCCGATGATGGGGCCAACCCATCGTGTGATACCCAATCACTGGCGTCAATCCCGTATAATCAATCGTGGGGCCAACCCACCGTGGTACTAAGCCACTGGGACGAGACGCTGAGGTGCCAAACCTCTGGTGACCCAAAGTCACAATATATCACTGTGGTACCAAACCACTGGAGGTGCCAAACCTCTGGTGTCCCAAAGACACAGTGTCCCAAAGACACGGATATCATCATCCTCCCTCCACTCATATCACCCATCATCATGCCATACTCATGTGATCATGCATCTCATACAAGTCATGCATATCATGCCAACATGCCAAGCATTATATCTCATAGCATACATAACATAGATCATAATATTGAGTATATATCAGTAGAACTCGTAATGCTACAGACTTACCCGGATCCGTACATATACCCCACTTGGGTACCAATTAATCCATCATACTGTTTTGGTTTTACAAAGAAATCAGAGTTATTAATAATATTACTAAGTATGGGTGTGTTAGTTACACACCTGGAATAACGAGGGCCCTAATCCCAAAGAAACGATCTACAATCTTTAAACTCCTTGCTCCTAGAATCGGCCAAACATAGGGGTTAGATACTTAAGACCATTCGGCCAAGGACTTTTAAGCCAACAGGAGTCATTATCAACCCTTACCTTTGTACTTGATTTGGTTTCCTACCAAATCACGAATCAAGCAGTGATTATCCTTTAACAATCGGCACCCTAATGAAACAAATAGTTAATCTCCAATCACCTTTGACTTAATCGAAATCAAAAGATTGAACTAACAATAATATACCAATCACTTACCCTCTACTTACTAATCGGTTAACAAGGAAGGCAGACTCCTCTTGACCACCTCCACTAACCAAAAGCCTCAACACCAACAATATTCGGCCACCCAACACTAGGAGAGAACCACAAGGGATTCGGCCAAGGCTTGCACCAAATGAAGAACAAAATATTCGGCCAAGGGAGACTACTAGGAGAAGGGAAATATTCGGCTAAGTTGAAAGCAATAGAAAGAAGAAATCGGCACTAGGTGTTTAACACCTCTATTTTCGGTTTTGAGAAGAAAAGAAATGGAAGGGATGAATGGAGATTTCGGTTTAGGCAAGGTAAATTTCGGCTTTAGTGTTTCAAAAGAGAAGAAAAATGAGGTATGAGAAGAGGGAATACTAGTTTCGGTTTACACACCAGAAGAAAGGGAGGGATAGGTATTCGGCTACCAAGATGTTTGAGAAAAACAACACAGAGAAAATTCGGCAAGGCTGCTTGTGCTTTTCGGTTCAAGAAGAAAGTGTGAAGAAGCTTTGTTGAAGAAATTCGGCTCACAAAAGACTAGAAGGGAACTTTCTCTTTTTACCAAGTGTGACCGAAAACAACCAAAAAGAATGCCAAAAAATGCAAAAATGCATTTCGGCTACCAACTCCCCACACCAAGCCGTCCACTCCCCCACTCCAAACTCCCTCAAATTCGGCCATAATCCCCCCAATAGCTCCCAACCACACATTTCAAATGTGTTTACCAAGTCTTACTCCTACAATTACTCTCCACCCAACATTTGAACTTTTGACTTGGTCCAAAGTGGAATTTGAACTACATCCAACTCTTCCCTCCTATGCCGTCCAAAATGAAGCCAAAATGTGAGGTCTTTGCGGCTTGAACACAAGACCTCCACCTCCTGCAGTTGACGCCACACCTAGCTCCCAAGTAGCGCATGCCTTGCCACTTTGCCAGCTCCTCATTTGTGCAACAAAACCCCAAATAAAATACATATCCCTCAGCTCCATCAGCTCCCTACACCTAAAGCTCAAAAACTAAATTTTCCCCATTCCCTCAGGCATACTCCTAGCCTACAACAAAGCCCCTAAAACATAGAAATAGCAACATAGCACACCAACACATGCAAAACATGACACAAAAAAATAGCCCCTAACCCGAGATATTACAGTTCTACCCCCCTTAAAAATAATTTCGGCCTCGAAATTACCTGATCAAAAGAGTTGAGGGTATTGCTGCCTTATCATATCCTCGGGTTCCCACGTGGCTTCTTCCAAGCCATGATTCCGCCAAAGAACCTTAACCAAAGGCACAGACTTTCTACGCAGAACCTTCACATCCCGATCAAGAATCTGCACAGGTTCTTCTTCCAAAGTCAAATCTGGATTTACCTCGATCTCTTCCACTGCTACCACATGCGACGGATCCGAACGATAACGTCGAAGCATCGAAACGTGAAATACGTCGTGAATCTGACTAAGCTCTGCTGGCAACTCCACTTGATACACCACTGGTCCCACTAGTCTCAAAACCTTATACGGCCCAATAAACCTCGGACTTAGCTTGCCTTTCCTTCCGAATCTCAACACCTTCTTCCAAGGCGAGACCTTCAGGAAAACTCGATCCCCCACAGCAAACTCTATATCTCTCTGCTTAAGATCGGCATAAGACTTCTGTTGGTCCGAAGCTTCCTTCAAACGAGCCTGAATCAACTTAACCTTATCTTCTGTCTCAGCAACCAACTCGGGTCCCAACAACTGACGTTCACCCAACTCCGTCCAACACGTAGGTGAGCGACACTTCCTACCATACAACGCCTCATACGGTGCCATCTTGATGCTCGCTTGATAACTATTATTGTAGGCAAACTCGGCTAACGGCAGAAACTCCTCCCAACTACCTCTGAAATCCAGAACACAACTTCTCAGCATATCCTCCAAGATCTGAATAACCCTTTCTGACTGACCGTCAGACTGTGGGTGAAAAGCCGTGTTGAAATCCAAACGCGTACCTATCGCCTGATGCAACGCTTTCCAGAACCTTGACATAAATCTGGGATCCCTATCCGAGATTATCGAAACTAGCACACCGTGCAACCTCACTATCTCTGAAACATACAGTTTTGCCAACTTCTGAAGTGAGTAGTCAACCCTCACCGGAATAAAGTGAGCTGATTTAGTCAGACAATCCACCACTACCCAAACTGAATCCTTCTTGCTTGGCGTAAGCGGTAATCCACTGACGAAATCCATGGTTATCCTTTCCCACTTCCACTGAGGAATCTTCACAGGCTGAAGCAAACCTGACGGTAACTGATGCTTAGCCTTGACCTGCTGACATGTCAGACACTTCCCAACAAACTCTGTCACCTCTCTCTTCAAACCAGGCCACCAAAACTGCTCTCTAAGATCTCTATACATCTTGCTACCTCCAGGATGCATAGCATAAGGACTGCTATGTGCGTCCTGAAGAATCTTCTGTCTCAGCTCAACATCCTTAGGCATACAAGCCTTACCTTGAAAACATAGCACCCCATCACCAGACAAACTGTAACCTTCCAAACCACCATCCTGCAATTGCAACCTCTACGCACCCAGAACCTCATCCACTAACTGTTTCTCTCTGATCTGCTCAACCCAAGTAGGCTTAACCTGCAACTCTGCCAGAATACTCCCATCGTCATACAAGCTCAAATGGGCAAACATCGCTCTTAAGTTTGAAACAACCTTACGGCTCAACGCGTCTGCCACCACATTAGCCTTGCCCGGATGATACTCAATCGAACAGTCGTAATCCTTCAGCAACTCAACCCATCTGCGCTGCCTCAAATTCAAATCCTTCTGAGTCAGTAGATACTTCAGACTCTTATGATCCGTGTAGACTATCGATCTCTCTCCGTACAAGTAGTGCCTCCAAATCTTTAAGGCGAAGACTACAGCCGCTAGCTCCAAATCGTGCGTCGGATAGTTGACCTCATGTGGCCTCAGCTGTCGAGAAGCGTAAGCCACAACCTTACCTTCTTGCATCAGCACACAACCCAATCCCGTATGTGATGCATCGCAGTATACTGTGAATTCCTTACCAGCCTCAGGTTGAATCAAAACCGGAGCCTCAGTCAAGATCTTCTTTAACTTATCGAAGCTTTCCTGCTGTTTCTCAGTCCAGACAAACGGAACCTCTTTCCTTAACAACTTGGTCATCGGCGCTGCTATCAACGAGAAACCCTCAACAAACCTTCGGTAGTATCCGGCCAAACCTAGAAAACTCCGAATCTCAGCCACTGACCTAGGCGGCCTCCAATCCAAAACTGCCTCAATCTTCCGAGGGTCTACCCGAATCCCCTCAGCTGACACTACATGCCCCAAGAAAGTCACTTCCCTAAGCCAGAACTCGCACTTACTAAACTTAGCATAGAGCTGCTTTTCCCTCAGAATCTGCAGCACCACTCGCAAATGCGCATCATGCTCTTCTTCTGTCCTTGAGTACACTAAGATGTTGTCTATGAAAACCACGACGAACTGATCCAGATACTGCTGAAACACCCTATTCATCATATCCATGAATGCTGCCGGTGCGTTAGTCAACCCGAACGGCATTACCAGAAATTCGTAGTGCCCATACCGAGTCCGAAACGCTGTGTTATGGGTATCAGCCTCCTTGACCTTCAACTGATGATACCCAGACCTCAAGTCGATCTTCGAAAATACCGCAGCACCCTTCAGCTGATCAAACAAATCATCTATCCGTGGCAACGGATACTTGTTTTTAATCGTCAGCTTGTTCAACTGGCGGTAGTCTATGCACATCCGCATCGTACCATCTTTCTTCTTAACAAATAGTACCGGCGCACCCCATGGCGAAACACTTGGCCTGATAAAGCCTCGATCCAATAACTCCTGGATCTGAGCCTTAAGTTCAACCAACTCTTTTGGCGCCATCCTATACGGAGCAATAGACACTGGCGCAGTTCCGGGTAATAGATCTATCCCAAACTCTACCTCGCGGTCTGGCGGCAAACCCGGAAGCTCCTCAGGAAACACATCAGCAAATTCCCTAACAGTACGAACCTTCTCTACCGCAAACTCTTTAGCCTCCAAGGCATACACATGAACCACATACGCTTCACAGCCCTTCCTGACCATCTTCTCCGCTTTCAGAGCAGATACCACATTAGATAAGTAATCTCTCCTATTACCTATCATAGCCACCTCATCACCCTCACTAGTCTTAAGAACCATGCGCTTGTCCGCGCAATCCAACCTCGCTTGGTACTTGACCAACCAGTCCATCCCAAGAATCAGATCGAACTCCCCAAACGGCAGTTCCATCAGATCAGCAGCAAACACTACCCCTTGGAGTTCTAGGGGTACATCTCTAAACAGCTTATCTACCACTACAGAGTGACCTAGAGGGCTAATTACAGTCATCTGCCTAGAAGATATCTCAGAGTCTAAATCCATGGTCTCTACTATACTACTGGCAACATAAGAGTGCGTTGAACCCACATCAATCAAAGCAGTATAAGGAGAACCAAAGATCAAGAACGTACCGGTTATGACGTCCGGTGCGTCGCCCTCCTCTCGGCGCCTCGCAGCATACACTAATCCAGGCTGTCTGGCCTCAGAACTACCCGCACCTCTGCCCGGTGCTCCACGGCCCCGACCAGAACCGTTACCACCTCTGCCATTACCACGGCCCCTCTGCTGTGGTGGTCCACTACTCCTGAACTGATTACGGCCCTGACTCTCAGACTGAATCCTAGCCAACCTACGCGGACAGTCCCTCACGCGATGATCCAGAGAACCACACCCGAAGCAACCTTTTCCTCCAGTCCAGCAACCACCCCAATGGGATTTCCCACACTGATCACACTGCGGCGGTCCCTGCCTAGCAGCAACAAACCTACCAGACTGATTCGGCCCACTCGGTCTAGCCCTCTTCTGCGGATTACCTGACGATCCAGAAGACCCAAAGCTCCTCTTATGCCTGTTTCTGTCCATGCTCTGCCTCACTGACTCTTTAACACCCTCGGCTACCTTAGCCTTTTTCAACTAAGACAGCAAACTCGCGCTCCTGCTGAGGAGCAATCAGCAGTCTCAACTCGTCTCGCAGACCATCCTCGAAACGAACACACCTCTCATGTTCAGTGGCCACAATGCCCCTGGCATACCTACTCAGCTTCAAGAACTCAGCCTCGTACTCAGAAACAGATTTACTCCCCTGAACAAGCCTCAAAAATGCCTTTCGCTGGGAGTCAATATAACTAGCTCCAATGTACTTCTTCTGATATGCAGCCCTGAAATAATCCCATGTCAGATCCTCCGCTGCCACACTGTCCCGAACCGTGAGCCACCATTGGTATGACTCATCCCAGAGCAGCGATACGATGCCCTTCAGCTTCTCTTCTGCAGTCACGTCCAGATCATCCATGATCCGCTCAGTTGCCTCCAGCCAGTATTCAGCAGTGCTAGGAGCAACACCAGATACACCTCGAAAGAATTCGGCCCCATTTGCCCGAAGTCGCTCAGGCACAGATTTCCTAACTCCTGCACCACCACCTACTCCATCTACTCTTTCCAACACTCGCAGCATCGCCTGTGACACTGCGTCGTCCCCAGTCTGATCTTGGAACTCACCACCTCCAGCTGGTGGCGGAACCGGTATCTCATTTTCTGACCCCTGACCAGATCCTACGGGTTCAGAAACCGTCATCCTACCCCTACCTCTACCACGAGTATTACGACCACGTCCGCCTCGAGTGCTCATGACTAAAATCTCTACGTATCTGATTAAAGAGTTTTATGCATCAGTATTTATTCCACTGTTTTAAAGCAAGTCTTATGAATTTTTAAGGAGATTTGTTCTCGCAAGTTCACAGAGTCCTATCAGTTTCAATCTCTAAAGTAATGTACTATTGCTAATCATCAACTCACATCACCTCCAACAAATCACAAGCAATAGTAAGGGGTACTTACCTGGGCGAACTGGTGCCGAAGACTCGGTGCCATGCCTTACAAACCTTATATTTAAAAACAAAGACAATCAAAACAAACTTTTAAAACGTTTTGGGCCTTGGGCCCACAGCCGAGCCTTTGAACTTGGCTCTGATACCACAATTGTAACACCCCAAACCCGGTCAATACACCACGACCGAATCTGGTATGTTACGGGGAAAACGTACTTGAGAGGTTTAGGTTTTTTTTCGTTTAAAAGCAGGATGTAAACACTTCACTATATAGTGTATTTGAAGAAAATTTGAGTAGGCTTGTTTGAAATCAGGTGGTGTATTTAGAAAACCCAAAAATTTTGAAAACTTAACCAAAAGATGTAGTTAAAACGAGTTTATTCCATTTCATTATTCAAATAGTTTCTTAGTGTTACTTAAGACATTTTAACTTGGTAGAAAATCGAGTTTTGATTTGAAAATCGTTTGAGTTTCTAATGCAAAGTCATGGTGAGATACCCGATGGTACAGTTTAAAACACTTTGCGTTATAGTTTTTAAAACCTTTTAGTAAAATTCCAACCCAATTATTTTGTTAAGGCATATTAAAAATCAACTTTAAACGTAAACATAGAAAACATAATTTAAAGGCCTTTTACAATCCAAAACAAAACCCAAATAATAAAAAGCAAGCTAAAGTACCCAAATTATAAAGTCTGAGTAAAACTTTATTAAGCATGGCATGAGCACCCCGAGTCCATCCCCGCTCCATGTCCGCGTCTAAGTGTCACCTGAAATGTCAAAGGAGAGGGTGAGTCGAATGACTCAATGCATAAATCCCGCTCCCGATAAAACAACATGCTAACACACATCATACATAGCAACATGATTAGTGCAACCCGATCCTAACCATCCATATCGCCTTTTCTACCCCGTGTGGTACCAAACCACTGGTGGTGCCAAACCACTGGTGAACCAAAGTCACGATATCCATAAGTGTGGTGCCAAACCACTGGTGACCCAAAGTCACAAATAATCCAATGATGGGGCCAACCCATCGTGTGATACCCAATCACTAGCGACAATCCCGTATCTCTCAAGTGGGGCCAACCCACGGTGGTGTCAAACCACAGGGACGAGTCGCAATGAGGTGCCAAACCTCTGGTGTCCCAAAGACACAGTGTGATACCAAATCACTGGTGACCGCAGTCACAAATCCGATGATGGGGCCAACCCATCGTGTGATACCCAATCACTGGCGTCAATCCCGTATAATCAACCGTGGGGCCAACCCATCGTGGTACTAAGCCACTGGGACGAGACGCTGAGGTGCCAAACCTCTGGTGACCCAAAGTCACAATATATCACTGTGGTACCAAACCACTGGAGGTGCCAAACCTCTGGTGTCCCAAAGACACAGTGTCCCAAAGACACGGATATCATCATCCTCCCTCCACTCATATCACCCATCATCATGCCATACTCATGTGATCATGCATCTCATACAAGTCATGCATATCATGCCAACATGCCAAGCATTATATCTCATAGCATACATAACATAGATCATAATATTGAGTATATATCAGTAGAACTCGTAATGCTACAGACTTACCCGGATCCGTACATATACCCCACTTGGGTACCAATTAATCCATCATACTGTTTTGGTTTTACAAAGAAATCAGAGTTATTAATAATATTACTAAGTATGGGTGTGTTAGTTACACACCTGGAATAACGAGGGCCCTAATCCCAAAGAAACGATCTACAATCTTTAAACTCCTTGCTCCTAGAATCGGCCAAACATAGGGGTTAGATACTTAAGACCATTCGGCCAAGGACTTTTAAGCCAACAAGAGTCATTATCAACCCTTACCTTTGTACTTGATTTGGTTTCCTACCAAATCTCGAATCAAGAAGTGATTATCCTTTAACAATCGGCACCCTAATGAAACAAATAGTTAATCTCCAATCACCTTTGACTTAATCGAAATCAAAAGATTGAACTAACAATAATATACCAATCACTTACCCTCTACTTACTAATCGGTTAACAAGGAAGGCAGACTCCTCTTGATCACCTCCACTAACCAAAAGCCTCAACACCAACAATATTCGGCCACCCAACACTAGGAGAGAACCACAAGGGATTCGGCCAAGGCTTGCACCAAATGAAGAACAAAATATTCGGCCAAGGGAGACTACTAGGAGAAGGGAAATATTCGGCTAAGTTGAAAGCAATAGAAAGAAGAAATCGGCACTAGGTGTTTAACACCTCTATTTTCGGTTTTGAGAAGAAAAGAAATGGAAGTGATGAATGGAGATTTCGGTTTAGGCAAGGTAAATTTCGGCTTTAGTGTTTCAAAAGAGAAGAAAAATGAGGTATGAGAAGAGGGAATACTAGTTTCGGTTTACACACCTGAAGAAAGGGAGGGATAGGTATTCGGCTACCAAGATGTTTGAGAAAAGCAACACAGAGAAAATTCGGCAAGGCTGCTTGTGCTTTTCGGTTCAAGAAGAAAGTGTGAAGAAGCTTTGTTGAAGAAATTCGGCTTACAAAAGACTAGAAGGGAACTTTCTCTTTTTACCAAGTGTGACCGAAAACAACCAAAAAGAATGCCAAAAATGCAAAAATGCATTTCGGCTACCAACTCCCCACACCAAGCCGTCCACTCCCCCACTCCAAACTCCCTCAAATTTGGCCATAATCCCCCCAATAGCTCCCAACCACACATTTCAAATGTGTTTACCAAGTCTTACTCCTACAATTACTCTCCACCCAACATTTGAACTTTTGACTTGGTCCAAAGTGGAATTTGAACTACATCCAACTCTTCCCTCCTATGCCGTCCAAAATGAAGCCAAAATGTGAGGTCTTTGCGGCTTGAACACAAGACCTCCACCTCCTACAGTTGACGCCACACCTAGCTCCCAAGTAGCGCATGCCTTGCCACTTTGCCAGCTCCTCATTTGTGCAACAAAACCCCAAATAAAATACATATCCCTCAGCTCCATCAGCTCCCTACACCTAAAGCTCAAAAACTAAATTTTCCCCATTCCCTCAGGCATACTCCTAGCCTACAACTAAGCCCCTAAAACATAGAAATAGCAACATAGCACACCAACACATGCAAAACATGACACGAAAAAATAGCCCCTAACCCGAGATATTACAGACTAGACTTAGTTGAATGTCATATTGTTTTGGCCAAATGTGTTGGCTCATTCAAAGATGAATTCTTTTGTATAAGGCCATAGTTGATGGCTCTTTCTTATTAATCTATGAAATGATGAGGTTATTCATGAATGTGCAACTTGCATGGTTGATTTACTTGGTTTAAATATGCATAAATGAGTTGATGGTTTGATGTGATTTATGTTTGTATGAGTTGGGGTGGTAGAAAGAGCTTGGAAAATAGCCTTGTTCCTGTCCACATGGACCGGCACGCAGGCATGTGTCTAGACCGTGTGTGACACACGATCAGCCTCATGGGCGTGTGGTTAGGCCGTGTGTCCTCCTGGATGCTAGGTTGGCAAGTTAGTATGCTCAGTAGTAAACCCACGGACGGAGACATGGCCGTGTGTCTCGACCGTGTGAAAGACACGACCTTAGGACATGGGCGTGTGCCCAGGTCGTGTGAAGTCTACACATGAATTTAAGAATTTAAATCGCCACACGGTCTAAGAACACAGGCGTGTGCCTTGGCTGTGTGACCATAATAGGATGATGACGTCAAAAATAGAATGTCAAGATTTTTGCGCACGAGCTAAGACACGGCCCTGTCGTTGTCGTGTGAGGGACGCGGGCGTGTGTCCGGCCGTGTGAAAACCCATGTAGATTCGAAATGAGAAATAAATCTACACGGGTTTGAAACACGGGCATGTGAAGTTCCACACGGGCGTGTCCTTTTCTCCACACGGGCGTGTGGACTGTTTGATGAAAATTTTCTAAGTCTTTTCAGGAATCTTTTAAAGAGTTCGATTTGGTCTCGAACCGTTCCTAAAGTGTGATTTAGGCCTCGTAGGCTTGTTTAAGAGATGATATGAAAAGTTTTTAAAATTTAAGTGGAAAGTCATGTCTCAAGTTGTATAATTGTTTACGTATAAGTCTAGTAATGCCTCGTACCCTGTTCCGACATTGAATACGGGTATGGGGTGTTACATTTAGTGGTATCAGAGCCATGGTTTAGTTTGTTATTGGACTACCATAGTGTGTATGAGAGTCTAGCTATACATGCCATGAATATATTATGATAGTGTGGTGACTCCTCACAATTGTAAATTATGTTTTCATATAGAAAAAAGGAAAAGATGATGGCTTCTTTATTTTATCTTATTTTATTCAATTAAGTCACCAGAACTCACCTAACCATTGACCAATTTGATTTTATTGTCCCTATGGCCGGCCATCAATTCCTCAATGGCCTAATTACACATTAAGGACCTCCAATTTAATATTCTATAACTATTAGACACCTCTAGCTTGTAAAATAAAACTTTTACACTTTATGCAATTTAGTCTTTTTTCACAATTATGCATGCAATCATCAAAATTAATGCACCAAAATTTTCATGTACTCATACAATCATGATTTAACACATATAATAATATTAAAAATAATTTCTCTGGTCTAGGATTAGTGGTTCCGAAACCACTGTTCCGACTAGCCCCAAGGTCGGGCTGTTACAGAATTTGCATATAAAAACAACTATCAGTCGAGTATAAAGATGGCATCTTATGAGGCATTGTATGATCGTAAGTGTCGAACACCCTTGTATTGGGTCGAGCTTAGTGAGAAACAGATCCACGGGGTTGACTTGGTGAAGGAAACCAAAGAGAAAGTAAAAGTAATCCGTGATTGCTTGAAAGCAGCTTGAGATCGACAAAAGTCATACGTAGATTCGAAAAGAAAAGAGATTGAGTTTCAGGTTGGTGACAAAGTATTTTTGAAAGAATCTCCATGGAAAAAAGTTCTCAGATTTGGCCGTAAAGGCAAGTTGAGTCCACTTTTATTTGGCCGTATGAGATTGTCAAAGGAATAGGGCCAGTGGCATATCAGTTAGCTTTACCAAAGGAGTTGGAAAAGATTCATACAGTGTTTCATGTGTCGATGTTGCGACGGTATTGTTTCGATCCTTCACATGTGATTTCTCCGATAGAGATTGAGATTCGACTGAATATGACATATGGTGAGGAACCTGTTAAGATTTTAGCTCAGGAAATGAAATAGTTGAGAAATAAAAGTATAGCTCTAGTGAAGGTTTTGTGGCAAAGTCACGACGTTGAAGAAGCTACGTGGGAACTTGAGGAGGCTATGAGAAAATAGTACCCAAACCTCTTTTCTGGTAAGATTTTCGGGGACGAAAATCCCTAAAGGAGGGAGAGTTGTAACAGCTTGATTTTGGGGCTAGTCGGAACAGTGGTTTCGGGACCAGAAATCTGACGTAGTAAAACTTATTTTATTAGTTTTTTATGGTCTACAGTTTGATAGAATGATTTTGTAAAAATTTCGTTCAAAAATTTTGACGTTTGTGCACTCAATTTAGTCAAAAGTATTAAATTGTAAAAAGTACAAAAGTTGAGTCATACATGTTAAAGGTGTCCAATTGCTATAAGATTTTAAATTAGAGGTCCTTAGATGGTAATTAGACCATTTGTTAAGTTAGTGGAAAAATGGACTTGGAGAGAAAAAATTTCAAAGAAAGGTAAAAAGGGCATTTTGGTCATTGTGTAAATAAAAGAATAAAAAGGGAAAATAAAGCTAAAAATCTGTCCATCTTCTTCCTCCCTTAGCCAAAATTCTCAAGCTCACCATAGCTAGGGTTTCTTCAACTTTCAAGCTTGATAGTAAGTGCATCCTAGCCCCGTTTTTAATGTTATTTACATTTTTGAAGTCGTATTCACTTGATCCTTCCATCTCTACCACTATTTGAAGTAGGGTTCATGTTTAAAAATTTACCCATGCATGACATGCATGTGTTTTGATGTTTAATGATAGAAAATGAAAGTTTGATGTGTAATAAACAACTTTTACGAAGTGATTTTTCATGAAAATACCTAAAAAGGACCTATTTGTGAAAAGTTATAAAATGAGTAGTAAAAATCTAATTTGATGAAAAATTTGGGCTGATATAAGCATGTTTAGGGTTCGATTAGGCTTGATTTTCAAGGAAAATGGATACATTTCATTTTACGAGCCTAGGGACTAATATGTAAATATGTCAAAGTTTAGGGGCAAAAGTGTAATTTTATCATAGTATGATTTTTGGACTAAATTGAATAATGTGGATATTAAATAAGTTAAATTTGCTATTATAGATCAAGAAAAATGAAGTTCGGACCTTGATCGGGGGGAGAACAAGGTTATTGACGATTAGGTCTATTTTTGCTATTTTTGTTCTGAGGTAAGTTCATGTGTAAATAATGCATTAACTTTATATTCGAATTAATGATTTAATAATTGATTTATTTACGAATGCTAATGTATGTGATTATTCGACAAAGATTCGACGGAGTCTAATCCTGTTTGAACCTTAGGAATAGTTTAGGATACGAGTGACATGTCACTAGGAACGCATATGATATATATGATTTTGTGATTCCGGGTGCTGGTCATGTACATCCTACTGGTGGCTGGGTAATCTGGCATGTGTTACGGATACCTGACAGCTTGTGTGAGCAGCCCGTGTAGCAATGTCTTCCGACAGCTTCTGTAAGCAGGCCCGTGATAGCTCGAGAGGGAGCATTATGAGTTAAGAGATATGAGGTAGCACTGGCTACATATGTGGCACTTATGTGCAACAATTCCGTGTATCCGATAGTATTCCAAGCCGTTCAACGGGAATGTTAAAAATGAGCTTTTATGTGATATTATTTCAAGGTAGTACAAGTATGAACGTAAAACCCCTATGTGTTGAAATTATGATGTGGATAAATCCTTGACAAGAATGTGATTAGCGAGATATGTCTATGAAACTTTAATGAAATTGATGTTAAGTTATTTATGTATATATATGTTAATTGTATATGAAATGAATTGTAAAGATTGTCTTTATTTGCATATGAACTTACTAAGCTATATATCTTATTCCCCTTTCTTTTTCCCTTGTCTTATTGAGTTGCCAAGCCTGCTTGGGGATCGAAGACGGTCGGAGATCCATTCACACTATCAATTTATCATTTTGCGTACTTATGTTTACAATATTTTGAGTTATGGCATGTATAAAGACTTGGTCATTTTGTTATGTGTCATAATTATTTTGGCCAAATGTGTTGGCTTTAATGGTTGATTATTCATTTTGTAAATGGCCATTTGATATTGGCTAATTGTGATTAAGTATATAAGCATATGATGACGTTTTCACGAATGTGGATTTGGCATGGTTTATGATAATGAGTATGAGATGTTGTATGTGATAGAACATAGCATGTAATTGATGTGTGGATGACTTGGTTGTGGCTGAAATGGTTGTATGTATATGCTTGGATTGGTATTGCTTGTTGTTGTGTAGGTTGGTGCAAGTAAGGGTAGCAAAAAGGCTTGGTAAATAGCCTTATTTTTTGTCCACACGGGTAGACACACGGGCGTGTGTCTTGGCCGTGTGTGACACACGGCTTGCCCTATGGGTGTGTGATCCGGTCGTGTGTCCCCTGCAATTTGAATTTTAGCTTTGAATTGGCCACACGGGCAGAGACACGACCGTGTATCTCAACCATGTGAAGGACACGGCCCAAGGACATGGGCGTGTGCCCAGGGCGTGTGAAGTCTGCACCTATTTTATGAAAAATTATGAAAATTAAATCGCCTAGAAGGCCTAAGCACACAGGCGTGTGACTTGGCCGTGTGACTTTTTTTTGTTAATGACGTCATAAAGAGAAAGTTAGACAAGTTAGCGACATGGGCGTGTGTGACCACACGGCCTACCCACACGGGCGTGTCCCAAGCCACAGGGGCGTGTGACCCCTGTTTTAGTCAAAGATTTTCTATGTGTTGGAAAAGTTTTCAAAGTTTTTGATTTAGTCTCGAACCGCTCCCAATGTATGTTTTGAGCTTTATAGGCTCGTTTAAGGGATGATATGGATGTCTTTGAAAGGTTTTAAAGTTGGATGGAAATTTATGTCTCGATTTTGAAGTTTGCCTGTGTTTAATTCCGGTAATGTCTCGTACCCTGTTCCAGTGTCGAGTACAGGTAAAGGGTGTTACACTAGAAACCCTAGAGTCAGCTTTAATCAGACCTTCAGAATAATTATCTTTAATACACCAACTTATTTTGCTTTCACATGCTCTTTTTTTACATCTATTTTCTTTCAAGTACGTATGCTTTTTTTAAAGCATTTTGATGTATGTACTACAATTTTGTGAGCATTTGATACTTCTTTTCAACTTCCCCAAACTTATTTTCAAAGAATATTTTGAATAGTACTGAGTCTAGTGTTTGGGACAATTCAAAGACAATTAAGAGAAAAGTGATGGCTAAATATTGCAAAGGTTCAAATAAAATTAGGCCATATAGTCTCAAAGTTTGGTTTCAAAGGGTGAAATTCCGTCAAGGTTGGCTTGAAAGGCTCAAACGGTCCAAACAAAAGTTGCTTAAATCATTTTCAACTTCCCATGCTTCCTAGGATTTCGCCTTAAGAAGCTACTAAGTTAATTCTAGAGACTTAAACTTTCATGCATGCCTAACTTTCCTAAGGAACTAAAAATTTTATGGTACGATTTGCATGCTTTATTAAAAAGACATTTATGTCATTATTAAGCTAACATAACAACTTATTGAAATAATCGAACTTTATTTATACTGAAGTTTAGCATACTTAACAAAATTTCAAATTTTTGAACAAAATATAACCTAATCATAACTGAAATAAAAATTTATTTTGAGTGGAAATAATTTCTATTTTTCGGTCCCCCTACTTAATATGAACAATGTCCTCATTGCTAAAAGTGAATAGATACTATACACAAGGTAGAATTCTAGAAAAGAAGAGGTGAGTCAATTTGACTACTTAAGTACCAAGCTCTCTCTAAATCTAATCCTGGAATTGTATATATCCATTGCCACACTTTATACTTTGCGACTTGTTCATTTTTATTTATGATTTCAACCTCTTGTTTAATTATGCGAAAAATAAAAATCATAATTGAACCTAATCCTAAAACATTAAATAACCTACGAAAGAAAATGAAATAAAATAAAGATCCCCCATTTTTATTTATTTGTAGATCCCTTAGAATCTGACTCATCTTTTTCCTTCCTCGACATTGGAGTCCATGGTTTAAGTATAAAGTATGGAAATTCATGCACAAAAATAAACGGGTTATGAAATATATATTTTAGATGCATCTCTGATTGAGTCATCCCGTATTTTTTAGTATCTCCAATAATCTTGTTACTGCAACTACATGTGTTATAGCATAGCCATTATACCAAACTATTCACTTCATGGAATGGTGCTAGATAAAGGGACTCTCAGCGTCAAACTTAGTAAATTTGTTAAGGGTGGTTTCAGTTTTGGGCAGGTGGGTGAGTAGCTGAGGGTAAGGTTTAGAGTTGAAGAAGGTGGCAGTTTTAAGGATAGTTCAAGTGCGGTAGTTGGTGACTTCAAATGAAGGTGTTTGGGGTGGTGATTCAGGGAGTTAATGGCTGCAACATTAAGGGGTTAAGTGAGATGCACTATTGGGCTACTTCGAAGTGGTGGTGGAGCAAGGTAAGGGCTATAGGTTTGTGCGGAAAAGGGTTGAATATTTCCCTTCTTAGTAGTGTCTTAAGCCCAATGGCAGCTCCTTTTTGGATCCTAAGCTCCTATACTAAAAAAAACTAAAAAAACTCAAAGAAATTAGTGCTTGAGTTAAAAGTTGACCCTTTATTTAACAAAACAAATACTTAAATTCTTAACAAAAATTACATTAAATTAAACTCCCAGGAAAGACTGGAGGGGTCACGGATGGTCCCGCTTAAGTCCCAATCTCCTAGACAGAGTTTTAATTAATGTAATGAACTAAAGAAAATTTTATCTAAGTCTACCATTTTATTCAAATGAGAAAAAAAAACTAAAAATATAAAATAACGATAAAAAAATGAAGAGAACTCCCTCCATTTTATTTAGGATCGTCATTGACCATGGTGGTGTCAAATGGCCATTTGTCATACCAACCATAACCATCTAGGAAGTAATCATATTCTTTCCCATCAAATTTGTCCAACATCTTATTAGGGAAAGAAAATCCGTAATGATCTTTCCTGGTGGCCTTATTTAACTTCCTATAATTCCTACAAATCCTCCAACCCATGACTCAAATATCTGCATTAATCCATCCGACACCCTTCTTGTGCCTTTCCAAAATCACAAGTGCCTCTTCTTCTTGATCTTTGGTGAACTGAACTGAAATAATGACAAGTAAAGTCAAAGACAGACCCAAATAGTCATATTTCAAATGAGGAGACAAAATCTTCAGTTCCAATTTAGCCGGCTCTTCAATCAATGACATTGGTTGCGTATACTCTTGAGATGATAGCTCTAATGATTCGAGTGGAACTTCTTGAGTGAATTCCTTCAAATTAGCTTCTAACCAAGCCAAACATTCCTTGTCTTCATGATCACATGGTGAATCCTCTAGTAGAATATGTTCTAACAGGTCGTCTACAGAATTGAGCTCTAATTCTGTAGAAGCCAACGATTCCATCATTGAAATAGCAGAGCAGTCTTCAACTATGTCTAGGGATTTAGCAGCATCGAATTCATTAAGAGTCACCTTGTCATCAAAAAATTCTTTAAACTGAGTATCTCGTTGCTTCTTCTAGAATCATTGAGGATATGACAATGGTGGAATCTTAACATTAACCGGACGACTCTTCTGTGGAAATTTTTCTATATCTGACAAGGGTGCTAGGTAATCAAAACTAACTGGTTTAGAGTTTACCTTATCAAGGATCAATGTATCTGACTTTTGTGGAACAGGAGTTTCAACACTCAGTTGAACTTTCTCTTTGCCTTGAGCTACAATAGGCTTATCTTCAAGCTCGACAGCTTTGGGTTCCAACATCTTCTCACTTTGTAAAGTGACGATTTTGCAATGCTCTTTGCTCATGCTTCTCAAGTTTTCTGTATCACTCGACCAAATACATTGGGGGTCTGCTTTTGAGCTCATTGGCTAGCCGTCCCACTTGGTTTCCTAAATTCTTCAATGTTGCTGCTTGGCTTTGGATTAGTTCATCATTCTTCGCTATGTAAGCCTTCAACAAATTCTCAAGACTACTTGAAGATTCAGTTGGTGTGGGTTGTTGCACTTGTTGAGAATATTCAGGCAGATAATTTGGTCAAAATGACATAGAAGAGTCGCTATGGTCCGCCCATTGATTACTCCATGGAGAAATTGGATGATTCTGCCATGAAAAGTTGTAATAATTTGACTGTGGAACATTTAAATTTTCATTTCCCATGTAATATTTTGACTCTTAATTTGATGGGCAATTTTCAAAGAAATGGCCATCTCCACAATATTCACAAGAAATATCCCCGAACTGGTTCAATTGCTGACCTGTCAGATTACCATTGAAACTATTAACAGTTATGTTCTTAAGCATAGAAGACATAGAGGATACCTGGGCTGCCAAAGAAGAAAGTGTGTCCGCTTTATGTACTCCTACTACTCATCTTTCTGAGGCTACTCGGTTGGTTGGTCACTGATTGTTATTGTTGGTAATTCTTTCAATAATCTCGTAAGCATCGTTATAAGACTTAGAAAGAAGGGCTCCATTTACCTAAGCATCCACCATCATTCTAGTATGAATATTGAGACCAATATAGAAAGTCTCCATTTGGATGCAGTAAGGAATGCCATGATGAGGGCAGTTTTGTAGTAACTCCTTGAACCGCTCCCATGCCTCATATAAAGATTCTTCATCAAGTTGCTAAAATGAAGTGATTTCATTTCAGATCTTGGCGGTTAAAGATTGAGGGAAATATTTCATTAAGAAACGTTTAACCAACTTTTTCCATTTAGTTATGGAACCGGACGGTAGGGAGTTCAATCACGCTCGTTCTCTATCTCTTAAGGAGTATAGAAAAAATCTCAGTCTCAAGGCGTCCTCAGTTACCCCGGCTAGTTTAAATGAGTCACTCACTTCCACGAATAGTCGAAGATGAAGATGTGGATCTTCAGTAGGAATCCCACTAAATTGAACCATATTTTGCAACATTTGGAACATTACCGGGTTCAGCTCGAATTGTTGTGCCTCGATTTTGGGTCTCCTAATACTCGGATTGAGCTCATTGAATAGAGGAATGCCATATTGTTGAATGGCACAGTTTCTATCATCGGCAACAATGATCAGATTGTGAGTATTATAAGCGAATGTTCCTCCTGGATTTTGGTTTGGAATTTGGAAATTCATATCTTCGGTCCTTCTTTGGTTTGTTTGTCTTCTCCTTTTTTAGAAAGTCCTTTCAATTTCAGGGTTTACAGGAAGTAAGTTAATAATTTGATCAATACTCATAAACACCTGAAAAAACACAAAAAAAAAATAGAATTAAAATTTAACAAAAAAAAAAAAAGACCAATATGAGAAATTAAGAATTTTCACAAATAATGTCTTTTAAAACAGTCCCCGGCAATGGGGACAAAAACTTGGAACGACAGAAATGTGCAAGTGTACACAATCCCAACAAGTAATAAAGTGACAAGAAAATGTCGAGTTACCGTACCCACAGGGACTGTGAAAATTCTTATTTATGAATGCTATTTAAAACACTTTAGTGAAGAAAAATAATTTGTTTGAAGAGGGTGATTAAAAACTAAGATTTTAAACTAAGTAAACTAAATAAATAAATCTCAAATGCACGATTTCAAAATACAATTTTAATCAATATGACATAATTATGTTAGATTAATTACATAACTTAGAATTATTAAACTCATGTTTATATTGTTATGAATAAATTCACGACAACTCGAGAATTTGCTAACTTATGAACATACTCACCTACGAAAATCCATTCATCTCTTGACTATATCCCTATGTCAATTCAACCGATTAAACAAATCTTAATAGACAAATTTGTTATTGCACATACATACTTATTAAATTGAAATAATCTCTTGTACATATCACTATGTCAATTCAAACGATTAATTAAATCTAATAAGCACATAAAAGACTACGTTAGGTAACAAAGTATCCCTACCTTGAAATAGTTTAATCACAATAATCTTGGAAGTTATGTAAGGCAAATGTATCGTTAGATACCATTGCTAATTTAACCTTCAGCTACCTTAGAAGATTAATCATGCACTGATTAAGTACTGTGTCAATTAATTACAACTTTACGCCTTTTAAATAATTAATTCATTAGCTACCTCACAATTTTAAAGCAAGAATAACTTAGTCATGATTTTACTTAATCAAGCATCTTACCAAGGCCTATAACAACATAAACACAATTTTAACAATTTTAGCAAACGAAATGCAATCAACCAACACGAATTAAATTCAAGATAAAATGATTAAATAAACATTCCAACAACATAAATATTCATAGATATGTTCATCATAACAACAACAAAAATTAAAGAGATAGGGAACAAGAATCAAATTCGGTGTTTTTTCGTGGCTTGACTAGTTTGCTCCATTCTTCCTTCTCCGTTGTCCTCATCGACCAAGGCTTCTTTGAACACTTAATTGCTGCTCCAAATGGCTAATGAATTCCCTTTTTCCAATAGGAGAAATCGGCAAGAGAACAAGGGGATTTGGAATGGAAAAGAAGAGAGAAAGTGGAGAGAAGAGAGAAGAGATGTGAATGCTTGAGATGTGTTGAAATGAGCAGACAAGGGGGGTTTTTATAGGGTGAGAGGGCTGCTAAAAATATCCAAAACCAGTAGCCAAATAGTCCTCCCATGGCCAGTCACACATGTAGTAGGTTTGAAGCTTTGAAACTTGCTATATTAAGGCTAGGGCAAATCTAGAAATGCACTAAAAGAGGAGGGGTTTGTTTGCAGTTTGACGAAGTCTTCAAGGGCTTTTTTGCAAGCCAATTAATCAGCCAAGCAAGCTGATTGGGTCAGCATGCTGGACAGTTTTGGGCTGCCCATACCTTGGTTGGTTCGATTCTCTCGGTTCAGCTCAACTAGGCCAATTTTCATAATTAATTAATAATAATTTATTTAACCCAAATTAAATTGAATTAAAATTAAAATTAATTATATTATGAATTAATACACATAATTTGGACCGTCTTTAGCTGAGAAATTCATTCGTCTCGATGCTTCAAAAGTCTCTTCTCAGTTTTGCGCTTCTAGCAGTGTCTGCCGAGCCAATTTTCACCATTTGTGCATGATAAACCGTAATAGTAACATATTTTAATCCCACATTTAGTATGCTTTTGGATGATTTAAGCCTCGATTCATATAAAAAGGTGCTCTTAATCCTTTCTTCTCATGTCTTATACCCAGGAAAGCACCCGAGGATGAAAAGAACATAAAACGGGCCCAAAACAGAGTAAATGGGCCATATCACAAAATCGACACGGCCTGGCCCAAAAACCACACGGTCGTGCCTTATCAAGCATCTAGAACACGGCCTTACCCCCGAGTCACACGGTCGTGCCTCATTCAAGATGTCTGAACACGGCTTGAAGACTAGCCACACGGGTGTGTGACCTGGCCGTGTCCCTGTCGTGGCAAAGAGCAATTTCATTCGGATTTGGATACTTTGGGGCGAAGAAACACATTCCAAGAGCCTATATAAACCCCCTAAGTACCACTTTAAAGGGGGCGGTGAAGCTAGGCTAAAGAGCCAAGCCGAAAAGGTCAGAATTGTGGGAATCGCTCGAAGTTAGCTAGTTGATCCATCCCAAAAAGCTAAAATTCTACTCAAGACGGTGGATTTCTCCTTCAATTCCTTCAGGGAGTTTTAGGGATTTCTTATGTTTTGTTTTATCTTTTATCTTGAGATGTTTTATTTATTTGTTATGAACTAAACCCTTTAGATACCTTAAGGGGATGAAACCTAGATGAATCTTGTTATTGATTTCTGAATTATATGATAAATACTTAGTTTGTTCTTAATTATGTGTGCTTAATTCAAATTTGATGTGCTTAGGTGGAGGAGGAATAGACCCTACCTAAGAGTAGATCTAGCGTAATTAAGCGGAGTTGATCGCACGCCTAGAGATAGGGTGACAAGATTTTGCCGGATTAGGTTGAAACCTAATATGGGAATCCATAGATCGATTTACTGCTATTCTAAGGGGTTATTATTTGAGAAAGAGATTTCTATTAATTAACCTAGGGTTAGACGTTATTTGCCTCGAGAGAGGGTTTAATATACGTTAGGGAGTCCTACAGATCGAACTAAGTGAATAAATCGTATGGTTCAGTGTTTGATAACAAGTGAAGTCTAGGTGGATTCTTCCTGAGGGTATCGTCATGATCAACTGAGTTTTTCTTCAAGTTATTTCCCAATTCGTTCTTTTTGTCTTTGTGTCTTTAGCTTAGTAGTCGTTAATTTAGATTAAGGTATTTTAGGCTAAATAATAAAATGAAAGTTAGTATTAGTACTTTTAGTTCCTTTGGGTTCGATAATCCGGTCTTGCCTAAGCTATACTACTGTTCGATAGGTACACTTGCCTTTAACCGTTGTCAGAGTTAGTTTCCAGGTTCGATCTCATTCATTATAAATTTAAAACTCAGATTTCAGCGATCAAGTTTTTGGCGCCGTTGCCGGGGAACTAAAATATTAAAAAAGCTCAATTTTTATTACTTTAGCCATTTTTTTATTTTATTGCAATTTAATTTCATTATTATTTTTTTATTATTGTTTATTTTTACTTTGCTAATCTTTCCTCTATTTTGCTTTTGGCAGAAAATTTTATTCTATGGAAAAGATGGCACTGAATAATTATCAGTGGCAAGGAATGGGGACAATTCCTACTAAAGCAACCAGTGTTTGCAACCTCGACGTGGTCACCAGGTTATGTAATCAGTTAGGGATGATGAATAAAAAGATTGATGGTTTGAATAGTCTCTCGCAGGTACACCCAGAAATACAATATGATTCAGGAGGCGTGGCGAATCTTGAGTACCCACCCTACAGATATGGCATGGAAAACGAGCAAGCTCACTATACGGGTAACTATTCTAGACTAGAAAATAATTTTTATAATGACACTTATAATGCAGGTTGGAGGTACCATCCCAATTTCTCGTGGGATGATAAAAATAGCCAAAGACCAGAACTTCATCCAGATTTTCAACAACCATCTCACCAACAAGAAGAGGAGTCGAACATTGAGGAGATGCTGACAAAATTCATGACAGCCATAGAAAACCGCTTCCAAGATACTGAGAAAACACTTAAAAGCAACAAGAACCGAGTTAGGGAACTTACTAAGTCAGTCAAGGAAGTCACTAATGCAGTCGAACAGCTCACAAAGCTAATGGCAGAAGGATCGCAAAGACGTCTACCAAGTAATACTGAAACTAACCCGAGAGAGTAAAATCAAGCCATTTATGATAGTGAAGGGTTAGACGTACCAAACACAAGGGAAGAACCTGTGGTAAGTGAAGGTAAGGTTGAGGTGTGCCATGATATACCAAAACTGACAATTACAGAATACCAACCTCGTGTGCCATATCCCGATGCAATAAAGAAAGACCACACAGAGGAAGAATTCGGTGAACTCACACTTCGTGTAGACGACGAAACAACCACTCTTCAAGCTCTTGACCTAACTAGGACATCGAGTAATAAAGGTACGAACGTTAATTTTATTGGTAACCATTTGGTTCAACCTTCTTTCCAGGAATCATCACAAAATCACCTAGCTGAGCTAGATCTTAGACCTCGTGCCAAAAAAGAAGAATTAGATGAGGAACGAAGCCTTAGGGTCGACAAACTAGAAGAGTGGACAACACAATTTAAAAAAGAACCAGAACCACACGAAGTGAAATCAAAGGAAACCCTAGACGAGCTGATAGGAACAACAAATCACATCAAAATAGAGGATTAGGTATTGTTGAATAAGGAAGACACTCGAATCACCAAATCAGACCTCAAGGCAAACGAAGAAATCACTTTTGAGGTACTTAATGTCTTCCTATACGGCACAATCGAGGTAAGCAATCCTAGATTCAACACTTTTGAGGTAAACACTACTCGACTTGAACTATATATCCATAACCGAATTGATCGCATGAGAAAGGATTTTCACCTCCTCAAACCACCATGACCATACGAATGAGAGGTAAAGTCTAGCTTAAGACTATAAACAAGTGCTTCTCGGGAGGCAACCCGAGCACTAATTCACTAACATTTTATTTTTATTTTTATTTTTTTCATCATCTAACTCCATACTAAATTAGTCTAATAAAAGCGCAGGTTTTAGACCACACGGCCTTGCACACGGGCGTGCCCATGGCCGTGTGGAAGACAGGGGATGAACCACGGGCGTGCCAGTAGCCGTGCACAAACAGAGAAGAATTTCTTTTCCCAACACGGGCTGCGATACCAGTCCACGCCCGTGCTAACTACCCGTGCAAGGTTACTGACTTGTTGAGCACAGGATAAACACGCCCGTGCCCCATGACCGTGTGAAGCTACTGACTTACCAAGCACGAGTAGAACACGTCCGTGCCTCCCAACCGTGTCAACATACTGACTTCTCAGACACGGGCGTGACTAGCTGAAACACGGGCATGGTGAAACAACATGCACGAACACAGGGCCGTGCGAGGAGGCCGTGTGAATCAACACGCCCTCGAACCACGGGCATGGGAACGTACCAGATTTGAGCCTTATTTAAACACCAACCCCCTCCCCATTTTCCTACTTTCCACCTCGTTTGTTATTTCTTCTTCTTAGATTAACCTCTCCATATTATTCTTCAAAACTCTTGAGTTACACCGAAGCCATGCCGAAGAAGCAGAAGAAGGCAAGCATAATCTTCCCGAGGGAGACTTCAACACATAAGTTCATGCTGACCGCTTCATTCCAACAACAAGCCAAGGGTCTTTGAGACCATTTAGTTTCTATTTGTCTTTTCTCTTTTGCTTCAATTTCCTTATTTTTACTTCTCTTCTACTCTATTTAGTTTAATTAATTTTAGTTTCTTAGTGTCAGGTTCGCCAAGCTGCTTAGGAATCACGCCACTTTTGCCACCACCACCACAGCAGCCCTAGGAATCACACCCACCTCGCGAACCATCCAACAATAAGGACTCTTCGGTCCATTTTTCTTTTCTTTTATTCTTATTTTCCTTTTTAGTCTCCTTTCCTTTTTCTTTCTTGTTTTAAACTATATGTTTAGGTTATTTTAAATGTGTCTTAATAATCCCTAGCTAATCCTCTACGGCTTCCCCAATTTCTTCATCTAGCACAGGTTCGTCATCCAGACCGACCTCGTCAAACATACACACCACAACCTCTACCATCCTCCAAGGACACCATCCAAAACTCAGGGAGTATTCTTTCCCCTTCTCTTTTGATTTATCCCATAAATGTTATATCTATCTTTGCACATTGAGGGCAATGTACATCTTAAGTGTGGGGGGTGAATATTTATCTAAAGAAGGGCCTAACTTTCTGCATTATTCTCAAATCTGGCCAAATATTTTTTCATTATTCTCAAATCCCTGAATTTGGTCTTGTTTTTAAGTAAATTTTTCATATTACTAATTAGGATGAAATTTCTGATGGTTTATGATTTTTATTGATATGTTTTAGATTAAGTCATAGTTAATTGTGCATTGATGATTAAATTAGAAGAATATTAGAGAATCAAGCATGATAAGTCTATTTTTCAGAATTAAAATCTTTGCTAGGTTGTTAAACTAAATCTGAATATTATCTTGAAATTTGAAATTTACAAGGTTGATGTCAAAACACCCATAATTTTTGTGAGATTTTGAGCCTTATAGAGCCTATATTCTTTTTCATGCTCACTTTATTGATTATGAGTATGTTAACTTTGAACTGTTATTATAGAACTTGCCTCGATTATACATATTGAAACCATACCTATGATTTGATATACTGAGATGATAAAGGCACCTAGGATTTAACCCACTCACTCCACTAAATAGCCTACCTTAACAATTAACGCTTAGTAAACCCCGTTGATCCTAACAACCCTTTTTATTGACTCACCAGCTAATATAACCCAAAACCCCTTTGTATTTGTTATCACCATTCCTTTTGACTACCCTTATATCGAGATTTGATTTGATGTGTTGTCTAGCTGTTATTTTTAAGTAATAGATTCATTCATTATTATGTAATATTATTAGTTTGTTCTACAAAAATCAAAGTATTTTCATTATTAGTTCTATAATTAAATGAGCTTACATGTTAAAATTCCACATCTTGAGGGAAAAGCTCGTATTATTAGTTTTCAATTGATGTAATCAATTAGGATTAGTTCAATTTTTGTTAGTTAGGTAATTCGTGAAGTCAGTCTCGATCCTAACTTTCTAATTCAACCTTTATCCACACCTTTAACCCTAGCCCCGTTACAACCCTGTTAAAGACCTTTTGATTTGGGTATCATCTCATATTACAGTGGTGGAGATTTGATTTTCAGGCAAGCCTATAGGATTAACTATTCAAGTTCGACTTCTGAGAGCTTAATTCTGAACCTTAAACACTTACGAGTGATTTAAGTGAATCTTTTGTGAGGATATCAATCCTTGTCGGTTTTGAACTAAAGGTAATTATTTAGATAAGGGGGGACACCTATATTTTCGCAATACAAATGTATGACTTATCTTGTTTGAATCTTTAAGATTTTTTGAGTTGAATTATCCATGTATAAATCATCTATGAATTATGATAAGGCATTGTTTATAAGAATTATGAATTATCGAAAGTTCGTTTTAATTGTAAGTTGAGAATTTTGCTTGAGGACAAGCAAAAGCTTAAGTGTGGGGGTATTTGATAAACCGTAATACTAACATATTTTAATCCCACATTTAGTATGCTTTTGGATGATTTAAGCCTCGATTCATATAAAAAGGTGCTCTTAATCCTTTCTTTTCATGTCTTATACCCAAGAAAGCACCCGAGGATGAAAAGAACATAAAATAGGCCCAAAATAGAGTAAATGAGCCATATCACGAAATCGACACGGCCTGGCCCAAAGAGCACACGGCCGTGCCTTATCAAGCATCTAGAACACAGCCTTACCCCCAATTCACATGGCCGTGCCTCATTAAAGAAGTCCGAACACTGCTTGAAGACTAGTCACACGGGCGTGTGACCTGGCTGTGTCCCTATCGAGGCAAAGAGCAATTTTATTCGGATTTGGATACTTTCGGGCGAAGAAACACATTCCAAGAGCCTATATAAACCCCCTAAGTACCACTTTAAAGGGAGCGGTGAAGCTAGGCTAAAGATCCAAGCCGAAAAGGTCAGAGTTTTGGGAATCGCTCGAAGTTAGCCAGTTGATCCATCCCAAGAAGCCGAAATCCTACTCAAGATGGTGGATTTCTCCTTCAATTCCTTTAGGGAGTTTTAGGGATTTCTTATGTTTTGTTTTATCTTTTCTCTTGAGATGTTTTATTTATTTGTTATGAACTAAACCCTTCATATACCTGAAGGGGATGAAACCTAGATGAATCTTGTTATTGATTTCTGAATTATATGATAAATACTTAGTCTGTTCTTAATTATGTCTGCTTAATTCAAATTTGATGTGCTTAGGTGGAGGAGGAATAGACCCTGCCTAAGAGTAGATCTAGCGTAATTAAGCGGAGTTGATTGCACGCCTAGAGATAGGGTGACGAGATTTTGCCGGATTAGGGTGAAACCTAATATAGGAATCCATAGATCGATTTACTGCTATTCTAGGGGGTTATTATTCGAGAAAGAGATTTCCATTAATTAACCTAGGGTTAGGCGTTATTCGCCTCGAGAGAGGGTTTAATATACGTTAAGGAGTCCTACAGATCGAACTAAGTGAATAAATCGTATGGTTCAGTGTTAGATAACAAGTGAAGTCTAGGTGGATTCTTCCTGAGGGTAGCGTCATGATCAACTGAGTTTTTCTTCATGTTATTTCCAATTCGTTCTTTTTGTCTTTGTGTCTTTAGCTTAGTAGTCGTTAATTTATATTAAGGAAACTCTACTTTATTTTAGGCTAAATAATAAAATGAAAGTTGGTATTAGTACTTTTAGTTCCTTTGGGTTCGATAATCTGGTCTTGCCTAAGCTATAGTACTGTTCGATAGGTACACTTGCCTTTAATTGTTGTCAGAGTTAGTTTCCAGGTTCGATCTCATTCATTATAATTTTAAAACCCTGATTTCAGTGATCAGTGTAAATTTGTCGAAAATGATCAAAATTAATCAAAATTTATTAAAAAAAATAATTAAAGTTCATTATGTTAATAATTTAAGTACAAAATAATTATTTTATAATATTTATATATTTTTCGACAATAATTTTACCGAAACTGCATGAATTTGAGTTAAAAAGGGCATGAAAAAGTGTGTATATTTTCGTGTTTCCACCTACAACAATTAAATTCAGCCAAGTCAATTTTAAGGACAAATTAAATTCGGTAGCTAGGATAACTTGAATTCAGCTAAGACAAATTAACTCCAGCTTGCAATTAATTGGTCTTAAGCTAAGACACATTAAAACGTCTATTTAATTTGTACTAAACAAAGACACATTAAAAACCTTAATTAAAATGTCCAAATTATGAAAATTTTAAACATATTAAAATTATAACATAATTAATAATTAACTAAATAAACTAAGTTAACTAAAACCAAATTAATGTTTATTATAGCAAAATAAGGCGCAAGCTAAAATGAACTAAAACGAGCTCATTGAGATAGGAACGAGCTGGATGAGCTTGAAGAAGGTTGCAAGGCATGCTCGGCTTGCTTGTCCAAGAACGCTCGATAAGCCCCGCAATGGTTTCGCCCCAAACTCAATTAACCAAGGCTGCTACAGTGTCTTTAAATCTCTTAGCTCAAGCTCGGGTTATTGGCCCTAATGGTAACTCGATTGGATCCTTGTCAGCTCTCAATGAGTCTTGGGTTTTGGCCGTATCATTCCCCCCACTTCGAAGCGATTTGTCCCCAAATCGTCGCCTACATCATAGGGAGATAAATCAGATATGTTAAACTCATGCTAATGTTATACTCACCTAGAAGGTAGAGCTTGTAAGAGTTCTTCTTAATCTGTTCCAAAACTTGGAATGGTTCATCTCCTCTCGTTAATAATTTCAACCTACGTTGAGCTGGAAACTGTTCCTTCCCCATGTAAACCCTAACCCAATCTCTAGGCTCAAGTACAACACGTTTCCTTCCTTTGTTAGCCTTGTGCATGTATTGCTCGGTCCTCGCCTCAATGCTGGCCCTTACTTTTTGGTGTAGTTGCTTCACGTACTCACCCTTTTGCTTAGCATCTACATGAACAAGCTGGTCCTTAGGCAAAGGAACTAAATCAACTAGAGTCAAAGGATTGAAATCGTAAACAATTTCAAAAGGTGAGTGTTTAGTTGCTGAATGGATGGATCTATTATAAGCAAACTTGATGTACAACAAACACTCCTCCCATGACTTAAGATTCTTTCGAATGATAGCTCACAACAAAGTGGACAAAATGCGATTAACCACTTCCGTTTGTTTGTCCGTTTTCGGGTGGCAGGTTGTTGAGAACAATAACTTCGTGCCAAGCTTTCCCCACAACGACCTCCAAAAATGGCCAAGGTATTTCGTGTCGATCGGACAGAATTATTCTCGGGATTCCATGCAATCGAACAACTTCCCTAAATAACAAATTAGCAACATGAACAGCATTGTTAGTTTTAGTGCAAGCTATAAAATGAGACATTTTTGAAAAATGATCAACTATAACAAAAATTGAAGCCCTTCTGGTTTTCTTCCTAGGTAAACCAAGGACAAAGTCCATGGAAATATCGATCCATGGTTCCTCGGGTATGGGCAATGGCATATATAAGCCATGGAGCTTGATCCTTGACTTAGCCTTCTTGCAGGCCACGCAACGATCACAGACCCTTTCGACATATCTTTTCATCCTCAGCCAAAAGAAATGTTCTTGAACTATTGCCAAGGTTTTAGCCACATTGAAATGGCCAATGAGGCCGCCACTATGTGCCTCTCTCACCAACAAGTCCCGCACGGAACCTTGTGGGATGCAAAGTTTTCCTTCTCTAAAAAGGAAGCCATCGTGCCTATAAAACTTGTCACAAGCAGCATTTTCACAAGATTTGTATAACTCACCAAAATTAGCATCATTTTCATATAAATCTTTCAAAAACACAAATCCCAGCAGTTTAGAATTTAGATAAGTTAAGAGTGTATACCTTCTCGGTAACGCATTGGCAACAATATTTTCCTTACCTTTCTTAAACTTAATGACATAAGGAAATGACTACAAAAATTCTACCCACTTGGCATGACATTTATTCAATTTGTTTTGGCCCTTGAGGTGCTTTAACGCCTCATGGTCGGAATAGATCATGAACCCCTTGGGCCATAGGTAGTGCTGGCAAGTTTCCAACGCTTGAATGAGTGCGTACATCTCTTTGTTGTAGGTTAGATAGTTCAACGTGGCCCCATTTAATTTCTCGTAAAATATGCAACAGGCCTCCCGTCTTGAATCAAAACAGCTCCAATCTCGACGCTTGAAGCATCACATTCAATTTCAAACATTTTAGTGAAATCAGGTAAAACAAGCAAGGGAGCGTTAGTTAAACATTCTTTGATAACATTGAATGCATTTTCTTATTCCTCGCTCCATTGAAAAGAAGAAGTCTTCTTGATCACACTTGCCAATGGGGCAGCCAAGGTCCTGAAGTTAGGTACAAAACACCTATAAAAGCTCACCAAGCCATGGAAGCTCCTCACTTGGCTTATGCTCTTTGGTCTAGGCCATTCTTAGATTGCCTTCACCTTTTCTTGATCCACTTCAAGCCCCTCCGAGCTAACTACAAAGCCTAAGAAAACATCCTTGTTAGTGCAAAAGGTACATTTCTTAAGGTTAGCATACAAAGTCTCTTTTCGAAGGACTTCTAAAACAGCTTTGAAATGCAACACATGATCATCTAACGATTTACTATAAATAAGAATATCATCAAAATAAACAACACAAAACTTTCCAATCAAAGAACATAAAACATAATTCATAAGTCGCATGAAGGTGCTGGGGGCGTTGGTTAGCCCGAATGGCATGACCAACCACTCATACAAAACATGTTTCGTTCTAAACGTAGTTTTCCACTCGTCACCTTAGCGCATCCAAATTTGGTGATATCCGCTATTAAGGTCGATCTTCGAAAACAATTGTCCGCCACTCAACTCATCTAGGATATCATCTAGGCGTAGTATTGGATGACGATATTTGATAGTGATTTTGTTCACTACTCTACAGTCCACGCACATGCGCCACGTTTCATCTTTCTTTGGCACCAATAACACGAGTACAACTCAAGGACTAAGGCTTTCTCGTATATACCCCTTTTCCATAAGCTCATTCACTTGCTTTTGCAGCTCTTTAGTTTTCTCAGATTTGCTTCGATAGGCCGAGCGATTGAGGATGATGGCTCCAAGCATGAAATCAGTTTGGTGTTCAATCCGTCGAATGGGCGGCAACCCACTGGGGACTTTGTCTGGAAACATATCGTTGAAATCTTACAAAAGAGAAATAATCGAAGATTGAAGATTTTTATCCAAATCGTTAGTGTTCAAAAAGTTTTCCCTGTACATGAGTACAAGAATTGGTTGCTTCAACAAATATGACTTTCAAATATCTCTCTTGTAACACCCCAAACCCGGTCAATGCGCCATGACCGAATCTGGTATGCCACAGAGGAAAACATTTTGAAGAAAATTGAGTTACCGATTTAATTTTAGAAAAATAGGTGCATGATAGTTTACTTTTAAAATCCCGTAAGTAAATCTTTTAAAACTAAGTTGACAATCCCGAATTATTACTTTGTAAACCGTTTGCATTTGAAAGTAGAAACTTCAATTTGTAAAACATTTAAGTTCTCGAAAAACACTTAAGTTGAAATTTTACTATCAAACGATTTTTATTATTACCCGATGGTGAGATTTTGAAAACTAATTCGTTTTGTAGTTTAGAAAACTTCGTGCTCAAATAATATATAATCATATAATTTCTAAGCCATATTTAAAACATATCCAAAGCATATAAATAATCCAAAATCGTAATTTAAATGGCCTTATTACAAACCCAAAATAAATATGAAACCAAATTTAAATAAGGTAAAGTACCCAAACCAAAGTTCATGTAGAACCAAATTTATTTAATGCATGGCCACCTCGAGTTCATCCGGCTCCTCATCCGCGATCTACGAGTCACCTGAAAAGATAAGGGAGAAGGTGAGTCACCAAGACTCAGTGCATAAATCCTTCCCCCGGTTAATTCAACATACTTACACAATTTATAACCAAGCAATGTATATATTTATATATATAAAATGCACCCAACCTAGCCAACCATAACTCCTTTTCTACCCCGTGTGGTACCAAACCATTGGTGGTCCCAAACCACTGGTGACCCAAAGTCACGATATCCAATAATGTGATACCAAATCACTAGTGACCCAAAGTCATGAATAATCCATCTGTGGGGCCAACCCACATGTGATACCAAATCACTGGCGACGATCCCATATCTCAAAAGTGGGGCCAACCCACGGTGGTGTTAAACCACAGGGACGAGTCGCTATGAGGTGCCAAACCTCTGGTGTCCCAAAGACACAAAATATCAACGATCCAAGTGTGGGGCCAGCCCACATGTGATACCAAATCACTGGCGACGATCCCATATCTCAAAAGTGGGGTCAACCCACGGTGGTGCTAGACCACAGGGACGAGTCGCTATGAGGTGCCAAACCTCTGGTGTCCCCAAGACACAAAATAATATTGTGGTACCAAACCACTGGAGGTGCCAAACCTCTGGTTTCCCAAAGACACGGATATCAAATCCTTCCCCATCCTCTCATATCGCCCATACCAATGCATTAGATAAACAAATCATGTCATTATACTTTGATATGAACATGTAACCAATATATATATATATATATATCGTAGATCGTGATATTAAACAACATATAGCAACATCATATCGAAATGGACTTACCCGTATCCTTGTTCATACCCATCAAGGTATCATATCAAGATCTCATAGTTTACGGCTTTAACAACATGAATAGTTATTAACACACATATATAAATATATATATACTGAGTTATAAGTGTGTAAGATACACACCTTTCACTAACGCAAATACTAACTTCCGAAGGCCCGATCTACCGTACTAGATCACCTTGTCCTACATTCGGCCAAATCACAAAACTTTAAGCAACACCAATCGGCTAATAACACGTTAATCCCAATAGCTTTAGTCTTTTCAAAAGAATGATGAATCGTCAAGAATCCTTACCCCTTGACTTACCAACCTTTGATCGCTAGAGAAGTAAGGCTTAGATCGATTGCTTCCAAAGTCCCAAAGAGCCTAAAAGAATAATCGGTTCCTAATAATAGTTAGAACCTTGCAACAAATGCCCAAGGATTCGGCCTTTGTCCACAAGAAAACGACTTAGAAAAGAGAAAAGAATTAAAGAACATACGGCCATGAATACTTACCTATCTTCCAAAATCGATTGAAGAAAACCAAAGAGAATCTACCCTTGATAATATTCGGCCAAAATAACCCCAAAAGAGAGAAAGAAGATTCGGCTATGGTGGAGTAAAAAGAAAAGAAAATGAAAGTGAAAAATGAAATAGGAGAAAGATGATTTGAAAATGGAAGAAAGAAGAATATAGAAAAAGAAAATAGAGTGGAAATGGATGTTTTTAACTTTGAGCAAATGAAAAAGAAATGGGATTTGGGAAGGAGGAAGATTCGGCCAAGAGGGAGTGAAAAAGGAAATGTGGTTTTGAGCAATTGCCAAAAGAAAGAAAAGAAAAAGATGAGAAAACAAAAGGTTCGGCCAAGCACCTAGTTTGCCGAAAAGAAAAGTGCACAAAATGCAAAATGTGGTTTCGGTTTCAAAAGGAAAAATGAGAGAAAGAAAATAGTATTTGGTTCAAACACAAATGAGAGCTAAATCAAAAGCAAAATTGCACAAAATGCCTAAGGTACAATCGGCCAAAGAGGGAGTTTTTGGAGAGGAAAAGAAAATGTAAAAAGGTGCACAAAATGTTAAAGTTGACCAACTGTTCCCCCCCAAACTTCCTATCAACATTCGGCCACCCCCTAGCCACACATGCCGTCCACATTCATGCACTAATGGCCTTGGAATAGTTTCCAAAACAACTTCCTTAAGCCAAGCCTTATGTCCCCCCATCCTTCCATAAACCTCAAGATTCTTATCCCAAAATACAAGCTTTCCTATTTTGCTATTCAACTTACCATTACCCTATCATAATTAGAGTTTGACCGACACTTAATGCTAGGATACATAAAAATAAAGTCTTCAAAATGCTCTCCAAACAACTCGAACCACTTCCCTCAAGCAACTCCTCCTGCGTCCTAACCATCTTGCTACTAGCTCCTCATGTGCTAGAATTTAACACTTAAATTAACTTAAGTGTCAAGCTCACCTAATCCACTTCACTAAATTTTTATACAAAGAATTATTCTAGCTTCATGAATAAAATCAAGCATTCACAAAACCAAGCTAAACACAAAAAAAAAAAATTCATACTCGAGCCAACACAAATAATACTCTAATTTTAGGATGTTACAATTCTACCCCTTTTAAGAAAAATTTCATCCTCAAAATTACCTGATCAAAAGAGTTGAGGATACTGCTTCCTCATCGCATCCTCCGGTTCCCACGTAGCTTCTTCTACGCCATGGTTTTGCCATAAAACCTTCACTAAAGGAATTGACTTCCTACACAAAACTTTCACTTCTCGATCAAGAATCTGCACAGGTTCTTCTTCTATCGTCAAATCTGGACTCACCTCTATTTCCTCTACTGCCACAACATGCGATGGATCAGAACGATAGCGTCTAAGCATGGAGACATGAAACACATCGTGAATCTGACTCAGCTCTAATGGCAACTCGAGCTGATAAGCTACTGGTCCCACTCGTCTCAACACCTTATACGGCCCAATGAACCTTGGACTTAACTTGCCTTTTCTCCCAAATCTTAACACTTTCTTCCATGGCGAGACCTTCAGAAAAACATTGTCACCCACGGCAAACTCTATAACCCTCAGCTTGAGATCGACATATGACTTCTGACTATCCGAAGCTTCCTTCAAACGAGCCTAAATCAACTTCACCTTATCCTCAGTTCCTGCAACCAACTCTGGTCCTAACATCTGACGCTCACCCAACTCTGTCCAGCATGTAGGTGTGCGATACCTCCTACCATACAACGCCTCATATGGTGCCATCTTAATACTTGCTTGATAACTATTGTTGTACGCGAACTCAGCTAATCCTCCCAGCTGCCTCGGAAGTCCAAAACACAACCTCTCAACATATCCTCTAAAATCTGAATAACCCTTTCTGACTGTCCGTCAGACTGTGGATGAAATGCCGTACTGAAATCCAACCGCATACCCAAAGCCTGATGTAACGCTCTCCAAAACCTCGACGTAAATCTAGGATCTCTGTCTGAGATGATCGACACTGGCACACCGTGCAACCTCACTATCTCCGCCACATACAACTTAGCTAACCTCTGAAGCGAGTAATCCACCCTAACCGGAATGAAATGAGCTGACTTAGTCAAACGATCCACAATCACCCAAACTGAGTCCTTCTTACTAGGTGTAAGAGGTAATCCACTGACAAAATCCATAGTGATCCTCTCCCACTTCCACTGTGGAACCTTCACCGGCTGAAGTAATCCAGACGGCAACTGATGTTCAGCCTTGACCTGCTGACACGTCAGACATTTACCCACAAACTCAGTTACCTCCCGCTTCAGACCCAGCCACCAAAACTGCTCTCTTAAATCCTGATATATCTTGCTACCTCCAGGATGCATAGCATATGGGCTGCTATGTGCGTCCCGAAGAATCCTTTGCCTCAACTCAACATCCTTCGGCATGCAAGTTCTCCCTTGAAAACACAATACTCCATCATTGGACAAACTATAATCCTCTAAATCACCATTCTGAACCTGCAACCTCTGATCATTCAAACCATCATCCTCTAATTGCTTCTTCTTGATTTGATCTAACCAAGTCGGCTTGACTTGCAATTCTGCCAAAAAACTCCCATCGTCGTATAAACTAAGACGAGCAAACATCGATCTTAAATCTGATACAACCTTATGGCTCAACGCGTCTGCCACCACGTTAGCCTTCCCCGGATGATCTCGATCGAACAGTCGTAGTCCTTCAACAACTCAATCCATCTACGTTGCCTCAAGTTCAAATCCTTTTGAGTCAAAAGATACTTAAGACTCTTGTGATCCGTGTAAACTATCGACTTCTCTCCGTACAAATAGTGTCTCCAAATCTTCAAAGCGAAAACCACTGCTGCTAATTCCAAGTCATGCGTCGGATAATTAACCTCATGTGGTCTCAACTGTCGAGATGCATAAGCCACTACCTTCCCTTCCTGCATCAACACACATCCCAAACCAGTATGCGATGCATCACAATAAACCGTGAATTCCTTGCTTGCCTCAGGTTGAATCAAAACCTGAGCTTCAGTTAGAATCTTCTTCAACTTGTCGAAACTTTCTTGCTGCTTCTCGATCCACACAAATGGAACTCCTTTCCTCAACAACTTGGTCATAGGTGCTGCTATCAAAGAAAATCCTTCTACAAATCTTCGGTAATACCCCGCCAGACCTAGAAAACTCCGAATCTCAGCCATTGACTTAGGCGGCTTCCAATCCAACACCGCTTCAATCTTCCGAGGATCCACTCTAATCCCCTCGACTGATACAACGTGACCCAAGAAAGTCACCTCCCTAAGCCAGAACTCGCACTTACTAAATTTAGCAAAAAGCTGCTTTTCCCTCAGAATCTGCAACACTACTCGCAAATGCGCATCATGCTCCTCCTCTGACTTTGAGTATACCAAAATATCGTCTATAAATACCACAACAAACTGATCCAAAAACTGCTAGAATACTCGATTCATCATGTCCATGAATGCTGCCGGCACGTTAGTCAACCCAAACGGCATCACCAGAAACTCGTAGTGCCCATACCGAGTGCGAAATGCTGTCTTATGGATATCAGCCTCTTTCACCTTTAGCTGATGATATCCAGACCTTAAATCAATCTTGGAGAAAACCGCTGCCCCTTTAAGCTGATCAAGCAAGTCATCTATCCTCGGCAATGGATACTTGTTCTTGATCGTCAGCTTATTCAACTGGCGGTAGTCAATACACATCCGCATCGTACCATCCTTCTTCTTGACAAAAAGTACCGGCGCTCCCCAAGGCGAAACACTTGGTCGAATGAAACCTCGATCCAACAGCTCCTGAATCTGAGCCTTCAATTCCATCAATTCCTTCGGTGCCATCCTATACGGAGCGATAGACACTGGCGCAGTTCCGGGTAACAGATCTATACCAAATTCAACTTCACGATCCGGAGGCAATCCCGGAAGTTCTTCTGGAAATACGTCAGCATATGCCTTTACAATTCGGACATTCCCCATAGTAGACTCCTTAGCCTCCAACGCACACACATGGACTACATATGCCTGATAGCCCTTCCTGACCATCTTCACAGCTTTCAGCGCAGATACCACGTTGGATAGATAATCTCTTCTATTACCAATTATGACCATCTCTTTACCCTCATCTGTCTTCAAAACCATGCGCTTAGCAGGACAATCCAAACTTGCTTGATACTTGACCAACCAGTCCATCCCAAGAATCAGATCGAACTCCCCAAACGGTAGTTCCATCAGATCAGCCACAAACACTACCCCTTGGAGTTCTAGGGGCACATCCCTATACAGCTTATTTACTACTACAGAGTGACCTAGAGGGCTAAGTATTGTCATCCTCCTAGAAGTAGTCTCAGAGTCTAGATTCATGGTCTCTACTATGCTACTAGCAACATACGAATGCGTCGAACCCACATCTATCAAAACAGTATATGGAACACCAAAGATTAATAACGTACCGGTTATGACGTCCGGTACATCGCCCTCCTCTCGACGTCTCGCAGCATACACCAAACCAGGCTGCCTAGCCTCAGTGCTGCCTGCACCTCTGCCCGATGCTCCGCGACCTCGACCAGAACCATTACCTCCTCTACCATTACCAAGACCTCTCTACGGTGACGGTCCCTCCTTTCTGAACTGAGCGCGACCTTGACCCTCAGTCTGATTCCTGGCTAGCTTACGTGGACAGTCCCTCACATGATGATCCATCGAACCACACTCAAAACATCCTTTCCCTCCGGTCCAACATTCGCCCCAATGAAATTTCCCGCATCGGTTACACTGTGCTGGTCTCTGATTAGCAGTAACAGGCCTTCCAGACTGATTCGACCCACTCTACCTAACCCTCTTCTTAGAATTACCGGCTGACCCAGATGATCCAAAACCTCTCTTATGCTTATTCCTGTCGTGACTCTGCCTTGCAGATTCCTTTATTCCTTCAGCAATCTTAGTCTTTTCAACCAATGCAGCAAACTCTCACTCCTGATGTAGAGCAAGCAGCAATCTCAGCTCGTCTCTCAAACCGTCCTCGAACCGAACACATCGCTCGTGCTCCGAAGCCACGATACCTCAAGCATATCGGCTCAATCTTAAGAACTCTGCCTCATATTCTGATACGGACTTACTCCCCTGGACCAAACTCAAAAATGCCTTACGCTACGCATCAATGTAACTAGCTCCAATATATTTCTTCTGATACGCTGCCTTAAAATAGTCCCAAGTGAGATCCTCCACCGCAGCACTGTTCCGTACCGTGAGCCACCACTGATATGACTCATCCCGAAGAAGCGACACTATCCCTTTCAGCTTTTCCTCGGCATTCAGATCCAGATCATCCATGATTCGCTCCGTCGCCTCTAACCAATATTCGACCGAACTGGGAGCTACACCCGAAACACCTCGAAATACCTCAGCTCCATTGGCTCGGAGTCGCTCAGGTACAGATTTCCGAGCTCCCGCGCCTCCACCTACTCCAGCTACCCTCTCAAGTACTTGCAGTATCGCCTGAGACACTGCGTCATCCCCCGTTTGATCCTGATGCTCAACTCCAACCGCTGGTGGTGGTGGTGGGGGTACCTCATTCTCAGATCCTTGACCAGACCTCACTGGCTCAGACACAGCCATCCTACCCCTACCGCGTCCGCGCATAACACGACCTCGACCTCGAGTACTCATATCTAAAGTCTCAACTTATCTGATTTAAAAGTTTTATGAATTAGTCATTATTCCACTTTCTTAAAGCACAATTTTATGAATAATTTAATAAGAGATTGTTTCGCGAGTACATCCAACCTATAGTTTTGGGTCTCTAAAGTAGTTTCTACTACTATACTGTCATACCATCATCATCATCATCAAAATCAACAGTTTGAGGTACTTACCTGGGCGGATCGGTGCCGGAGACTCGATGCCATGCCTTTCAAACCATATAATTTCAAACAAAAACATTTTAAAAATCGTACTTTAAAACATTTTGGGCCTTGGGCCCACAGCCGAGCTTCTGAACTTAGCTCTGATACCAATTTGTAACACCCCAAACCCGATCAATGCGCCATGACCGAATCTGGTATGCCACAGAGGAAAACGTTTTGAAGAAAATTGAGTTACCGATTTAATTTTAGAAAAATAGGTGCATGATAGTTTACTTTTAAAATCCCGTAAGTAAATCTTTTAAAACTAAGTTGACAATCCCGAATTATTACTTTGTAAACCGTTTGCATTTGAGAGTAGAAACTTCAATTTGTAAAACATTTAAGTTGTCGAAAAACACTTAAGTTGAAATTTTACTATCATACGATTTTTATTATTACCCGATGGTGAGATTTTGAAAACTAATTTGTTTTGTAGTTTAGAAAACTTCGTGCTCAAATAATATATAATCATATAATTTCTAAGCCATATTTAAAACATATACAAAGCATATAAATAATCCAAAATCGTAATTTAAATGGCCTTATTACAATCCCAAAATAAATATGAAACCAAATTTAAATAAGGTAAAGTACCCAAACCAAAGTTCATGTAGAACCAAGTTTATTTAATGCATGGCCACCTCGAGTTCATCCGGCTCCTCATCCACGATCTACGAGTCACCTGAAAAGATAAGGGAGAAGGTGAGTCACCAAGACTCAGTGCATAAATCCTTCCCCCGGTTAATTCAACATACTTACACAATTTATAACCAAGCAATGTATATATTTATATATATAAAATGCACCCAACCTAGCCATCCATAACTCCTTTTCTACCCCGTGTGGTACCAAACCACTGGTGGTGCCAAACCACTGGTGACCCAAAGTCACGATATCCAATAATGTGATACCAAATCACTGGTGACCCAAAGTCACGAATAATCCATCTGTGGGGCCAACCTACGTGTGATACCAAATCACTGGCGATGATCCAATATCTCAAAAGTGGGGCCAACCCACGGTGGTGTTAAACCACAGGGACGAGTCGCTATGAGGTGCCAAACCTCTGGTCTCCCAAAGACACAATATATCAACGATCCAAGTGTGGGGCCAACCCACGTGTGATACCAAATCACTGGCGACGGTCCCATATCTCAAAAGTGGGGCCAACCCACGGTGGTGCTAGACCACAGGGACGAGTCGCTATGAGGTGCCAAACCTCTGGTGTCCCCAAGACACAAAATAATATTGTGGTACCAAACCACTGGAGGTGCCAAACCTCTGGTGTCCCAAAGACACGGATATCAAATCCTTCCCCCTCCTCTCATATCGCCCATACCAATGCATTAGATAAACAAATCATGTCATTATACTTTGATATGAACATGTAACCAATATATATATATCGTAGATCGTGATATTAAACAACATATAGCAACATCATATCGAAACGGACTTACCCGTATCCTTGTTCATACCCATCAAGGTATCATATCAAGATCTCATAGTTTACGGCTTTAACAACATGAATAGTTATTAACACACATATATAAATATATATATATATATATACCGAGTTATAAGTGTGTAGATACACACCTTTCACTAACGCAAATACTAACTTCCGAAGGACCGATCTACCGCACTAGATCACCTTGTCCTACATTCGGCCAAATCACAAAACTTTAAGCAACACCAATCGGCTAATAACACGTTAATCCCAATAGCTTTAGTCTTTTCAAAAGAATGATGAATCGTCAAGAATCCTTACCCCTTGACTTACCAACCTTTGATCGCTAGAGAAGTAAGGCTTAGATCGATTGCTTCCAAAGTCCCAAAGAGCCTAAAAGAATAATCGGTTCCTAATAATAGTTAGAACCTTGCAACAAATGCCCAAGGATTCGGCCTTTGTCCACAAGAAAATGACTTAGAAAAGAGAAAAGAATTAAAGAACATACGGCCATGAATACTTACCTATCTTCCAAAATCGATTGAAGAAAACCAAAGAGAATCTACCCTTAATAATATTCGGCCAAAATAACCCCAAAAGAGAGAAAGAAGATTCGGCTATGGTGGAGTAAAAAGAAAAGAAAATGAAAGTGAAAAATGAAATAGGAGAAAGATGATTTGAAAATGGAAGAAAGAAGAATATAGAAAAAGAAAATAGAGTGGAAATGGATGTTTTTAACTTTGAGCAAATGAAAAAGAAATGGGATTTGGGAAGGAGGAAGATTCGGCCAAGAGGGAGTGAAAAAGGAAATGTGGTTTTGAGAAATTGCCAAAAGAAAGAAAAGAAAGAGATAAGAAAACAAAAGGTTCGGCCAAGCACCTAGTTTGCCGAAAAGAAAAGTGCACAAAATGCAAAATGTGGTTTCGGTTTCAAAAGGAAAAATGAGAGAAAGAAAATAGTATTTTGTTCAAACACAAATGAGAGCTAAATCAAAAGCAAAATTGAACAAAATGCCTAAGGTACAATCAGCCAAAGAGGGAGTTTTTGGAGAGGAAAAGAAAATGTAAAAAGGTGCACAAAATGTTAAAGTTGACCAACTATTCCCCCCCAAACTTCCTATCAACATTCGGCCACCCCCCCAGCCACACATGCCGTCCACATTCATGCACTAATGGCCTTGGAATAGTTTCCAAAACAACTTCCTTAAGCCAAGCCTTATGTCCCCCCATCCTTCCATAAACCTCAAGATTCTTATCCCAAAATACAAGCTTTCCTATTTTGCTATTCAACTTACCAAAAAATTGAAAGTCCACCCTATCATAATTAGAGTTTGACCGATACTTAATGCTAGGATACATAAAAATAAAGTCTTCAAAATGCTCTCCAAGCAACTCGAACCACTTCCCTCAACCAACTCCTCCTGCGTCCTAACCATCTTGCTACTAGCTCCTCATGTGCTAGAATTTAACACTTAAATTAACTTAAGTGTCAAGCTCACCTAATCCACTTCACTAAATTTTTATACAAAGAATTATTCTAGCTTCATGAATAAAATCAAGCATTCACAAAACCAAGCTAAACACAAAAAAAAAATTCATACCCGAGCCAACACAAATAATACTCTAATTTTAGGATGTTACATCTCTCCTTTGCAGAAACACTCAATTTGTTTAACTCTTTTTCTTCACTCATTTTGTTTTCACGCTCCTTGCTCTTTTCTCTTGGTTTGATCACTTGTTTTCCTTTCTTTTTCTCACTTTTCTTTTCTTTCTCTTTTTCGCTCTTCTCTTTTTGCTTACTCTCTTTAAATCTTTCAACAGAATCTTTTAACTTCAATTGATCTTCATAAACTTGTCTTGGCATCAATGGAGCCAAAGTCACATTTTTCTCGAGGTGTTTGTGTAACAACCTGTTTTTAGTCAAGTCAGGGTAGTGGTTTTGGGACAACAAATCTGAAGTTGAAATAATTATTTTATTATTATTTTAATGTTTACAACATGATAATATGTTTGTGTAAAAATTTCGTTAAGAAAGTTTATTGTTTGAGTGCTCAATTTGATAAAAGGACTAAATCGCGTAAAGTACAAAACTTGAGTTCTATAAGCTAAATGAATTTAATAGCTATGGAACTTTAATTGGAGGTCCTTAAGTGGTAATTAAACCATTAATTATTTGAGTGGACAAAGATGGACATGGTTAGGTGAATTTTAATTATTATACATTAAGGTTATTTTTGTAATTTAGTTATTAAAGTTTAATTTAATCAAAAAACAAAAAATTTGGTTCATTCATCTTTTACAATCGAAACTAGGGCTAAGAGAAGCCATTTTTGTGCTCAAACATTCGGCCATTGCTTAAGTCCAATTTTGTCTCGTTTTTAATAATTTCTATGTTTTTGAGATCGTTGCAACTAGGTCTAGCTAGCCCAGGAACTATTTTTCAAAATTGTTAAAGATTTGGAATATTTCCATTGATGAATGTTGATGTGTTTTGATGTTTAATGATAGATTATGAATTCTTGTTGATAGATATACAAGTTTTGTTCAGTAATTTTGAGTAAAAATGTAAAATAGGGATTTATTTATAAAAATGTGAAAATGTGTGGTTAAATGTGTGAAAAGTTGATAAATTTGGGTTGATATGGGCATTATAGTAATTTGTCTACCATGGATATTAAAGAAATTTCAGGAATTTGTGATTTTGTGTAATAAAGACTAAATTGTAAAAGTGGTAAAATTCTAGGGGTAAAAGTGTAAATGTGCTTAAATGTGTGTTTGGATTAAATTGAATGGAAAGATTATTAAATAAGTTAATTTTGGATATATTTAGATCAAGAAAAGTGGAATTCGGATCTAGATAGGCGGAAAACTAAATTTATCGACTAATTGACTTATTTCATCTTTTTCACATCCGAGGTAAGTTCGTATGTGATAAATTTCATTATAACTATATTTTAAATGCTTTGATATTATATAATTTGTGAATACAATAATTTGGAGAAGTTCGACATTGACTTGATGGAAATTCAGCATTTGAAATCCCAGTTGAACCTTAGGAATAGTTAGGATACTAGTGACATGTCATTAGGAGCTTCATTGATTTGGCTTCGGGCCATGATATTAGCACTTCGGGTGTGAGATATACTGATTTGGCTTTGGTCCATGAATATTGGCTGATTTGGCTTTGGGCCATGATATCAGTATTTCAGATATAGGTTACCTTGATTTGGCTTCGGGCCATGGTATAGGTACTTAGTGTACGAGACTCTTGAGTATCTGACCTCTATTCTGAATGGTTCAATTGGTAAATGAATGATGTGGTTGAGAATGAGATTGGTACAAGATGGTACAGGCATGTTTATAAACCATATTAGTTTTGAATCGAAGAAATGGTGAAGAAAGTAAATAGTTTTGTGAATGAATAATTGAAAGGCTTGTTAGTTGATGTGAATTCATGTATTTATAATCAATTGTTGAATTATGTGTTTATGATTATATCGAGTTTATTTCATACAAGCTTACTAAGCTATAAAGCTTACGTTGTTTATTTTTCTATGTTTTATAGTGATTTCGAGCTAGTTCGGATTCGGGGATCATCGGAGATTGCTTCACACTATCCACCTATCACTTGGTACCTATGAACTTTGGTATTTTAAGTATATGGCATGTAAAAGGACTTTGATCATTTTGGTTATGACTTGATAATGATTTTGGCCATATGAATTGACATTGTAAATGTTTATGTTTTGGTATGTATATATAGCCATGAGTGATGGCTTATTTTGGTCTATTTTGGTATGTTTGAATCATGTATATCTATATATATGTTTATGTCTTGAACAATGAGTTGGTTGATGGTTATGAATGACTTATGGACATTGGTTTATTTGTGAAATTAGGCTAAAGGATGCATATTTGGGAGAGTATAGTTAATTGAATGATATATGTGAATTAGGTATAAAATTAGATGGCATATTATGGTAGTTTATGATTTGTATTGATGGGTAATGAAATGGTATGGAATATGCTTGATATGAGGTTGATTTAATACCTATTATGCCTTGTGTCGGTGCCTTTGAATTGTGCTGTAGGTACATGTATTTTGGGTGGAAAAATGGCTTGGTAAATAGCCTATTTTTGTCCACACAGGCAGAGACACGGCCGTGTGTCCCCTAGTGTTGAAATAAAAATCAAGTCAGTATGCTTCACATGGCCTCACACACGGGCGTGTGACTTAGCCATGTGGCATAAGCCAGTATACCCTACAGGTTTGGCACGGCCTAGCACATTGCCTAGCACACGGGCGTGTATGGCCACTTCTAAGGGCGCACGGACTAGACACACGGGCATGTTGTTGGCCGTGTGACCCAAGTCAGTATACTCACTTGTTTGGACACAGGGTAGGACACATGCTGAGACACGACCATGTGCTCCCATTTTGAATGTCTACACAACTTGTGACACGGGCGTGTCTGGTGGCCGTGTGTCTGAACACACAGGCGTGGGTCCCCTATTTTGAGAAAAAATTGTCTAAGTTCCGTAAAAATTTCTTGAGCTATCGGTTTAGTCCCGGACCACTCCCAAAGCATGTTTAGGGCCTCGTAGGCTCATTATAGGGACATTATGCTTGAGTTTGAATAATTTTTGCATAAAATGTGAAATTACATGAGAATTGAATGTTTAAATGTTTTATGAGTTTTGTAATACTCCGAAGCCCTATTTCGACGTTGAATACGAGTTAGGGGTGTTACATTTATTGGCATAAGAACTATGGTTTAGTCGATTCTAGGACTAACGTAGCGTATATAAGAGTCTAGCTATACATGCCATATATAAATTGTGATAGTGTGATGACTCTTGACATTTTAAAATGTGTTTTCATATAGTAAATGGATCCCAATCGAGTTATAGCTGATGAGGTTGTAGTAATGCGCCAGTTCCAGCTCAAGGGACAATGCCTTCTAAATCTAGATCCGTATCGAGTAGCCAGGGCAGAGAGGCTAAAGAAGCCTTCTTCCAAATGATGAACGAGTGTTCATGCAGTATGTCCGGACAAATCCAGCTGCTCAACAACCTCCACCCCCACCTAATCCCCAACTGGTTCTCGTAGCTCCTCAAGGTGTAGAACTTTTAAGATTGAATGAGCCTCCAGTTGATAAGATTCGTAAACACGAGGTTGAAGAATTCAGAGCTAATGTTGACGATGATCTTAAGAGAATAGAGTTTTGGCTTGAAAACACTATCAGAGTATTTGATGAGCTTTCTTGCACATCGACTGAGTGTTTAAAATGTGCTATATCACTTCTGAGGGACACCGCATACCAATGCTGGAATACTCTAGTATCTTTTGTACCTAGAGAACGGGTCACCTGGGAATTTTTTCAGACCAAGTTCAGGAATAAATATATAAGCCAATAGTTTCCGGATCAAAAGCACAAAGAGTTTTTAGAATTGAAATAGGGTCGTATGACCATAACCGAGTACGAGAGAGAATTTGTGTGGTTAAGTAAATATGCTCGAGAGTATATTTCTACCGAAGATATCACGTGCAAGCGGTTTGTTAACGGTTTGAATAAAGACATTAAACTTCTGGTCAAAATTTTAGATTTGAAAGAATTTGTTGTGTTAGTTGACCGGGCTTGCAAAGTCGAAGACTTTAGCCGAGAAAAGAGGAAAGCTGATTTAGAAACTAGAGGTTTAAGAAAAAGACCGATGAATAAACCTTATCCTTCTTCATCAAAGAAATCTTGAGATTCGTATAGCCGATCAAATGCATCAGTGGGATACCAAAACCGAGATCGTGGAAATCAATATGTGAGTCCTAAAGCTCAAGCAACTTCCGTCTCAAGCGTTGGCAGTGTGAAAAACAACAAACCCGAGTGTCAACAATGTGGGAGAAGACATTTTGGAGAGTGCTGGAATAAGAGTAATAAAGCTTGTTTCAAATGTGGCTTGCCAGATCATTTTATTCGAGATTGCCCAGAGTTATCTGAGAAAGATAAATTTCAGAATGCAAGACCGAGCAATACAATGACAAGAGGGAGACCACTGAGAAATACGGGGAATGTGCCTAGTGGCAGAGATGTGACTAGGGATTTAGCTGTGAGATCTGAAGCTAGAGCACTAGCCAGAGCTTGCGCTATTCGCGCTCGCGAAGAAGTGTCATCACCGGTAGATTTTCTCTTTATGACACTAATGTGATTGCATTGATTGATCCTAGATCGACTCATTCGTATATCTTTATGAATTTAGTGTCTAGTAAGAAATTACCTATTGAAATTACTGAGTTTATGATTAAAGTATCGAACCCCTTAGGCAAATATGTTCTAGTTGACAAAGTTGGCAAGAACTGTCCTTTAATGACTCGGGGTTACTGTTTTCGGCTGATTTGATGCTTTTACCATTTGATGAGTGATGTAATTATGGGTATGAATTGGTTGACTCTACATGATGCATTATGAACTGTAGACAAAAGATTATAGAATTGAACTGTCAAAATAATGAAATTCTTCAGATTGAATCTGATGAGTCGAGTCGGTGTCGGCTCAGAGATATGTGAGAAAAGGTTGTGATGCATACCTCGCATATGTTTTAGATAGTGTCTGAAAAGAAGATTGAATAAGTGCCTGTAGTTTGTGAATATCCGGATGTATTTCCAGAAGAATTGTCTAGGTTTCCACCGGTCAGAGAGGTTGAGTTTGCTATTAAGTTAGTACCGGGAACTTCACCGATATCTATAGTTCCATACAGAATGGCTTTGACTGAATTGAAAGAGCTGAAAGCTCAGTTGCAAGAGTTAACAGATAGAGGTTTTGCACGACCTAGTTTTTCGCCCTGGGGTGCACCTGTGTTGTTCGTAAAGAAGAAAGACGAAATAATGAGAATGTGTATTGACTATCGACGGCTCAACAAGGTTACGATAAAAAACAAGTACCCTTTACCGAGAATTGATGATTTTTTGATTAGTTAAAAAAGGAAACAATGTTTTCGAAGATTGATTTGAAATCGGGTTATTATTAGTTGAGAGTTAAAGACTCAGATGTGTCGAAAACTGCATTTAGAATGAGGTACGGACATTTTGAATTCCTTGTTATGCCTTTTGGACTAACTAATACTCTTTCCATTTTTATGGATTTGATTAATTGAATTTTTCGACTGTATTTAGATAGATTTGTTGTTGTGTTCATTAACGACATTCTGATCTATTCTCTAGATGAGTATGAGCATGCTGAGCATTTGAGGATTATGTTGCAAACTTTGAGAGACAAGTAATTATTTGATAAATTCAGCAAATGTGAGTTTTGGCTCAGAGAAGTTGGATTTTTGGGACATATTGTTTTGACAAATGGCATTCAAGTTGATCCGAGTAAGATTTTTGCAGTTGTTAACTAAAAACCACCTAGAAATGTGTTTGAGGTTAGAAGCTTTCTGGGATGAGTTGGTTATTATCGACGTTTCATTAAAGGGTTCTCGATGATTGCTACACCAATGAGCAGACTGCTATAGAAAGATGTAAAGTTTGAGTGGTCAGAGAAATGTCAACAGAGTTTCGATCGATTGAAAGTGTTGCTAACTGAGGCACGAGTGTTGGTTCAACCTGAGTCATGTAAAGAGTTTGTGATTTATAGTGATGCGTCATTGAACGGTTTGGGTTGATGTTGATGCCAGAAGGAAAAGTTATAGCTTATGCCTCTAGAGAATTGAAGTTGCATGAAAAAATTATCCGACTCATGATTAAGAATTGGCTCTATTGTATTTGTATTGAAAATTTGGAGACATCATTTGTACGGTAAAAAATGCCACATCTTTGCCGATCATAAAAACTTAAAGTATATTATGACTCAGAAAGATTTGAACTCGGGACAATGAAGATGGTTCAAGTTGTTAAAAGATTATGAACTAGTGATTGATTATCATCCGGGGAAAACGAACGTAGTCGCGGATGCTTTGAGCAGAAAATAATTATATGCTTTGCAAGCAATGAATACTCGATTGTTATTATCTAATAATGGTTCGATATTAGCTAAGTTGAAAGCTAAACCAATATTTATTCAGCAAATTTGCGAAGCTCAAAAGTGTGATACCGAGATGTAAACTAAAAGATTGCAATGTGAATTGAATAGTGATTCAGATTATCAGATCGGAGCTGATGATTATTTAATGTTTCGGAACAGAATCTGTATACCAAAGAATTCTGAACTCATTCAGAAAATTTTGCACGAAGCACACAGTGGTTGTTTATCTATTCACCTGGGAAGTACTAAAATGTACAGTGATTTGAAACAACTGTACTAGTGGTCAGGTATGAAACGAGACATTTTTTAGTTTGTATCGAAGTGTTTGATTTGTCAACAAGTTAAAGCTAAACATCAAGTGTCTTCAGGATTACTTTAGCCTGTATTTATTCCAAAGTGGAAATGGGATAGAGTTACAATAGATTTCATATCGGGATTACCCCTATCTCTGAAGAAGAAAGATGCTATTTGGGTTGTCGTTGATCTGCTGATAGAATCTGCACATTTCATTCTAGTACGTATAGACTATTCACCCGATAGATCAGCTAAATTGTACATTGCTGAGATTGTTAGATTGCACGGGGTGCCAGTTTCAATTATTTCATATAGAGATCCGAGATTTACATCGCGATTTTGGAAGAAATTGCAAGAAGCTCTGGGTACGAAGTTAAATTTAGTACTGCATTTCATCCGCAAACCGACGGTCAATCTGAGAGAGTAATTCAAATTCTCGAAGATATGCTTCGTTGTTGTGTATTAGAATTCGAAGGCAATTGGGAGAAAATTTTGCCACTGGTTGAATTTGCGTATAACAATAGCTTTCAATCGAGTATAAAGATGGCACCGTACGAAGCTTTGTATGGTGGCAAATGTCGAACTCCGTTGTATTGGACAGAGCTAAGTGAGAAAAAGAGTCACAGGGTTAATTTGACCCGAGAGACTGAAGAAAAAGTAAAAGCAATTCGCGACAATTTAAAAGCAGCTTCAGATCGACAGAAATCATACGCAGATTTGTAATGAAAAGACATTGAGTTTTAGATCGGTGATAAAGTGTTTCTAAAAGTATCTCTATAACAGCCCGATTTCAGGTCTAGTAGGAATAGTGGTTTCAGGACCACAAATCTGACGTAGAAAAATTTAGTTTTATTATATTTTTATGGTCTAATATTTTATGGAATGATTTCGTGAAAATTTCGTTCAAAAATTTTGACGTTTGGGCACTCAATTTAGTTAAAAAGACTAAATTGTAATAAGTGCAAAATGTGGGTTTTATAGGTTAAAGGTGTCTAATTTTCATGAAATTTTAAATTGGAGGTCCTTAAATGGTAATTAGACCATTGGTTAAGTTGGTGGAGAAAAAGGGACATGGTTAGGTATGTTTCTAAAGTTTTTCATTAAGGGCATTTTAGTAATTTGGTAATTAAATGAATTAAAAAGCCAAATTAAAAGCTAATTTTTCCCATCTTCTACCCCATAGCCGAATGTACCAAGAAAAAACCATGGCTAGGGTTTTTCAAGCTTCCAAGCTTGATTGTAAGTCTGTTCTAGCCCCGTTTTTAATGATTTTTATGTTTTTTAAATCCTTGTAACATGATCTATCTATTTCTACCACTAATTTAAGACATAATCGAAGTCTAAAATTTTACCCATGATAGATATTTGTGTATTTTGATGTTTAATTTTAGAAAATGCATGTTAGTTGTTTAATAAACGACTTTTGCTAAGTGATTTTCGATAAAAATGCCCAAAAAGGACTTATTTGTAAAAAGTTGAAAAATAAGTGTTAAAATGCAAATAAAAGAAAAAATGTGGGCTTCTATAAGCATGTATAAGGTTCAGCTAGGCGTGGGTATTGAAGAAATTGAGTACATTTCATTTTACGAGCCTAGGGACTAAAACGTAAAAATGTGAAACTTTAGGGCCAAAATTGTAATTTTTTCCATAATGTGATTTTGGACTGATTTGAATAGTATAATGATTAAATGAGTTAAATGTGATGTTATAGATCAAGAAAAATGAGGTTCGAAGTTAGAACGAGGGAAAAACAAGTACTTAATGATTAGGTCCTTTTCGCTATTTTTATGCCAAGGTAAGTTCGTATGTTTAATAAGCATTAAATTATATATGTATAAATGCTTAATTGATATAATTGTGGTAAATGCTATATTATTGAAATGAAATGTGAATGCGACTGAGTACGATACTACAGAAATGACCGACAAAGATTCGATATAGCGAAAGTCCCGATTGAACCTTAGGAATAGATAGGATACAAATGTCATGACATTAGAGTTACTTAGATTATGTGTAACACGATATCTGGGATATGGCATCGATATGAGACTTCGTGTAAGACCGTAGCTGGGCCATTGGCATCAATACTAGATTATATGTAAGACCATATCTGGGATATGGCATTGGTACATTACTGTGTGTACGTGATTCCTGAGTATCCTCTAGTATTCCAAGTGGTTCCATGGGTTTTTTAATGGGTATGTCAAAGAAGAGACAGAGCATGTAAGTATTACAAATTAGTACAGGTATATACATAAAGTTTATAAGCATTGACTTCATGATATTGTGAGTTCATGGTTTCCATGAGAATGTTTTTGTGAAAGCATTGTGATTATTGGTCTATACTTGTGATGTACTAAATACATGGTAAATTCGGTTGGAGGTCGTGTAATTGGCTTTCGGGCCAAATTGAGTTCTGATATAGCATGTTTAATTTACACAAAATGTGATTTTTCGGATTTGAGAAAAGGAAAGATTGACATAATTGCCTATTAAAATGATTATGGAAGTATGAGAAGATATAAGATTTAAACATTTGAAAAATGTTAAAATATGTGCTTCAAAAGGGAATACTCATAATTAATGTGCATTTTTATTATAAGGTTTGAAATGATTGGTTGATTATGGAAATCTGTTATAACGGAGAGATTACAATTGTTAGGCTAATGTCAAAACATGTTAAATTATGCTTGCAAATTGATAGAGCAAACAATGTGTCTGGGTAAATTATAACTGTGAGTTTTATAGCAATTTATATTATCTTGTGTTTATATTGTTAGACTTGGTAAATGATTGGTAAGATTTGTTTATTATGTTCATACGGGCTTACTAAGTTGTATAGCTTACCCCCTTCCTTTCCCATGTTTTATATTGCCGTGAAGCTAGCTCGAGTTGGAGACCGCTGGAGATCCTATCACACTATCAAGCTATCATTTTGGGTATTGATGAATTCAAATATTTTGAGTTATTGGAATGTATAGCGACTTGGTCATTTTTTTATATCCGTCATATGATTTTACACAATGTAATGGCTTGTAATTGTCAAAGGCTTGTTTTGCTAGTTGGCCATGTAAGTTGGCTTATATTGGCTAACATGGTTATAAGCCTAAGTATATTCATATATGTGTCAATGTCTATGGTGATATGATCATGGTATGCTTGGTGAATGTGAAATGTTTGGAAATGTGATTTATAGCATGATTGTGTAATGTTTGGAAATGTGACCTATTGATGAGATAAAGAAATTGTGTATAATTTGGTAACTAGAAAGTAGTTGAATGAAGCCTAATGAATGTGAAATTTGTATGTTTGATTTAGGGCTTAAATAATGCAGTGAATAAGTTCGATAAAGACATTGAGTTGATATGTTTCAACCATGAATGTGGATGTTTTGGTTGCCTAAGTATTTATTGTTTTGTGCCTTTGAATTGGGGTAGGTGCATGTGTGAATAAGGGTGGAAAATGGCTTGGTAAATAGCCTTATTATTGTCCACACTGGTAGACACACGGGCGTGTGCCTAGGCCGTGCGTGACACACAGTCAGGCCCCATGGGCATGTGATCCGTCCGTGTGCCCCCTGTACCTAAATTGTTGCAAAACAGAATGCTTAGTATCGAACACATGGGTATGAGACACGGCCGTGTGTCTCAGCCGTGTGAAGGACACGGCCTTGAGATACGAGCGTGTGTCTTGGCCATGTGACTTCAATTTGTTCTTAGGTGACAAATAGAGAGCTAGACAGGTTAGGGACACGGGCGTGTGTGACCATACGGGCGTGTGTGACCACACGGGCGTGTGACCCCTACTTTAGCAAAACCCTTCCAATGCATGATTTTGGCCTCGTAGGCTCATTTCAGGGACAATATGAATGTATGTGAAAAGTTTTAAATTTGGATGGAAATTTACGTATCGGTTTTGTATGTTTGCTTGTGTTTAAGCCTGGTAATGCCTTGTACCCTGTTCCAGCGTCGAATACAGGTAAGGGGTGTTATATTTAGTGGTATCAGAGCTATAATTTAGTCGATTCTCGGACTAATCTAACATGTGTTTGAGTTTAGCTATACATGCCATATATAACCTGTGATAGCGTGATATCTCCCGACTCTAATGAAATTGTTTTGTTGAGACATAGATGCTTTCCAACCAAGCTACTTTCAAAAATGCTAAAAGTGATACTAAGATATTTGAAAATGTGTATGTGATAAGTTGAAACTTGGAAAGGTATGAATAAGAGTTCATGATATGTATGTGATGATGTATGAAATGAAAGTTTATATTGTGATAAACATCCATGTTTGTTCGGCATTTATATGATGCTATGTGCCTGACTTGTTTGATTAAGTGAACGCGATAAGTAAACTTACTCAAAATTTATGGAATGTATGTATAAGTGCACTTGTTTGAATAAGATAATCAAAAAGTTCGTGTAACATAAATATGTATGTTAATTTGCCTAAAGTGAATTAGATAACTGTGATAATATTATGATGATGATGAATGTTAAGTCACGTGTGTGTATATATGAGAGTCGAGTTAGAGGCTTTACGACCTCATCCCCTTACTAATGTGATATTTTATAACGAAATTTCACGAGATTTATGTTGAATGAGCTCGCAAGTGAGAGACTAAAGAGTTCAGTAGCAGAATAGCAAATAATGTGGTCAGAGTTGAGAATAGTTTGGCAAGTGAATACAATTTTGGAAAAGTTGTCAGGATATTCTAAAGATCATTCGAATTTCACAATGTCACGGTTAAAGAAAAAGTTAATCTCAGCTAATCGACTCATTTAGGTATGACGTCTAAAGTATGTATTTGCTGGAATTTCTTCCGGATTGATTTTCATTAGTGAATGGAACAATATGTGATTAATGATGATAAAATTAGTCAGAGAAATGATATTTAAATTGTAAAGATGCCAGAGTGTAACAATTGTAATTGAATAAATTATAATGATCTCTCTTGGGTATTTTATATATTCATTTATCCTCGGAGATATATGTGATTGTTCATTTTCTTATGAAATTCTTATCATATGAGAATGCTAGCTGATTATAATGTTAGATGAAAGCACTGTTGGTCTGGTTGGTTGATGATCAGCATATCTTATCTCTCTCTTTGGGGTTCTATTCTATTATGTTTGGAATAAAGGTTGATAGTGAAAATTTATGTGAAGCTATTCTTTTGTTTCTACTGGTTGCTGTTTTGTTATATATATAATATATTTGGAAAATATATTATCTTTGTTACAATTGATTCCAGAGCATGTAAGCATTGTTTTTCTTCAGGTTTTCTCCGATGAATCATCAAGATCTTTATTATTTTCTTATGAGTTATGTTCCCGGACTTCCAGTATGGTATCGCATCTTGGATTCTTTTATCTCGATTTTCTTATCATTCTTATTTCGTAAATTTCAAATCATGGCTCATTTTTTTTAAAGTGTGTTCTTTGGCTTGTGATAATTATGTCTATTATGGGTTTATTTTTGGTTCGATCATAAGAACATGGTGATTCTGGTATCAAGATTTCTCTAATTTTCGTGAAAGGAATTGAAATCAGCAAAGGTATAGATAGTGGAAACTCAAGCTCAAATTGTATGATGGTTTTCTTTTCTTAGGTAAGTTTGATTAAGGTTAATGAGTTCAATCAGGATATTTTGTTTCCTTGAGCTAATGCAGTTGTAAAGACCTTTGGTTAGCATGTTAAGGGAATTATAAAAAATTGTATGTTTGAGTTGTTTAACAGCATGAAGAAAGGAATATTTTGATATGTTATTATTTGATAGTTGAGATCAACTCAGTTGTTTTTATCTGAGCGAGCTAGTCAGTAGAAAGGTAATTTAAGTTTATTCTCAGGTAAGAAAATAAGATCTTCTACATTTATGGGTGAATAGACGGATAGTTTGAAGGAAGAATTCATATTCTAGAAAGTATGATACAGAGATATACTTAATAGATTTGTTCTAATCGAATGATGTTGTTATGAGTTAAAATTGTTCCTATTGATAGAATTATCACAATTATGAAAGTTTGAATGTTCTGTTGCATGTTAGCAAAGTTGAAAAAAGTTCAAGGTGTTATTAACCGAAGCACTGGCTCAGGGTTCTGCTTGAATTGAGTAAAGAATTTGTGATTTTTCAGTGGTGCACTATCGAACGAATTGTAATGTGTTTTAATACAAGAATTTAAAGTGGCAGTTTATGCTCTTAGACGATTAAAGTCTCATTAAAAAAATTGTTCGACGAGTGACTTAGAGTCGGCCACTAGTATATCTGTGTTGAGAAATTGATGACATTGTTTGTTCAACGAAAAACGTCATATGCTTCTTGATTCCAAGAGTATAAAGTATCTAATTTTACATAAAAATATGAAATTAAGACAATGTGATGGCTTGAACTATTGAAAGATTGTGAATAGTTAACGATTAACCTTTGAGGGAGTAGATATAGTTGCAGATGCTTAAATGGAAAGTCTTTGTTCATTTTGCGAGTGTTGGTTGCATGATTAATCTTATTTGATGGAAGTCTGAATTTAGCTAAATTAAAAACCTAAGGTGATGTTTTCTTTGCAAGATTGAGAACCCCATAAATATGATAGTGAGTGGTAAACTAAACTAGTACAGTGTGAGACGACTTTTAATTTTGATTTCTATTATTATTACTCTGAAATAGAATTCATGCAATGAATTATCCAGAGCTTATGCAGAAAGTGTTGTACGAGATTCAGTAGTAGCTCATTTGTTCATTCAGGGAGTAATTAATATGCAGTTATTTGAAGAAGATGTTCTGATGATCGGGAATACATTCTGAGTACGCAGTTGCATCTTGGTAATGTAATTCATCTTTAGATTAATGGTAAGCCTAAGAAAGTAATTCAGATCTTTGACGATATGCTCCGACACTGTGTTTCAGAGTTCAAAGGTGATTGGAAAGAGATATACGAAGTAGAATTGATTTTTGATACTAAGTAAAAAGATGAAAGTGATTCATGAAAGTTGAAAGCAACTTCAGATTCCAGATCGATGACGGAGTGCTTTTGAAAGTATTGACCTCGAAGAGGACTCTTCGATGAGGTAAAGGAAACTAAGAGAACGTTACCCTAATCTATTTTCTGGTAAGATTTTTGGGGACAAAAACCCCTAAAGAGGGGAGAGTTGTAACAGCCCGATTTTGGGTCTAGTCGGAATAGTGGTTTTGAGACCACAAATCCGACGTAGAAAAAATTAGTTTTATTATATTTTTATGGACTATAGTATTATGGAATGATTTTGTGAAAATTTCATTTGAAAATTTTAACGTTTGGGCACTCAATTTAGTTAAAAGGACTAAATTGGAATAAGTGCAAAATGTGGGTTCCATAGGTTAAAGGTGTCTAATTGTCATGAAATTTTATATTAGAGGTCCTTAAATGGTAATTAGACTATTGGTTTAGTTGGTGGACAAAAATGAACATGGTTAGGTATGTTTCTAAAGTTTTTCATTAAGGGTATTTTAGTAATTTGGTAATTAAATGAATTAAAAAGCCAAATTAAAAGCCAATTTTGCTTATCTTCTACGCCATGGCAGAATGTACCAAAAAGAAACCATGGCTAGGGTTTTTTAAGCTTCCAAGCTCGATTGTAAGTCCGTTCTAGCCCCGCTTTTAATGATTTTTATGTTTTTGAAATCTTTGTAACATGATCTATCTATTTCTACAACTAATTTAAGACATAATCGAAGTCTAAAATTTTACCCATGATGGATATTTGTGTATTTTGATGTTCAATGGTAGAAAATGCATGTTAGTTGTTTGATAAACGACTTTTGCTAAGTGATTTTCGATGAAAATGCCTAAAAAAGACTTATTTGTAAAAAGTTGAAAATGGGTGTTAAAATGCGAATAAAAGAAAATTGTGGGTTGATATAAGCATGTATAAGGTTCAGCTAGGCATTGGTATTGAAGAAATTGAGTACATTTCATTTTACAAGCCTAGGGACTAAAATGTAAAAATGTGAAACTTTAGGGGCAAAAATGCAATTTTTTCCATAATGTGATTTTGGACTAACTTGAATAGTACAATGATTAAATGATTTTAATATGATATTACAGATCAAGAATAATGAGGTTCGAAGTTAGAATGAGGGAAAAACAAGTATTTGATGATTAGGTCCTTTTCGCCATTTTTATGCCAAGGTAAGTTCATATGTTTAATAAGCATTAAATTATATATGTATAAATGCTTAATTGATATAATTGTGGTAAATGCTATATTATTGAAAAGAAATGTGAATGCTATTGAGTATGATACTACGGAAATGACCGACAGAGATTCGATACAGTGAAAGTCTCGGTTGAACCTTAGGAATAGATAGGATACAAATGCCATGACATTAGGGTTACTGAGATTACGTGTAAGACCATAGCTGGGCTATTGCCATCAAAACGAGATTACATGTTAGACCATATCTAGGATATGGCATTGGTACGGTACTGTGTGTACGAGATTCCCGAGTATCCTTTAGTATTCCAAGTGGTTCAACGAGTAATTTAATGGTTATGTCAAAGAAGAGAAAGATCATGTAAAGATTACGAATTAATACGTATGTACATAAAGTTTGTAAGTATTGACTTCATGATATTGTGAGTTCATGGTTTCCATGATAATGTTTTTGTGAAAGCATTGTGATTATTGGTTTATACTTGTGATGTACGAAATACATTGTAAATTCGGTTGGCGATCGTGTAATTGGCTTTCGGGCCAAATTGAGTTATGATATAGCTTGTTTTATTTACAAAAAATGTGATTTTTTAGATATGAGAAAAAGGAAAGATTGACGTAATTGCCTATTAAAATTATTATGGAAGTATGAGAAGATATAAGCTTTAAACATTTGAAAGATGTTAAAATATGTGGTTGAAAAAGGAATACTCATAATTAATGTGCATGTTTATTATAAGGTTTGAAATGATTGGTTGATTATGGAAATCTGTTACAATAGAGAGATTACTGTTGTTAGGCTAATGTCAAAACATGTTAAATTACGCTTGCAAATTGATAGAGCAAACAATGTGACTGAGTAAATTATAACTGTGAGTTTTAGAGCAATTTATATTATCTTGTGTTTATATTATTGGACTTGGTAAATGATTGATAAGAGTTGTTTATTATGTTCATACAGACTTACGAAGTTGTATAGCTTACCCCTTCCTTTCCCATGTTTTATATTGCCGTGAAGCTAGCTTGAGTTGGAGATCGCCGGGGATCCTATCACACTATCAAGCTATAGTTTTGGGTATTGATGAATTCAAGCATTTTGAGTTATGGCATGTATAGGGACTTGGTCATTTTTTATATGCGTCATATGATTGTAGCCAATGTAATGGCTTGTAATGGTCTAAGGCTTGTTTTGCTAGTTGGCCATGTAAGTTGGCTTATATTGGCTAACATGGTTGTAAGCCTTAGTATATTCATATATGTGTCAATGTCTATGGTGATATGATCATGGTATGCTTGGTGAATGTGAAACATTTGGAAATGTGATCTATGGCATGATTGTGTGATGTTTGGAAATGTGGCCTATTGATGAGATGAAGAAACTGTGTATAATTTGGTAACTAGAAAGTAGTTGAATGAAGCCTAATGAATGTGAAATTTGTATGTTTGATTTAGGGCTTAAATAATGCAGTGAATATGTTAGATAAAGACATTGAGTTGATATGTTTCAACCATGAATGTGGATGTTTTGGTTGCGTAAGTATGTATTGTTTTGTGCCTTTGAATTGGGGTAGGTGCATGTGTGAATAAGGGTGGCAAATGGCTTGGTAAATAGCCTTATTATTGTCCACGCGGGTAGACATACGGGCGTGTACCTAGGCCCTGTGTGACACACGGTCATGCCCCACGAGCGTGTGATCCTACCGTGTGTCCCCTGCACCTAAATTGTTGCTTAAATGCGTGTTTTGGATTAAATTGAATAGAGAGATTATTAAATAATTTATTTTTTAGATATATTTAGATCAAGAAAAGCGAAATTCGGATCTAGATCGGGGGAAAACTAAAGTTATCGACCAATCGACTTACTTCGTCGTTTTCACATCCAAGGTAAGTCCGTATGTGGTAAATTTCATTATAAGTGTAGTTTAAATGCTTTGATATTGTATAAGTTGTGAATACAAGAATTTGGATAAGTTTGAAATTGACTCGATGGAAATTCGGCATTCAAAATCCCGGTTGAACTTTAGGAATAGTTAGGATACTAGTTGTAACACCCATTGTCTGTATTCAACGCTGGAACCGGATACGAGGCATTACCGAACTTAACTTGCTCTATCATGTAACATCGGGCCATAAAATTTCATTTCAACTTTAAAATTTTTCATTCGTATTCATAATGTCCCTATCATGGGTGTACGAGACCCTCAACATACATACGGAATGGTTCGGGACTAAACCGGAAACTTTTGCACACTTAGAATTTTTTTTGCTTAAAACAGGGCACACGCCCGTGTGAGATGGAACACGCCTGTGTGGCCAGGCCGTGGGGTCACCACGCCCATGTTCCTGGCATGTGTGGAATTTATTTTTCATTTTGAACCTACAGAGGTTTTCACACGGGCCGACACACGCCCGTGTCTATGGCCCTTGTTCTTCACACGGCCTAGACACGCCCGTGTCCTCACCCATGTGTGAAAACCTTGGTATTCTGTTTATGACGTCAGCAAACACTTAGGGGCACATGGCCTAGTCACACGCCCGTGTGCTGGCCCGTGTGACGAATTTAATTCTCTCAAATTTGATGCAGGGGACACACGGCCTATCAACACAACCATGGGCCTGACTGTGTGTCACACACGGCCTAGACACACAGTCGTGTGTCTACCCGTGTGGACAATCATAAGGCTATTTACCAAGCCAATTGCCACCTTGAAAGTAACCACACTTATACCATCACAAGTAGCACATACAATAGCAATAATACATTATAAATAATCACCAATTCATCCTACAAACACTTCACATTTCACTCAATCTATTGCATGAATTTGCACTTCATGAATCTCATCATCATTGAATATAATAAACTTAACAAGTGTTGACCAACTTCCAATGGCCATTTACAAAATGAATGAGTAACCATAATAGCCAACACTTTGGCTAACAAATATGACATATCAAAATGACTAAGTTCCTATACATGCCATACTCAAAATAAATCAACTTTACTATACCTGTAACGACCCGAATTTGGGCCAATTGGGCCTTGGGCTTGGGAGCGTTTAAAATTTTTGAGAAAAAGAGAACGGAACTAATGCAAGTTGGACTATTAGGTGAGTGATTTTGGACGGTTAGGGGGCTTCTATGAAGGCCCGGGATCAAACCTGGGCTTTAGGAAAAATTTTGGTTTTAGGTGAATAAAACCTTAGGAGTTAGTAAGTAGGCTTGAAGAATAAAATGTGGAGAAAAATTACACAAAAGGAGTTGTGGTCTAGTGGAAAATGGCACCACATGGGAGACAAGGAATTGACGCCATAGAGGAAGCAAAAGGTCCAAGGCTCAAATCTTGGCGCTTGTAATTCTTTTTGTTTTCCTTTTAAATGAACTTAGACCTTGGCCCATAGACTTATATTTAGTTGAGCATGTTTTAAGAAAAAAAAAAGAGCTTGTGTTGTGGTGGCATGTAGCGTCTGGAGCATAGGAGAGGGCAAGGGTTCGAATCCCATTGCAAGCAAAAAGGGATATTTATTTTGCTAAGTTGGGATGGCAAGTGCTTGTGATGGATTTAAACTCTACTGAAGGAGAGATCGCACATCGGGAAGCTAGCATGAGGGAAGATGAGAAGCTGGCTTTAAATAGAGCAATCTATGAGGAGAATAAGCATACCTTGGTTGGAGTTTGGGCATAGGAGTGTTCGAAGCGCTGATCAACTCCAGATTCCTATTAGGTGTGTATTTCGCACTACTCTAGCTGTAGAGCCGCAAATGCCGAAATGCCAGTCACACGACAATGGTAGCCACACGAGCGTGCGAGCGCACGTGTGGGGGCTTCGACTCGATAGTTGAGGCCATCATGAGTGTTCTTGTGGGTTAGGCTGTTTGGGTCTCGATGGGCCGAAATTGGCCTATATGAATAAATTGTATGATTGTGTAGTAGATATTGAATTGGTCTATGTCAATCTCATATTTATGGCTAGATTGGGCTAAATGGGCCACACGAGTGTGTGGGTCCATTTGGGCTGAGAACGGGCCTAGGCCCATTCGCATTGTTATCTTTGTTTAAAATACCCTTGATTTAAAATTATCGAAACACCCTAATTTGTGACATTACCAAAAAACCCCTGATTTATGAAATTACCAAAATAACCTAATTTGTGAAATTACCGAAATACCCTCGGATTACAAAATTACCGAAATACCCCAGATTTGTGAAATTACCGAAATACCCTAATTTGTGAAATTATCGAAAGACCCCTGATTTATGAAATTACCGAAATACCATTAGATTGCAAAATTACCGAAATACCCCAGATTTGTGAAATTATCGAAATACCCTCAGATTGTAAAATTACCGAAATACCCCCGATTTATGAAATTATCAAAATACCCCTGATTTGTAAAACTACAGAAATACCCCTGATTTGTGAAATTACCAAAATACTCTCAGTTTGCGAAATTACTAAAGTACCCTCGATTTGTAAAATTGCCAAAATACCCCCGATTTATGAAATTACCAAAAAACTCCTGATTTGTGAAATTATCAAAATACCCTCGAATTGTAAAATAATTGAAATACCCTTGATTTGTGAAATTACCAAAATACCCTTGGTTTGTAAAATTACTGAAATACCCACGGTTTGCAAAATTACTGAAATACCCCCGGTTTGCAAAATTATCGAAATACCCTTATAGGGTACAATTATCGAAATACCCCTGAAGGGTAGGATTACCGAAATACCCTTATAGGGTAAATTACTGTTTTGCCCTTGTGGTAAATGACTGACTTAGATTATGAACTAGACTGATTTGACTGGGATTGTATGACTGTGTTTTAATTGACTTGATGGTGGTTGTATGACTGGTATGCTTTTAAATTATGTTTAAATGATTGTTACTAAGCATGGCCATTTTGCATACACGTGTAATGATTGAGCATGACATACACGACATATTGCATGGGGTTGGGACAAAGTTACGGAGGAAGTGTACGACCCATTGTCGTTCTGTACAAGGCTATCAGCCTTTCTGCGATATTTATGGCTCTGTGCCAACCTAAATATGGCTCTATGCCATCTTGATTATGGCTTTGTGCCAACCGTATTTACACGTGGCTATGTGCCTAACATATATTGATGACTCTATGTCGATCATAATTACCCATGGCCGTGTGCCGATTATATTACCGTCGCTGATGGCTATGTGCCAAACTTATTACAGTCACCGATAGCTTTGTGCCATCCTGATTATGGCTTTGTGCCATCTTAATTATGGTTTATAACCATTCTGTTTACGGCCTTTAGCCGTTCTATTAACCGGTAGCGATGCTACGATATTTTTGGCTTTTAGCCGTTCTGTCTACGGCGCCGAGCCGTTCTATTGACTTTGTAACACCCCAAACCCGGCCTAAACATTACGACCGGATCTGGCATGTCACATGAAAGGAATGTCTAAAAACTATGCGTTCGTTAAAAAGCTCGTATTCTTTATAGTTGTTGTGAAAAATCGAGTTTAAGTAATTTTGAATAAAAATAGTTTATTATCATTTTAGGAAAATCCCATATTGAACATTTAATAATGAACAGTAACCAAATTGAAAGCTAAAACAAAATAAAATACCAGAGGCCTTATTACAAACCCAAATAAAAAACCGAAATTTAAAATAAATACCCAGACCAAAAGTCCATGTAAAACTGAATGTATCTAATGCATGGCTACCTCGAGTCCATTCGGCTCCTCATCCACAATCTACGAGTCACCTGAAAAGATAAGGGAGAAGGTGAGTCACCAAGACTCAGTGCATAATCCCCCTCCCGGTTAATGCAACATGCATACACAAATCATAACCAAGCAAATATATCATGCACCCAAACCTAGCCATCCATAACTCCGTTTCTACCCCGTGTGGTACCAAACCACTGGTGGTGCCAAACCACTGGTGACCCAAAGTCACTGATATCCAATAATAATGTGGTGCCAAACCACTGGTGACCCAAAGTCACGAATAATCCATCTGTGGGGCCAACCCACGTTGTGATACCAAATCACTGGCGACCATCCCGATATCAACTGTGGGGCCAACCCACTGTGGTGTTAAACCACTGGGACGAGTCGCTATGAGGTGCCAAACCTCTGGTGACCCAAAGTCACGAATATCAATAATCCAAGTGTGGGGCCAACCCACATTGTGATACCAAATCACTGGCGACAATCCCGATATCAACTGTGGGGCCAACCCACTGTGGTGTTAAACCACTGGGACGAGTCGCTATGAGGTGCCAAACCTCTGGTGACCCAAAGTCACGAAATTAACTGTGGTACCAAACCACTGGTGGTGCCAAACCACTGGTGACCCAAAGTCACGGATATCAATCTTCCCCCTCCTCTCATCATACCCATGTCCATGCCATGTTCATCAGTCATAATAATTCGTGTATGCAGTATGCCAAGTATGCAAATCATATATCAAAGATAATGCATGAAACGTATGACCATCATAATCAGAACAACAAATACGATATAACCAAGCTAATCAACCTCTAAAGGGTATAACAGTAATTTTTACCTACCAAGGGCATTTTCGTAATTTACCTCTCAGGGGTATTTTGGTAATTTACCCACTAAGGGTATTTCAGTAATTTCGTACCTGAAATAGCCTTTCCGAAGGCCCAACGTCGCCACTAGCGACTCAGCTACCATTTCTGGTCCTTACCGGACTATTGGGCCTAAAACCCGATTTCGGCCCATTCGGGTCCACACGCTTGTGTGGCCCACCTAGCACAAATCTAGCCACGTATATAAGTTCCACCTAGTCTAGTTCACTATATACTATATCATCATACAATTTACTCATATGGGCCCACGGGCCCATTGGGCCCACTTCGGCCCATCGTGGCCCAAGCAGCCCAACCCACAAGAATACTACTAATGGCCTCAACTATCGCGTCGAAGCCCCACACATGCGCTCGCATGCTCGTGTGGCTACTATTGCCGTGATCGGCACTTCGGCATTTGCCGCTCTACAACTAGAGTAGAGAGAGTTACACACCTGATAGGACTCTGGTGCTAAACCGCGCTGCGACCACTCCTGTGCCCAAACGCCCACCAAGGTATCCTAACTCTCCTCCTGGAATGCTCTTTATATAGCTAGATCTTCACCTTCCTTTTTTGTGTCTTTCTGATGTGGGATCCCTTCGTCAGTAGAGTTTAAATTCAACTGAAACTCTTGCCGTCCAATCCGCAAAATAAATACTCCTTTGCTTCTCACGAGATTCGAACCCAGGCTCCTTGTAGCATAATCCACGTCGCTAACCACTTGGCCACAAGCTCCTCTTGTGTCTTAAACGATGCGCAACTAAATATAAATCTATAGCCAAATTCTAAGATCCAAGTAAAAAGAAACCAAAATGCAAAAGCCAAGACTTGAACCTTGGACCTCCTTCCTTCCTTGTGGCGTCACCCCCTTGTCTCTTATGTGGCGTCACTTTGCCACTACACCACACACTCCACTTGTGTCATTTTCCTCCACTTTTTATTCTTAAGGCCTACCTGCCAACTTCCAGGGTTTTTTCTGCCTAAAACCAAAATTTCCCTAAAGCCTAAATTTGATCCCGGGACTTCCTAGAAGCCCTCTAACCTTCCAAAATCACTTACCTAATAAGTCTAACTTGCATTAATACTGTTTTCTAAAATTTTAAACGCTACTACGCCTAAGGCCCATTGGGCTCAATCCTACTAGGCCCAATTTTAGGATGTTACAAATTTACCTTCCTTCAAGAAATTTTATCCTCGAAATTTCCAACTAACTAACAGTCGTACATCCTAACCTACCACACTACACTCTTGCTGCTCACTCTGATCTTAATAAAACTAATATACTTTCTAACTAAATCTTGAAACCCCTTCACATAACCAACTATCTAACACCGAAGCAAGCAGATATTTTTCACACATACATACAATTCCTATAATCAAGCATCACATCCACACATCGCAGAATAATATAATCATTCAGCATATAATAGAATAAAGTAAAAAGAACTTACGGATTTGGTGCCGGAGACTCGGGTGCCATACTTCCAGAAAAGAGATATATATTTTTCTAAACCATCATTTGAAAACATTTTTGAACCCAAACCCACAGCCGAGTTTTTGAACCTGGCTCTGATACCTAACACACTTTTTACTTAGTAATATGTTTAATAAACCTGATTGCCTATTAAGACCAAAACAGTATGATGATTGATATGATACCCGATGGGGTATGTGCACGGATTCGGGTAAGTCCGTTTCATTACGAGTTCTGTTATTGATATGATGTATGTGTTATGAGATGCAACATTAAGCATGATAGCATGATTTGCATGATTTCATACTTTACATAAGTCGGTATGATATGTTATGGGTGATATGAGAGGAGGGGGAATATGATATCCGTGTCTTTGGGACACCAGAGGTTTGGCACCTCCAGTGGTTTGGTACCACAGATGATATTTTGTGTCTTTGGGACACCAGAGGTTTGGCACCTCAGCGTCTCGTCCCAGTGGCTTAGTACCACAGTGGGTTGGCCCCACGGTTGATATTACGGGATTGACGCCAGTGATTTGGTATCACACGATGGGTTGGCCCCATCATTTGATTCGTGACTGCGGTCACCAGTGATTTGGTATCACACTTGTGTCTTTGGGACACCAGAGGTTTGGCACCTCATAGCGACTTATCCCTGTGGTTTAACACCACCGTGGGTTGGCCCCACTTTTGAGATACGGGATCGTCGCCAGTGATTTGGTATCACACGTGGGTTGGCCCCACAGATGGATTATTCGTGACTTTGGGTCACCAGTGGTTTGGCACTACATTGATGGATATCGTGACTTTGGGTCACCAGTGGTTTGGCACCACCAGTGGTTTGGTACCACACGGGGTAGAAAAGGTGTTATGGATGGTTAGGATCGGGTGCATTAATTGTATTGCTTTGTTATGATGTGTGTTAGTATGTTGCATATACCGGGAGAGGGATTTATGCACTGAGTCTAGTGACTCACCTTCTCCTTTGACATTTCAGGTGACACTTAGTTACGGACATGGAGCCGGGGTGGACTCGAGGTGCTCATGCTATGAATAAAATTCGGGGTTGCACTGATTTTAAAAACTTGGTACTTTATTTCGTTTACTTTCATTTGGTTTTGTTGGGATTGTAAAAGGCCTTTTAAACTTATGTTTTGTTATTTATATGCGTAGATTGGATTCCAAATATGCCTTAACAAACTATTGGGTTGAGATTTGGCTAAAACTTGGAAAGATAAGGTTTTCAAACTACAAAGCGAAATGTTTTAAACTTTACCATCGGGTACCACGCTGTAATTTAAAATGAACGAAACTCAAATGTGTTTTCAAACTTGAGAATATTTTCTTACTAAGTCAAACATGTTTTAAAGTAACATTAAGGAATTACTCGGATTTCCAAATGTGATAAATTTGTTTTACTTACATGTGTAATTGAGTTTTTCAAAATTCCCAGATTTTCCATTGCACTATCGGTTTCTAAACAAGTTTTCTACAAGTACAAAATATGGCAAAGAGTTTTCATCAAGCTTTTTATCGGAAACCTAAACCTCTCGAATACATTTTCTCCGTAACATACCAGATTCGGTCGTGGTGTATTGACCGGGTTTGGGGTGTTACAATTGTGGTATCAGAGCCAGGTTTCGATCTTGGGACCTGTGGGTTATGGGCCCACCACGCTTCTGCTGCGCCACTCTGATACCATAATTGTAACACCCCAAACCCGGCCTAAACGTTACGACCGGATCTGGCATGTCACATGAAAGGAATGTCTAAAAACTGTGCGTTCGTTAAAAAGCACGTATTCTTTATAGTTGTTGTGAAAAATCGAGTTTAAGTAATTTTGAATAAGAAACGGTTTATTATCATCTTAGGAAAATCCCATATTGATCTTTTAATAATAAGCAGTAAACAAATCAAAAGCTAAACCAAATAAAATACCAAAAATACAGTTAAAGTGGCCCTATTACATAACAAAAATCCCAGTTACAAATAAGTTTAACTAAGAGAACGAGTTTACGAGAAAAACATTATATGGCCACCACAAGTCTGCCTCGGTTCCCAAATCCGCGATCTAACGATTATCTACAAAATTAACTAAGGGATGAGTCATCGAGACTCAGTGTGTAAATCCCCAATCCAAAAGATTTTAAGCTCGTACACAAATTCATATGCAAATATGCATGTCATGCAACCCATCCAACCTCGCCTGGTACTTAACCAACCAGTCCCATCAGATCAGCCACAAACACTACCCCTTGGAGTTCTAGGGGTACATCTCTATACAGCTTATCTACAACTACAGAGTGACCTAGAGGGCTAATTACTATCATCTGCCTAGAAGTAGTTTCAGAGTCTAAATCCATGGTCTCTACTATGCTACTAGCAACGTATGAATGCGTCGAACCCACATCAATCAAAGCAGTAAATGGAGAACCAAAGATCAAAAACGTACCGGTTATGACGTCCGGTGCGTCGCCCTCCTCCCTGCGCCACGCTGCATACACTAACCCAGGCTGTCTTGGCTCAGAACCACCCGCACCTCTGCCCGATGCTCCACGGCCCTGACCAGAACCACTACCTCCTCTGCCATTACCACGACCCCTCTGCGGTGGCGGTCCATTATCCCTAAACTGAGTACGGCCCTGACCCTCGGACTGAATCCTAGCCAACTTACGCGGACAGTCCCTCACACGGTGATCCAAAGAGCAACACTCGAAACATCCTTTTCCACCGGTCCAGCAACAGACCTACCAGACTGATTCGGCCCACTCTGTCTAGCCCTTTTCTGAGGATTACCTGACGACCCAGAAGATCCAAAACTCCTCTTATGCCTGTTCCTATCCATGCCTTGCCTCACAGACTCTTTAACTCCCTCGGCTACCTTAGCCTTCTCAACCAGGACAGCAAACTCACGCTCCTGCTGTGGAACAATCAGCAACCTTAATTCATCCCTCAGGCTGTCCTCGAAACGAACACACCTCTCGTGTTCAGTAGCCACAATGCCCCTAGCATACCGACTCAGCCTCAAGAACTCTGCCTCGTACTCTGACACAGACTTACTCCCCTGAACAAGCCTCAGAAATGCTTTTCGCTGCGCGTCGATGTAGCTAGCTCCAATGTACTTTTTCTGATAAGCAGCCTTGAAATAATCCCAAGTAAGATCCTCTGCTGCAGCACTGTCCCGAACCGTGAGCAACCACTGGTATGACTCATCCCGAAGAAGTAATACTATTCCCTTCAGCTTCTCCTCAGCAGTCAGGTCCAAATCATCCATAACCCGCTCTGTCGCCTCCAGCCAATACCCAGCCGTGCTGGGAGCAACACCAGAAACACCTCAAAATACCTCAGCCCCGTTTGCCCGGAGTCGCTCAGGCACAGATTTCCTAGCTCTTGCGCCTCCACCTACTCCAGCTACCCTTTCCAAAACTCGCAGCATCGCCTGCGACACTGCATCATCCCCAGTCTGATCTTGAAACTCACCACCTCCAGCTGGTGGCGGTACCGGTATCTCATTCTCTAACCCCTAACCAGATCCTACGGGTTCAGAAACTGTCATCCTACCCCGACCACGTCCACGACCACGTCCACCTCTAGCGCTCATGACTAAAATCTCGACTTTTCTGATTTAAAAGTTTTATGTATCAGTAATTATTCCACTGTTTAAAAGCAAAGTCTTATGAATATTGCTTATTAAAGAAGTTTTGTTTTCGTAAGTTCACAGAGTCCTATCAGTTTCAGTTTCTCTATAGTAATCTACTATTGCTAATCATCCCATCACATCAACATCAAAATCACAAGCAATAGTAAGGGGTACTTACCTGGGCGGATTGGTGCCGGAGACTCGGTGCCATGCCTTTCAAACCATGCTTTTTAAAACAAAACTCTTAAAACAATTTTTTAAAACATTTTGGGCCTCGGGCCCACAGCCGAGCCTTTGAACTTGGCTCTGATACCACAATTGTAACACCCCAAACCCGGTCAATACACCACGACCGAATCTGGTATGTTACGGGGAAAATGTATTCGAGAGGTTTAGGTTTCTGGTAAAAAGCTTGATGAAAACTCTTTGCCATATTTTGTACTTGTAGAAAACTTCTTTAGAAACCGATAGTGCAATGGAAAATCCGGGAATTTTGAAAAACTCAATTACACATGTAAGTAAAACAAATTTATCACATTTGGAAATCCGAGTAATTCCTTTATGTTACTTTAAAACATGTTTGACTTAGTAAGAAAATATTCTCAAGTTTGAAAACACATTTGAGTTTCATTCATTTTAAATTACAGCGTGGTACCCGATGGTAAAGTTTAAAACATTTCGCTTTGTAGTTTGAAAACCTTATCTTTCCAAGTTTTAGCCAAATCTCAACCCAATAGTTTGTTAAGGCATATTTGGAATCCAATCTACGCATATAAATAACAAAACAGAAGTTTAAAAGGCCTTTTACAATCCCAACAAAACCAAATGAAAGTAAATGAAATAAAGTACCAAGTTTTTAAAATCAGTGCAACCCCAAATTTTATTCATGGCATGAGCACCTCGAGTCCACCCCGGCTCCATGTCCGCAACTAAGTGTCACCTGAAATGTCAAAGGAGAAGGTGAGTCACTAGACTCAGTGCATAAATCCCCCTCCCGGTATATGCAACATACTAACACACATCATAACAAACCAATACAATTAATGCACCCGATCCTAACCATCCATAACACCTTTTCTACCCCGTGTGGCACCAAACCAATGGTGGTGCCAAACCACTGGTGACCCAAAGTCATGATATCCATCAATGTGGTGCCAAACCAATGGTGACCCAAAGTCACGAGTAATCCATCTGTGGGGCCAACCCACGTGTGATACCAAATCACTGGCGACGATCCCGTATCTCAAAAGTGGGGCCAACCCACGGTGGTGTTAAACCACAGGGATAAGTCGCTATGAGGTGCCAAACCTCTGCTGTCCCAAAGACACACGTGTGATACCAAATCACTGGTGACCGCAGTCACGAATCAAATGATGGGGCCAACCCATCGTGTGATACCAAATCACTGGCGTCAATCCCGTAATATCAACCGTGGGGCCAACCCACTGTGGTACTAAGCCACTGGGACGAGACGTTGAGGTGCCAAACCTCTGGTGTCCCAAAGACACAAAATATCATCTGTGGTACCAAACCACTGGAGGTGCCAAACCTCTGGTGTCCGAAAGACACGGATATCATATTCCCCCTCCTCTCATATCACCCATAACATATCATACCGACTTATGTAAAGTATAAAATCATGCAAATCATGCTATCATGCTTAATGTTGCATCTCATAACACATACATCATATCAATAACAGAACTCGTAATGAAACGGACTTACCCGAATCTGTGCACATACCCCATCGGGTATCATATCAATCATCATACTGTTTTGGTCTTAATAGGCAATCAGGTTTATTAAACATATTACTAAGTAAAAAGTGTGTTAGTTTACACACCTGTTAAAACACAAGCTTAATCCCAAAGAACCGGTCTAAATCCCTCGATTACCTTGTTCCTAAAATCGGCCAAACATGAGATTAGCACCTAGACCATTCGGCCAAAACCATTAAACCAAAGAGGTTAACGTTTGAACCCTTACCTTATACTTGATTTGGTTCACTACCAAATCCCGAACCAAACGATGGTTCTTCTTTAAGCAACGGCACACCCTATTAAGAAGAAAGATTAGTCCTTTGAAACTTGACTTATCGAAACTAGAAGAGTGGGCTAAAAGAACCAACCCTTACCACCACTTACCAAACGATCAACCAACGATGACTGCTTCACTTGATTGCCACCAAAATCGAAGGGCTCTATAATGAAATCGATTCAACACAAAAGGTTAACACCCTTCAACCAATACCCAAAATCGGCATTTGTCCAAATCGAAATCGACAACAAACAAGGGAGAAAAGAGATAGCCCTTCGGCCAAAAACTCACCTTCTTCAAACGATTGCAAAACACCAGATGAGAACCAACACCACACCAAAATTTGGCCACAAGAAAACCACTAGGAGAGAAGGGAGATTCGGCTAACACATTAAACAAAGGGGAAAAGAGGATTCGGCCTAAGGTGTTTAACACACTTATGTTCGGCTTTGAGTGAAAAAGAGAGAAAAGAGAAGTGAAGGTGAAGTTTCGGCAAAGAAGGTTTGAGAGGAAGAAGAAATAAACAGAGAGAAGGTACTTTCGGTTTTGAAAGAAAAAGAAATGGAGAAGGTGTTTTGGAGATGAAAGTTTTGGCTACCAATGTTCAACAAAGAAAGAAAAATATGGGAAGGAGAGAACACCAATTTCGGTTTACACAAATGACAAAGAAAGAAAAAAAATGGAAGAGAACATTCGGCTTACCAAAGGAAATTGAGAGGAACAAGCAAATTTCGGTAAGCTTTAGGGGGTTTGGTCTTTCGGTTTCAAGAAGGAAAAATGAAGGAATTCACTTGGAAAATTTCGGCTTTGGTATGACAAAAGAAGAAGTTGCTTCTAAAAATTTTGACCGAAAATGCACCAAATGCCAAGTGAATTTCAGCATTCCCTCAACTCACCTACCAAACTGGCCACTCCCCCCCATGAAGCATCCAACATTCGGCCACTACCAACAATTGCTCATGGCCACTCATTCAAACTAGTTTGAACTAGTCAAATTCCTTGATTCACTCTCCTCCCACCATTCAAACATTTGACTTGGTCCAACCTCAACCACCTTGGCGTCAAAATGGAAGCAAAAAGTGAGCATCCTGCAGCTTGAACACAGGACCTCCCCCTACAAGTGGCATCACACACACACAAGCTCTAAGTGGCGCCTATCTTGCCACTCCACCAGCTCTTTTCTTGAGCTAACACCCATCAAAGAATACTTATAAACCCCAGCTCCTTCAGCTCCTCTCACCTAAGCCTAAAAACTAAAATTTTTCCTACCACTCAGGCTTACACCAGGCTTACACCTAAGCCCCCAAAACATTAAAACAACAATATTGCAAACCAAACACAAGCAAACAATGCCATAACAAAATAGCCCCCTATCCCAGGATATTACAGTTCTACCCCCTTAAAATAATTTCGACCTCGAAATTACCTGATCAAAAGAGTTGAGGGTATTGCTGTCTCATCATATCCTCGGGTTCCCACGTAGCTTCTTCCACGCCATGATTCCACCATAGCACCTTTACCAAAGGCACAGACTTCCTATGCAGAACCTTCACATCCCGATCTAGAATCTGCACAGGTTCTTCCTCCATGGTCAAATCTGGATTTACCTCGATCTCTTCCACTGCTACCACATGCGATGGATCTGAACGATAACGCCTAAGCATCGAAACGTGAAATACGTCATGAATCTGACTCAACTCCGCTGGCAACTCAAGCTGGTAAGCTACTGGTCCCACTCGTCTCAGTACCTTATACGGCCCAATAAATCTCGAACTTAGCTTACCTTTCCTTTCGAACCTTAACACTTTCTTCCATGGCAAGACCTTCAGAAAAACTTGATCCCCCACAGCAAACTCTATATCTTTCCACTTAAGATCGGCATAAGACTTCTGTCGGTCCGAAGCTTCCTTCAATCGAGCCTGAATCAACTTAACCTTGTCTTCAGTCTCTGCAACCAACTCGGGTCCCAACAACTAACGTTCACTTAACTCCGTCCAACATGTAGGTGAGCGACACTTCCTACCATACAACGCCTCATATGGTGCCATCTTGATGCTTGCTTGGTAACTATTGTTGTAGGCGAACTCAGCTAATGGCAGAAACTCCTCCCAACTACCTCTGAAGTCCAGAACACAACCTCTCAGCATATCCTCTAAGATTTGAATAACCCTTTCCGACTGCCCGTCAGACTGCGGGTGAAAAGCCGTGCTAAAATCCAAACGCGTACCCAGAGCCTGATGCAACACTTTCCAGAACCTTGACGTAAATCTAGGATCCCTATCCGAGATGATCGATACTAGCACACCGTGCAGCCTCACTATCTCTGACACATACAGCTTCGCCAACCTCTAAAGTGAGTAGTCAACCCTCACCGGAATGAAATGAGCTGATTTAGTCAAACGATCCACAATTACCCAAACTGAGTCTTTCTTGCTTGGCGTAAGAGGTAATCCACTGACGAAATCCATGGTTATCCTTTTCCACTTCCACTGCGGGATCTTCACTGGCTGAAGCAACCCTGACGGCAACTGATGTTCAGCCTTGACCTGCTGACATGTCAGACACTTCCCTACAAACTCTGTCACTTCTCTCTTCAGACCTGGCCACCAAAACTGCTCTCTGAGATCCTTATACATCTTGCTACCTCCAGGATGCATAGCATATGGGCTACTATGTGCGTCCTGAAGAATCATAACCAAGCAAATATATCATGCACCCAAACCTAGCCATCCATAACTACGTTTCTACCCCGTGTGGTACCAAACCACTGGTGGTGCCAAACCACTAGTGACCCAAAGTCACTGATATCCAATAATAATGTGGTGCCAAACCACTGGTGACCCAAAGTCACGAATAATCCATCTGTGGGGCCAACCCACGTTGTGATACCAAATCACTGGCGACCATCCCGATATCAACTGTGGGGCCAACCCACTGTGGTGTTAAACCACTGGGACGAGTCGCTATGAGGTGCTAAACCTCTGGTGACCCAAAGTCATGAATATCAATAATCCAAGTGTGGGGCCAACCCACATTGTGATACCAAATCACTGGCGACAATCCCGATATCAACTGTGGGGCCAACCCACTGTGGTGTTAAACCACTGGGACGAGTCGCTATGAGGTGCCAAACCTCTGGTGACCCAAAGTCACGAAATTAACTGTGGTACCAAACCACTGGTGGTGCCAAACCACTGGTGACCCAAAGTCACGGATATCAATCTTCCCCTTCCTCTCATCATACCCATGTCCATGCCATGTTCATCAGTCATAATAATTCGTGTATGCAGTATGCCAAGTATGCAAATCATATATCAAAGATAACGCATGAAACGTATGACCATCATAATCAGAACAACAAATACGATATAACCAAGCTAATCAACCTCTAAAGGGTAAAACAGTAATTTTTACCTACCAAGGGCATTTTCGTAATTTACCTCTCAGGGGTATTTTGGTAATTTACCCACTAAGGGTATTTCAATAATTTCATACCTGAAATAGCCTTTCCGAAGGCCCAATGTCGCCACTAGCGACTCAGCTACCATTTCTGGTCCTTACCGGACTATTGGGCCTAAAACTCGATTTCGGCCCATTCGGGCCCACACGCTTGTGTGGCCCACCTAGCACAAATCTAGCCACGTATATAAGTTTCACCTAGTCTAGTTCACTATATACTATATCGTCATACAATTTACTCATATGGGCCCACGGGCCCATTGGGCCCACTTCGGCCCATCGTGGCCCAAGCAGCCCAACCCACAAGAATACTATTGATGGCCTCAACTATCGCGTCGAAGCCCCACACATGCGCTCGCACGCTCGTGTGGCTACTATTGCCGTGACCGGCACTTCGGCATTTGCCGCTCTACAACTAGAGTAGAGAGAGTTACACACCTGATAGGACTCTGGTGCTAAACCGCGCTGCGACCACTCCTGTGCCCAAACGCCCACCAAGGTATCCTAACTCTCCTCCTGGAATGCTCTTTATATAGCTAGCTCTTCACCTTCCTTCTTTGTGTCTTTCCGATGCGGGATCCCTTCGTCAGTAGAGTTTAAATTCAACTGAAACTCTTGCCGTCCAATCCGCAAAATAAATACTCCTTTGCTTCTCACGAGATTCGAACCCAGGCTCCTTGTAGCATAATCCACGTCGCTAACCACTTGGCCACAAGCTCCTCTTGTGTCTTAAACCATGCGCAACTAAATATAAATCTATAGCCAAATTCTAAGATCCAAGTAAAAAGAAACCAAAATGCAAAAGCCAAGACTTGAACCTTGGACCTCCTTCCTTCCTTGTGGCGTCACCCCCTTGTCTCTTATGTGGCGTCACTTTGCCACTACACCACACACTCCACTTGTGTCATTTTCCTCCAATTTTTATTCTTAAGGCCTACCTGCCAACTTCCATGGTTTTTTCTGCCTAAAACCAAAATTTCCCTAGAGCCTAAATTTGATCCCGGGACTTCCTAGAAGCCCTCTAATCTTCCAAAATCACTTACCTAATAAGTCTAACTTGCATTAATACCGTTTTCTAAAATTTTAAACGCTACTACGCCTAAGGCCTATTGGGCTCAATCCTACTAGGCCCAATTTTAGGATGTTACAGACTTAGTGCCACAACCGGTGCTAAGCTTGGTGTGTTGGCTAGGTGGGTCGATTTTATCCCCACATGGTGTTTTGGTTGGTACAGGTGGAGAGTTTGGTGGTTAAGGGTTGGGTTACATGTTCATTGCATTGTTATGATATAGGGCTTAGGCCCAGATTGTTACCGAATAGGACTTAGGCCCAGATTGTTACCGAATAGGGCTTAGGGCCAGACTGTTACCGAATAGGGCTTAGGCCTAGACTGCTACCGAATAGGGCTTAGGCCCAGACTGATACCGTATGGGCTCAGGCCCAGACTGTGACCGTTATAGGGGATTACACACTGAGTTTTCGTAAACTCACCCCATTTTTAACTGTGCAGGTAATCCCCAGCCTTAGAGGATTTGGAGTTACAGAAGACTCGAAGGTGGCCACACGTCGGATATGGTTTAAAGACTAAACTTAGCGATTTTAGTTTAATTTAGTTATTTTTAATTATTGGGTTAATAATTTTTGTAATAAGGCCATTGGGTTTTTTTTTTTTAACTTTTATTTGGTATTTCTTTAAATTACAACTGCTGGTCTGTTAAATACTGGTTTTTAAAACTATAACCACTATTTTCAAAATATCACGTATTTGTAAATATTTGAATCAAACTTCCGCAACAATCAAGGTTTTGAAAGTAATAATGATTTTGCAAGAGAATGACTTTTAATAAACTACGTTTTGAAGATAAGCAAATGAAATCTGAGGTTTTACATGGTAGAAAGTTTTAAATTCTTTAAGAAGGGTTTCTAATGAAAGCATGGTTTTTGGAAAACTCTTCAATGTGACATACCAAATTTGGGCCTAACTTTTAGGCCGGGTTTGGGGTGTTACATTTATGATATCACAGCCCGGTTGCAAAACTCGGCTGTGGATTAAATTTACAAAATTGAATTTCTGAAAGTATTGTTTCAAAAAGGCTTGAAAATAAAAAAGGCTTGAAAAGATTTGTTGTTCTAAAATTGGATTGACCGTTTTCCGAAAGTGTGGTACACCGAGTCTCCAGTGCCGAATCTGTAAGTTTCTGAATACTCTTGACTGTTTAGAAATTTAAATACAATATGTTAGAAATACGGTAGTTCTTTAGATACTAGACTGTATTTTTTTTGGTATTATTCTGTGTGTGTTTTGTTTGGATGTGATTTTTGAATATAAAAATTGTTTGCATGTGTGATAAGTATCTGTTTGTAGTTAGATGTTTGGTTGTATGTAAGAGATTTCAAGATTAAGTTAAAAGTGTATTAGTGTTATTGGGATGAGAGTGCGCAGCGGCAGCGTAGTAGAGTAGTCTGTGTTAAACAACTGTTAGGTAGTTAAAAATTTCGAGGACGAAATTTTTTTAAGGGGGTAGAATTGTAATGACCCGAATTTGGGCATAGTAGAATTGGGCCTATTGGGCCTTGGGCTTGGGAGCATTTAAAATTTTTGAGAATAGAACAGCACTAGTGCAAGTTGGACCTATTAGGTGAGTGATTTTGGAAGGGTAGGGGGCTTCTATGAAGTCCCGGGATCAAACCTGGGCTTTAGGAAAAATTTTGATTTTAGGTGAATAAAACCCTAGGAGTTAGTAAGTAGGCATTAAGAATAAAATGTGGAGAAAAATGACACAAAAAGAGTTGTGGTGAAACACCCCAAACCCGGCCCACGAGCCTTGACCGGATCTGGTATGTTCCCCGATGTAAACCGTTTCAAATTCCTTTGTGACTTAGGAAAAACTTGGGTTGTAACAGACCAATTTTGACCCAAATTGAAACGGTGGTTTCGGGACCACGAATCCGAGCCTGAGAAATATTTTTAATATTATATTTTGTGTTTATTATATGTGATTTAGTGAGTGTGAAAGTTTCGTAGAAAAATTTAGTCGTTTAAGTGCTCAATTTGATAAAAAGGATTTAATCGAGAAAAGTGCAAAAGTTGCATGCTAAAGTGAGGAGTACTAATTTGATTGTGGCTTTTTAAGTGGGTGTACTAAAAGGGCAATTAGCCCATGTACAACTAGGGAAACGGCAATGGGCCTTTCTAATTTCAAATTATATGTTATTTTAGCCTATTATATGTTATGTTATTATATTAGTAAATAAGGTAAATTATATGTGTTAGTATAACATTAAATAATGAAAATAAGTGGGAAGAAAGAGAACATATCTTGTTCTTCTTCCTTGGCCGAATGTAGGAGCTAGAAACTCCATGGTTGAAGCTTGATTTTCGGCTAGATAAGAAGCTTGATTAAGGTATGGTCGGTTTTCGGTTTTTGATAACTTTTACGTTTTTGAGATCGTTGCTTCGTGTATTACCCGACCCATGTCTAAATTTTTGAAAATATTATGTATATTGAATTTGGCCATTAACACGCTTGGATAGTTTTGATGATTTATGGTCTTAGATTAAATGTATGCTAAAGATTTACAAGTTTTGTATTGGAGTTTTTGGTGATTTAAAGTATATAGGGCTAAATTGAAAAGTATAAAATTGTGAAGGATTGAAATGTCAAATAGATGAAATGCATGGACACCCATGGCTATGGGGAAGGTTCGGCCTAACTATAGTGTTAGGAAATTTTGCATATTTTGAGTTTTGTGTAAATTGGACCAAATTGTAAAAATGGAAAACATTAGGGGTAAATTTGTAAATTGCCCATTTGTGTGTTTTGGGACTAAATTGAGATGAAATGCAATTAAATGAGCTAAATTTTAATGTGTTTTAGATCAAGAGCAAAGAAAAACGGAATTAGACCGGGGAAAGACAAAGGTTCTCGAATAGCCGATTCGCACGGACTATCGACAACCGAGGTAAGTCCTTTAGCTAAAATATGTCAATAAATCAATTATGAACTTAGTGAATGATGAATTGTGGAAATTTAGAGTATAAATTCATGATATAGCCGAATGTGAATGTATAGTATTGAAGTGAATTTATTTTGGCTAATGCAAGGTGTATAAGTAAGTTCTTGAGCTACCTTATGTTTAAAGGTTAATTACAAATCTAATGAATGATAGAATTTGTATAAGTTTGGTGTAAAACCATGAGTTGGCCGAATGTGATGATGATGGATTGGATTGATTTCAAATATATTTTATGCAATGTGAATAAATGCATATGGTTCGATATGTGATAGTGAAATGTGAAAAGCATGTAAAATTATTCTGACATTCGGGCTTCGAGCCTAGCAGGCCTTGTGCCGGTGCCAAAATTGGGCTTTATGCCTAGCAGGCCTTGTGCCGGTGTTACTTTTCAGGCTTTTATGCCTAGCAGGCCTTGTGCCGGTGTTACTTTTCAGGCTTTTATGCCTAGCAGGCCTTGTGCCGGTGTTATTTATCGGGCTTTTATGCCTAGCAGGCCTTGTGCCGGTGTTACTTTTCAGGCTTTTACGCCTAGCAGGCTTGATGCCGGTGATGTAATTTATAAAAGAGAAATTGAATCTTTGTTCAAGACAACTTAAAGCTAATTTATTGAGTATACGGTTCAGGTAAGCATTTAAGGTATGCTATGCTTAATATTACTTGGGTCAAATTAATATTATGAGAATTGTGTTATATGTGTTCGAAGTTAATATTGATGGATGTAATATGATGGAATTCGAGCTTAGAATGTGCTATTATGGAACAATTGGTTTTCAAGTTTAAATGTTAAGAAAGGAGATTTTCATGCGATATGCTTTTATGAACTACAAAGAAATGTAGGTTGAAGGAAATGATTCCTAATTTACTTGGGTTAATGAATTACTAGTATCTGGTTTTGTATAAATAATTTACTTAATTGCCTATGTGAAATGCCATAAGTTGATTGCTTTCATTTCGTAAATAATTAAATGTTTTATTATCATGAGTTAGAACTTACTAAGCTAGTAAGCTTAATTATGTGAAATGTTCTCCTTTGTGTTATAGATTTTGGGCGGACTCGTAAAGGATCTTCAAGAAGTCAACCACACTATCGCTTTCCTTTGGTATTTTGAATTTTGGTTACGAATTAGAAGGCATGTATAGGCTAGATGAAGTTTTAGAAACATATGATGTTTGACCTTGTATATAATAGCCATGCGAATATGGCTAAATTTTTAGTTAAGTACGCTGTTGTGTCTTGATATGTATGTTGGTTCATGATGGCAATGTTCATGCATTCTTAATCAAAGTTTAATCGTTTTTGTTAAGGAAATGTTTGTATACGAAATGAATCCTTGAATTAGGGATGTAGGTAGGTTCGGTTAGAAGCTAGTCTTTCATAAAATGCAACAAAACAGCTTGTAGTAGCAGCAGTGATGTGAGTTTGAAAAATCACCAAAAATAGGGTATATTAAATTAGAAGGTGAATGAGATATGAAATTAAACCTCATTGTGTCTATTTTTACATGAAAGAAACAGGGTAGGCAAAAGATTTATATATTATGAGATAATTAAGTTTCAGTGAGACCTGACCTGAATGAATTCGGGAGTCACTGTTCTGTTTTATAAAAATTGTCAAAAATTGTACAAAAATAATTAAGAAGCATGGTTTATATGTGTAGAACCCTTAATGAGTCTATTTTTCATTGGTATAAACAAAAACATTATAGGAAATTTTTGCAATGAGATAACTGTATTTTTGTAGAGACAGGTCAGAATTGTCAAGCAGTGTAATAAGGATAATTTTGATGAATAAACTGTACTAATTGGCCACATGAAAAATTCTGGAAAATTTATGGTGAAAATTTATATGAGTCTAGTTTCAAGGAAAATTTACGGATCTAAATTTCGAGTTTTGAAACTCAAGTTATGGTCGATTTAGTCAGCATGATGCAGTTGGACAGGTTTAAAATCTTACACCCCGAGTTAATAGTCAAGTCTAGTAATGCCTCGTACTCGATTCCGGCAAGGGTTTCGGGTAAGGGGTGTTACATTTGATTGGTATCAGAGCTTATGATTTAGTCGATTCTAGGACTACCGTAGCGCGTGTGAGTCTAGCTATACATGCCTTTATTATATGTTGATAGTGTGGTGACTTCTGACAGCCTGAACTTTGTTTTATATAGTAAATGGACACTGATCCTGAAAGAGCCGTAGCTGATGATGGGGAGAGCGTAGCGCCTGTCCGTGCCCACGGATCAGCGCCGATAGACTCTTGACCTGTTTCGGGTAGCCACGAAGGAGAGACTAAACAAGCCTTTTATCAGATGATGAATGAGTGGTTTGCCCAATTTATTCAAAATAACCCGGCTGTACCCCAACCTCCACCCTCGAATAATCCAACTCCGATCCCTTCAGCTCCCCCGATGATAGATCCGATGAGATCTAGTAGGCCCCCAGTTGATAAAATCCGAAAATTTGGGGCCGAAGAATTTAAAGCTAATGACGATGATGACGCTGAGAGAGCCGAAATGTGGCTTGATAACACTATTCGGGTACTTGATGAGCTGTCTTGTACTCCGGATGAATGCTTGAAGTGTGCTATATCTTTATTGCGGGACACTGCATATCACTGGTGGAATACACTAGTATCAGTGGTTCCGAAAGAAAAAGTGACATGGGATTTCTTCCAAACTGAATTTCGCAAGAAGTATATTAGCCAAGGATTCATTGATCAAAAACGAAAGGAGTTCCTTGAGCTGAAACAGGGGCGAATGACCGTAACGGAATATGAAAGAAAGCTACTACAGATCCACCTAGAAGGGATCGACCTCGTATGAGCTCCGGAGCTACCTCGATAGCCAGTGTTGGTAACGTTCCACAAAATAGAGTTGAATGCAAGCACTGTGGGAAATGGCACTCAGGGAGTTGTAGATTTCATGATCGGTCTTGCTATAAATGTGGATCGTCAGATCATTTTATTAGAGAGTGTCCGAAGTTAGCTGAGCAGAATACAGTTCAGAACACTAAGCCGAGCAACGTGTCAATGCGAGGTAGACCACCCAGACATTCAGGCAATGTAGGTGGTAGTCAGAAAGGAACAAAGAACACTACAGATCGATCTGAGGCTAGAGCTCCAGCTAGAGCATATGCTGCACGAGCTAGAGAGGATGCTTCCTCCCCCGACGTCATTACCGGTATTTTCATTCTTTATGATACTACTGTAATTGCACTAATCGATCCTGGTTCGACTCATTCTTATATGTGTGAAACTTTAAAATTTGGCAAGACTCTGCTAGTTGAGTCTACCGAGTTCGTGATTCGTGTGTCCAACCCTTTGGGTAGATGTGTGCTTGTTAATAAAGTGTGTAGAGGTTGCCCGTTGATGATTCGAGATTATTGCTTCCCAGCTGATTTAATGTTGTTGCCCTTTGATGAATTTGATATAATCTTGGGTATGGATTGGTTAACTTCGCACGAGGCAGTAGTGGATTGTAAAAGAAAGCTTATCGATTTGAAATGTCGAAACGGTGAGACCATCAGAATTAAATCCTGTGACATAAATGGGTTGCCTACAGCAATATCTTCAATGTTAGCCCAAAAGTATGTGAGAAAAGGGTGTGAAGCTTATTTGGCCTATGTACTGGATAATAAAATGTCCGAGAAACAAATTGAATCTGTATTAGTTGTATGTGAATACCCCGATGTGTTTCCTGAAGAACTACCGGGTTTACCCCCAGTGCGAGAGATTGAGTTCGGCATTGAGTTAGTGCCGGGTGCGACTCCGATTTCGATAGCTCCGTACCGAATGGCGCCTACTGAATTAAAAGAGTTGAGAGCGCAGTTGCAAGAGTTGACAGATAGAGGCTTCGCACGACCGAGTTTCTCTCCTTGGGGTGCACCGGTTTTATTTGTGAAAAAGAAAGATGGAACTATGCGAATGTGCATCGACTACCGACAACTAAATAAGGTAACCATAAAGAATAAGTACCCGTTACCTCGGATTGATGATTTATTTGATCAATTGAAGGGGCCTTCAGTGTTTTCGAAAATAGATTTGAGATCGGGCTATTATCAGTTGCGAGTCAGAGATTCAGATGTCCCAAAGACTGCATTCCGAACGAGGTACGGACACTATGATTTTTTGGTTATGCCTTTTGGACTCACTAATGCACCTGCTGTTTTTATGGATCTAATGAACCGGGTCTTCCGACAGTTTTTGGATCGGTTTGTAGTAGTGTTTATTGATGATATACTGATCTACTCCAAAAATGAAACGGAACATGCTCAGCATTTGAGATTAGTACTATAAACTTTGAGGGATCAATGATTGTATGCAAAGTTTAGTAAGTGCGAGTTCTGGATGAATGAAGTTAATTTCTTGGGTCATGTTGTTTCGGTGTCAGGTATTCGGGTGGATCCAAACAAAATAGCAGCCATACTCGATTGGAAACCACCAAAGAATGTTTCTGAGATTCGAAGTTTCCTAGGCCTGGCGGGGTATTACAGACGGTTTGTAAAAGGTTTTTCTATTATAACTACACCGTTAACGAGACTACTACAGAAAGATGTCAAATTTGAGTGGTCGGAAAGGTGTCAGAAAAGTTTCGAGCAGTTGAAAGCCTTTTTGACCGAAGCCCCAGTGTTAACTCAGCCTGAATCGGGTAAAGAATTTACTATTTTTAGTGATGCTTCCTTGAATGGGTTGGGTTGTGTTTTAATGCAAGAAGGCAAGGTGATAGCCTACGCTTCGAGACAATTGAAGCCGCATGAGAAAAATTATCCAACTCATGATCTGGAGTTAGCAGCCATTGTGTTCGCATTAAAAATTTGGCGTCACTACTTATTTGGTGAAAAATGTCATATTTATTCAAATCACAAAAGTTTGAAGTATTTGATGACTCAGAAAGACTTAAACTTGAGACAACGCAGATGGTTAGAACTGCTGAAAGACTATGAATTAGTGATTGACTACCATCCGGGGAAAGCTAATGTAGTTGCGGATGCGTTAAGTCGAAAATCACTATTTGCTCTTCGTGCATTGAACGCACGGGTGGCTATGTATGATGATGGTTCAATCATAGCCGAGTTACAAGCAAGACCGATGTTTATTCAATAGATTTGTGATGCACAGAAAGTTGACAAAAATTTGATTGCTATTCGGATTCAGTGTGAAAACGGTACGGAATCAGATTTTTAGATTGATGCAAATGATTGTTTAAATTATAAAAGTCGATTGTGTATTCCTAAGAACTCAGATTTAATACAGATGATTCTGAGTGAGGCCCATAATGGTCGAATGTCGATACACCCGGGTAGCACAAAAATGTATAACGATTTGAAGCAGTTTTATTGGTGGCCTGGCATGAAACGGGACATATCTGAGTTTGGTTCCAAGTGCTTAATCTATCAACAAGTGAAAGCTGAGCATCAGGTACCGTCCGGATTACTTCAACCAATCATGATACCCGAATGGAAATGGGATAGAATTATAATGGATTTTGTATCCGGTCTCCCTATGACACCGAGTAAGAAAGATGCAGTATGGGTTATCGTTGATAGACTGACTAAATCAGCTCATTTTATACCGGTACGTACCGACTATTCACTGGATAAACTTGCCGAACTGTATGTGTCACAGATTGTAAGGTTGCACGGTGTACCGAGTTCCATTGTTTCAGATAGAGACCCGAGATTCACATCGCGGTTTTGGAAGAGATTGCAAGATGCTCTAGGTACTAAACTCCATTTTAGTACAGCTTTCCATCCGCAATCAGACGGTTAGTCTGAGCGGACTATTTTAATACTTGAGGACATGCTGAGGTGTTGCGTTCTCGAGTTTGAAGGTACGTGGGAACGATACCTAACTTTGGTTGAATTTGCTTATAATAATAGTTTCCAATCTAGCATAAAAATGGCGCCTTATGAAGCCTTATATGGGCGAAAATGTCGCACACCGTTGTACTGGACTGAGCCCAGTGAAAACAAGATACACGGGGTTGATTGGATTAAAGAAACAGAACAGAAGGTGGTACTTATCAGAAATAATTTGAAAGCTGCTTCGGATCGTCAGAAGTCTTATGTCGATTTGAAGCGTAAGGATATTGAATTTCAGGTCGGAGATCGGGTGTTCTTAAAAGTTTCTCCGTGGAAGAAAATACTCCGATTTGGCCGGAAAGGCAAGTTGAGTCCGAGATTTATCGGACCGTATGAAATCATCGAGCGTATAGGGCCTGTTGCTTATCGATTGAAACTGCCCCTTGACTTAGAAAAGATACACAATGTATTTCACGTTTCGATGCTTTGCGGATACAGATCGGATCCGTCCCATGTGATCACCCCGTCAGAGATTGAAATTAGATCTGATTTGACATATGATGAGGAACCGATCCGTATCTTAGCTCGGGAAATAAAAGAGTTGAGAAATAAAAGAATTCCAATAATAAAGGTTTTATGGAATCGTCACGGAGTTGAAGAGGCTACGTGGGAGCCTGAGGAGTCAATGAGGCAACAATATCCGAATTTATTTAACGGTAAGATTTTCGGGGACGAAAATCCTTAAGGGGGGAGAGTTGTAACAGACCAATTTTGACCCAAATCGGAACGGTGGTTTCGGGACCACAAATCCGAGCCTGAGAAATATTTTTAATATTATATTTTGTGTTTATTATATGTGATTTAGTGAGTGTGAAAGTTTCGTAGAAAAATTTAGTCGTTTAAGTGCTCAATTTGATAAAAAGGATTAATCGAGAAAAGTGCAAAAGTTGCATGCTAAAGTGAGGAGTACTAATTTGATTGTGGCTTTTTAAGTGGGTGTACTAAAAGGGCAATTAGCCCATGTACAACTAGGGAAACGGCAATGGGCCTTTCTAATTTCAAATTATATGTTATTTTAGCCTATTATATGTTATGTTATTATATTAGTAAATAAGGTAAATTATATGTGTTAGTATAACATTAAATAATGAAAATAAGTGGGAAGAAAGAGAACATATCTTGTTCTTCTTCCTTGGCCGAATGTAGGAGCTAGAAACTCCATGGTTGAAGCTTGATTTTCGGCTAGATAAGAAGCTTGATTAAGGTATGGTCGGTTTTCGGTTTTTGATAATTTTTACGTTTTTGAGATCGTTGCTTCGTGTATTACCCGACCCATGTCTAAATTTTTGAAAATATTATGTATATAGAATTCGGCCATTAACATGCTTGGATAGTTTTGATGATTTATGGTCTTAGATTAAATGTATGCTAAAGATTTACAAGTTTTGTATTGGAGTTTTTGGTGATTTAAAGTATATAGGGCTAAATTGAAAAGGATAAAATTGTGAAGGATTGAAATGTCAAATAGATGAAATGCATGGACACCCATGGCTATGGGGAAGGTTCGGCCTAACTATAGTGTTAGGAAATTTTGCATATTTTGAGTTTTGTGTAAATTGGACCAAATTGTAAAAATGGAAAACATTAGGGGCAAAATTATAAATTGCCCATTTGTGTGTTTTGGGACTAAATTGAGATGAAATGCAATTAAATGAGCTAAATTTTAATGTGTTTTAGATCAAGAGCAAAGAAAAACGGAATTAGACCGGGGAAAGACAAAGGTTCTCGAATAGCCGATTCGCACGGACTATCGACAACCGAGGTAAGTCCTTTAGCTAAAATATGTCAATAAATCAATTATGAACTTAGTGAATGATGAATTGTGGAAATTTAGAGTATAAATTCATGATATAGCCGAATGTGAATGTATAGTATTGAAGTGAATTTATTTTGGCTAATGCAAGGTGTATAAGTAAGTTCTTGAGCTACCTTATGTTTAAAGGTTAATTACAAATCTAATGAATGATAGAATTTGTATAAGTTTGGTGTAAAACCATGAGTTGGCCGAATGTGATGATGATGGATTGGATTGATTTCAAATATATTTTATGCAATGTGAATAAATGCATATGGTTCGATATGTGATAGTGAAATGTGAAAAGCATGTAAAATTATTCTGACATTCGGGCTTCGAGCCTAGCAGGCCTTGTGCCGGTGACAAAATCGGGCTTTATGCCTAGCAGGCCTTGTGCCGGTGTTATTTTCAGGCTTTTATGCCTAGCAGGCCTTGTGCCGGTGTTACTTTTCAGGCTTTTATGCCTAGCAGGCCTTGTGCCGGTGTTATTTATCGGGCTTTTATGCCTAGCAGGCCTTGTGCCGGTGTTACTTTTCAGGCTTTTACGCCTAGCAGGCTTGATGCCGGTGATGTAATTTATAAAAGAGAAATTGAATCTTTGTTCAAGACAACTTAAAGCTAATTTATTGAGTATACGGTTCAGGTAAGCATGTAAGGTATGCTATGCTTAATATTACTTGGGTCAAATTAATATTATGAGAATTGTGTTATATGTGTTCGAAGTTAATATTGATGGATGTAATGATGGAATTCGAGCTTAGAATGTGCTATTATGGAACAATTGGTTTTCAAGTTTAAATGTTAAGAAAGGAGATTTTCATGCGATATGCTTTTATGAACTACAAAGAAATGTAGGTTGAAGGAAATGATTCCTAATTTACTTGGGTTAATGAATTACTAGTATCTGGTTTTGTATAAATAATTTACTTAATTGCCTATGTGAAATGCCATAAGTTGATTGCTTTCATTTCGTAAATAATTAAATGTTTTATTATCATGAGTTAGGACTTACTAAGCTAGTAAGCTTAATTATGTGAAATGTTCTCCTTTGTGTTATAGATTTTGGTCACGTTGCGGACTCGTAAAGGATCTTCAAGAAGTCAACCACACTATCGCCTTCCTTTGGTATTTTGAATTTTGGTTACGAATTAGAAGGCATGTATAGGCTAGATGAAGTTTTAGAAACATATGATGTTTGACCTTGTATATAATAGCCATGCGAATATGGCTAAATTTTTAGTTAAGTACGCTGTTGTGTCTTGATATGTATGTTGGTTCATGATGGCAATGTTCATGCATTCTTAATCAAAGTTTAATCGTTTTTGTTAAGGAAATGTTTGTATACGAAATGAATCCTTGAATTAGGGATGTAGGTAGGTTCAGTTAGAAGCTAGTCTTTCATAAAATGCAACAAAACAGCTTGTAGTAGCAGCAGTGATGTGAGTTAGAAAAATCACCAAAAATAGGGTATATTGAATTAGAAGGTGAATGAGATATGAAATTAAACCTCATTGTGTCTATTTTTACATGAAAGAAACAGGGTAGGCAAAAGATTTATATATTATGAGATAATTAAGTTTCAGTGAGACCTGACCTGAATGAATTCGGGAGTCACTGTTCTGTTTTAGAAAAATTGTCGAAAATTGTACAAAAATAATTAGGAATCATGGTTTATATGTGTAGAACCCTTAATGAGTCTATTTTTCATTGGTATAAACAAGAACATCATAGAAAATTTGTGCAATGAGATAACTGTATGTTTGTAGAGACAGGTCAGAATTGTCAAGCAGTGTAATAAGGATAATTTTGATGAATAAACTGTACTAATTGGCCACATGCAAAATTCTTTTATGGTGAAAAGTTATATGAGTCTAGTTTTAAGGAAAATTTACGGATCTAAATTTCGAGTTTTGAAACTCAAGTTATGGTCGATTTAGTCAGCATGACGCAGTTGGACAGCTTTAAATTCTTACACCCCGAGTTAATAGTCAAGTCTAGTAATGCCACGTACTCGATTCCGGCAAGGGTTTCGGGTAAGGGGTGTTACATGGGTGTTTTGAAAGAAAGTTTGTTTTTGGTTGGGCTTGAGTTGAAAACGAGTTTATTTGAGGTGACAAAATATTTAGAGTTTATTTGAAAATAAATTTCACTTGATCTTTAATTAATAAAAATTTGTACCGTAATAAATAAAGGAAAAATAAAGTAGTTCAACTATGGCCTTATTACATCAAATAATTCCCAAAAATGAATTAAAGTGCTTAAATAAAATAAAAGTCCAAATAATAAAATTTTCCTTGTTGTGCATGGCCACCTTTAAGTTCCTGCCGACCCGGTCCATTACTGATCATCACCTGGAAGAAAAAGTTCCCCAACGGGGTGAGTCAAACAGACTCAATGTGTACACAAACACTAAGTCTTAACATTTCAGGCATGCATTATCATATCACATACATATTCAAATAATAGGTAAAAATAATGATGCAACCCAAACCCAAATCTAGTTAGCCATCCGCTACACTTCCCCGTACCAACCTGCACACAGTGGGGACTACTAAGTCAACCCTCCTTCCGCTACACTCCATTGAAGGCAGTCGCTGCAGTCGACGTGCTCATCGCCCATATAAAATTCGTGGCATAGCTACCAAATTAAATAATTGTGTCATGAGACACCACGTTCAGATAATGTAACCGAAGTTACCACATTCAGATAATGTGACCGAAGTCACCACATTCAGATAGTGAGACCGAAGTCACCACATTCACTTCCCCTTTCTCATATAACCCGAATGCCCCATATTATTCATATCATGCATATCATACTTAAATTCACATTCATGTCACTTTTCACATGTTAAAACATAACATATTTCGTAATCCTAGTAGGAGTAGGAAACGTACCTGAGTACTTTGTACCACATTAGGGTACCTTAGCCATATTCAAATTCTTATACATACTTATATTAAATATTGCCATATAACGTATTAAAGATAGTGTGGGGTACACACCTGATTCGCTTAAGGTTTCCAATCCAAATCCCGAAAAGCTTGATCTAAGGCCTTAGATCTTAAATCTCTACATTTAATCAATCATTTAATACTTAGTAAAGAGCCATTCGGCCATAAATCCAAATCCTAGTAGGATTAGTACACTAAAACTTACGTTGGTGTCGAATTGACTATAGTCAAATCCTGAAACTTCGCAGAGTTGTCCCCTTGCAATCGGCTAGGCACTAAAATCACTTAACTAATTAGTTTCAGCTTTTAAACGAAATAAGAAATAGATCTTCATACCAAAATAAGCCTTTGGCCGAATGCTATAGACACTTGCCTTGTGGATTTTAAATCCCGAAACTCACCGAATAACTAGGGAACACGCGGCCTATGGTGTACCTTCGGGAAAAGAACTTCTCTTTTCTTGTATTCAACACTTAGTAAATCCCGAAAGATCTCTTCAAAGTTTCTGCAACAAGATATTAAGGGTATTAGAATCTTAATTTTGACAGCCTTACAAGAAATAGAATGAGAATCTAACCTAATCTTACCCTTACTGAAGAATTCGATGGAACTCTTGCTTGAACCCTTAGCAGTATTCTGCTATGGCTTTAATGTGGATAACAATTTCGGCTCTTGAGGCTTAGTGAGAAATCGGCTAGGGCTATTGGCATCTTCGGCTTTTGATTGTGTTTGTAATAGAAGAAGAAAAGAAAAGAGAAAAAAAGAATAATGGCAGAGAGAATTCGGCAGAGAGAAGAGGAGAAACTTTAGAGAATTTCGACAGAGGTTTTCTTGAAGAGAAAAGAATGAATGAAGAATAGCCTTACTCTTCCTTTTATAGCCGAAATTAGGCTAGAGTCCCTTACTTGGCCACCACTCTTCTATTTTGATAGCTTTATCCCTTGAATTATCACTTAATTAAAAGAATTTAATCCAAAAATTATCTCTTGAAAATAATGATAAATAAATCCTTTATTTATCCCTTATTTATCCAGTAATTATAAAAGAATAAAAGCTCCTAGAATTTAGCCATGTGCCGTCCAACTCCCTTGCTCCTTGCAGCAAAATAAAACTCTTTTATTTGCTCCCCAAGTGACTCGAACTCAGGCCCACTTGCATAGCTTGTGGCGTCACCTACCTGGGCCTTAAGTGATATCTTCAGGCCACTTTTCCAAGCCTATTTGTGTGTCAAATTCCTCCTATTAATTTTCTTAAGGCCACCTTGCCTTTGTTTCCTCTTTTTAAACATTAAAACTTGACATTTCCTTACATTTCCAAGTTTCCAAAAATGTTCGTTTGCCTCCTTTAAACTTAACATTTCTTACATTTCCAAGTTTCCAGAAATGTTCACTTTCCTCTTTCGAAACTTAACATTTCTAAATCATTTCCAAGTTTCCAAAAATGTTCATAATACATTCATAACACACAAGACATGCCATTTCGTATACCTAAATCAAAAATGCATAGGCCCATTTTCAGGATGTTACAGTTCTACCCCCTTAAAATAATTTCGTCCTCGAAATTACCTACTAACGAATAGTCGTACTTCCTAGCTCACCACACTACGCTACTGCTGCGCACTCTGATCTTAAGAAACTATCATACTTTCTAGGCACATTCTCTTAGTTTACAATCAAGGTTCCATACACCTTACTAGCCACATAAGAACGAACTGACTTTACAATGAACAAGGCAATTAAGGTATTCCAGAACCACGTCCCCTAGAGCTCATTTCTACGATCATGCTTTAATCTAATTAAGAAATTTTATGAATTAGCCTTTATTCCACTGATTACCCGCGAAGAAGTTTTATGAAAAGAATTTTAGAAGTGGTTCTTTCGTATTCATACATGTATACAGTCTTTACATTCATACATTCATCAATCAATTATAAACTTTCGTTCATTCAGAGAAATGTTGTAGTTTTCATTGTTGCTGTTTTACCACTACCCAGGGGTATTTTCGTAATTTGCCCTACAGGGGTATTTTCGTAAATTTTTATTTTTTTTCAAAAATAGGGTTCCTTGTGAATTTTGTCAATAAGGGTATTTTTGTAATTTTGCATTCCTGGGGTATTTTTGGAAATTTTGAAATCCCAGGGGTATTTTAGTAAATTTTTACAAATCAGGGTAAATTTGTAAAGCTTAATAAATCAAGGGTATTTCCAAAATTTGCAAAACTTGAGGGTTCTTTTTGAGAATTTGTTTTCCAAATCGGTGATGTTGCAAAATTTTTGAAATTCAGGGTCATTTTGGTGATTTTGTAAGTTAGGGGCAATTTCGTAATTTTCCAAAATCAAAGTATTTTGATATTTTGCAAATTAGGGTTTTTGGACTTGTTATAAAGTAATGAATTTTTTTTGAATAAGAACTGTGGGTATTTTGGAAATTTCATAAACCAAGGGCATTTTTGTAATTTTACCATTAGGGGTATTTTAGTAATTTTGTAAATCAAGAAATATTTCAGAAAAATTTTATGGGATAGCTTGTATAAATCAAAAGGGTAATTTAGTCATTTTAAAACTAGGGTTTCCATAAAAATGTGGCTAATCCCTTTCGGGTTTTAGTTAGGGGTTTAGCCTATGAATAAGTCCTCTTGGTTAGGGTGAACCGAAGCTACGCACCAGGTAGGATTCCTGCGAAGAGGAGGTGAGTCACTAGAACTGCTTAAATACCAGACTCTTCCGGATCCAATCCTAGACATGCGCACAATGGTTGCCACACCCTAACTCGGCGACTTAGCCATAGGTTTGTTTAATTAGTCATTAAGTCTTATGTAATAGTTGAGGTAAACTAGTCCTAGGGTTCCAAATACTTATCATACTACTCTACGTGCCATTCCAGTTCTACCCTTCTACAATTCATACTATAATTCACACAAAGGTTAGGGATACTTACCTGGTGGACTTCGGGTCGGAGACTTAGGTGCCATGCCAGAAAACCTGCTTAGTTTCATAAAAGTTTCACAAATTCATTTTGGGCCTAAATTTCAAAACATAGTGGGCTTTAAACCCCAGGCCGAGAGTTTAAAACTGGGCTCTGATACCAAACTGAAACACCCCAAACCCGGCCCACGAGCCTTGACCGGATCTGGTATGTTCCTCGTTGTAAACCGTTTCAAATTCTTTTGTGACTTAGGAAAAACTTGGGTGTTCTGAAAGAAAGTTTGTTTTGGGTTGGGCTTGAGTTGAAAACGAGTTTATTTGAGGTGACAAAATATTTAGAGTTTATTTGAAAATAAATTTCACTTGATCTTTAATTAATAAAAATATGTACCGAAATAAATAAAGGAAAAATAAAGTAGTTCAACTATGGCCTTATTACATCAAATAATTCCCAAAAATGAATTAAAGTGCTTAAATAAAATAAAAGTCCAAATAATAAAATTTTCCTTGTTGTGCATGGCCACCTTTAAGCTCATGCTGACCCGGTCCATTACTGATCATCACCTGGAAGAAAAAGTTCCCCAACGGGGTGAGTCAAACAGACTCAATGTGTACACAAACACTAAGTCTTAACGTTTCAGGCATGCATTATCATATCACATACATATTCAAATAACAGGTAAAAACAATGATGCAACCCAAACCCAAACCTAGTTAGCCATCCGCTACACTTCCCCGTACCAACCTGTACACCGTGGGGACTACTAAGTCAACCCTCCTTCCGCTACACTCCATCGAAGGCAGTCGCTGCAGTCGACGTGCTCATCGCCCATATAAAATTCGTGGCATAGCCACCAGATTAAATAATTGTGTCATGAGACACCACGTTCAGATAATGTAACCGAAGTTACCACATTCAGATAATGTGAAGTCACCACATTCAGATAGTGAGACCGAAGTCACCACATTCACTTCCCCTTTCTCATATAACCCGAATGCCCCATATTATTCATATCATGTATATCATACTTAAATTCACATTCATGTCACTTTTCACATGTTAAAATATAACATATTTCGTAATCCTAGTAGGAGTAGGAAACGTACCTGAGTACTTTGTACCACATTAGGAAACCTTAGCCATATTCATATTCTTATACATACTTATATTAAATATTGCCATATAACGTATTAAAGATAGTGTGGGGTACACACCTGATTCGCTTAAGGTTTCCAATCCAAATCCCGAAAAGCTTGATCTAAAGCCTTAGATCTTAAATCTCTACATTTAATCAATCATTTAATACTTAGTAAAGAGCCATTCGGCCATAAATCCAAATCCTAGTAGAATTCGTACACTAAAACTTACCTTGGTGTAAAATTGACTATAGTCAAATCCTGAAACTTCCCAGAGTTGTCCCCTTGCAATCGGCTAGGCACTAAAATCACTTAACTAATTAGTTTCGGCTTTTAAACGAAATAAGAAATAGATCTTCATACCAAAATAAGCCTTTGGCCGAATGCTATTGACACTTGCCTTGTGGATTTTAAATCCCGAAACTCACCGAATAACTAGGGAACACGCGGCCTATGGTGTACCTTCGGGAAAAGAACTTCTCCTTCCTTGTAGTCAACACTTAGTAAATCCCGAAAGATCTCTTCAAAGTTTCGGCAACAAGATATTAAGGGTATTAGAATCTTAATTTCGACAGCCTTAAAAGAAATAGAATGAGAATCTAACCTAATCTTACCCTTACTGAAGAATTCGATGGAACTCTTGCTTGAACCCTTAGCAGTATTCGGCTATGGCTTTGATGTGGATAACAATTTCGGCTCTTGATGCTTAGTGAGAAATCGGCTAGGGCTATTGGCATCTTCGGCTTTTGATTGTGTTTGTAATAGAAGAAGAAAAGAAAAGAGAAAAAGAGAATAATGGCAGAGAGAATTCGGCAGAGAGAAGAGGAGAAACTTTAGAGAATTTCGGCAGAGGTTTTCTTGAAGAGAAAAGAATGAATGAAGAATAGCCTTACTCTTCCTTTTATAGTCGAAATTACTAGGCTAGAGTCCCTTACATGGCCACCACTCTTCTATTTTGATAGCTTTATGCCTTGAATTATCACTTTATTAAAAGAATTTAATCCAACAATTATCTCTTGAAAATAACGATAAATAAATCCTTTATTTATCCTTTATTTATCCACTAATTATAAAAGAATAAAAGCTCGTAGAATTTAGCCATGTGTCGTCCAACTCCCTTGCTCCTTGCAGCAAAATAAAACTCTTTTATTTGCTCCCCAAGTGACTCGAACTCAGGCCCACTTGCATAGCTTGTGGCGTCACCTACCTGGGCCTTAAGTGATATCTTCAGGCCACTTTTCCAAGCCTGTTTGTGTGTCAAATTCCTCCTATTAATTTTCTTAAGGCCACCTTGACATTAAAACTTGAATTTCCTTACATTTCCAAGTTTCCAAAAATGTTCGTTTGCCTCCTTTAAACTTAACATTTCTTACATTTCCAAGTTTCCAGAAATGTTCAATTTCCTCTTTTGAACTTAACATTTCTTACATTTCCAAGTTTCCAGAAATGTTCACTTTCCTCTTTTGAAACTTAACATTTCTAAATCATTTCCAAGTTTCCAAAAATGTTCATAATACATTCATAACACACAAGACATGCCATTTTTTATACTTAAATAAAAAATGCATAGGCCCATTTTCAGGATGTTACATGTGGTCTAATGGCAAATGGCGCCACATGGGAGACAAGGAAGTGACGCCATAGAGGAAGCAAGGGGTCCAAGGTTCAAGTCTTGGCGCTTGCAATTCCTTTTGTTTTCCTTTTAAATGAACTTAGACTTTGGCTCATAGACTTATATTTAGTTGCGCATGTTTTAAGACAAAAAAGGAGCTTGTGTTGTGGTGGCGTGTAGCGTCTGGAGCACAGGAGAGGGTAAGGGTTCGAATCCCATTGCAAGCAAAAATGGATATTCATTTTGCTAAGTTGGGATGGCAAGTGCTTGTGATGGATTTAAACTCTGCTGAAGGAGGGATCCCACATCGGGAAGCTAGCATGAGGGAAGGTGAGAAGCTGGCTTTAAATAGAGCAATCTATGAGGAGAATAAGCATACCTTGGTTGGAGTTTGGGCATAGGAGTGTTCGGAGCGCGGATCAACTCCAGATTCCTATCAGGTGTGTATTTCGCACTACTCTAGCTGTAGAGCGGTAAATGCCAAAAGGCCAGTCACATGACAATGGTAGCCACACGAGCACGCGAGCGCACGTGTGGGAGCTTCGACGCGATAGTTGAGGCCATCATGAGTGTTCTTGTGGGTTAGGCTGTTTGGGCCTCGATGGGCCAAAATGGGCCCGTGGGCCCATATGAATAAATTGTATGATTGTGTAGTAGATATTGAACTGGTCTATGTGAATCTCATATCTATGGCTTAATTTGGGCTAAACGGGCCACACAAGCGTGTGGGTCCATTTGGGCCAAGAATGGGCCCTAGGCCCATTCACATCGTTATCTCTGTTTAGAATACCATTGGTTTAAAATTACCGAAATATCCTAGATTTGTGAAATTACCAAAATACCTTAATTTGTGAAATTACCGAAAGACCCCTGATTTATGAAATTACCGAAATACCCTCAGACTGCAAAATTACCAAAATACCCCAGATTTGTGAAATTACTGAAATACCCTCAGATCGCAAAATTACCGAAATACCCCCAATTTATGAAATTACCGAAATGCCCCTAATTTGTGAAATTACCGAAATACCCCTTATTTGTGAAATTATCAAAATACTCTCGGTTTGCTAAATTACTAAAATACCCTCGATTTGTAAAATTACCAAAATACCCCCAATTTATGAAATTACCGAAAAACCCCTGATTTGTCAAAATTACCGAAATACCCTCGGGTTGTAAAATTATCGAAATACACCTGATTTTTGAAATTACTAAAATACCCTTGGTTTGCAAAATTATTGAAATACCCTCTGTTTACAAAATTACTAAAATACCCCTGGATTGCAAAATTATTGAAATACCCTTGTAGGGTAAAATTACCGAAATACCTTTAAAGGGTAGGATTACCGAAATACCCTTATGGGGTATATTACTGTTTTGCCCTTATGGGTAAATGACTGACTTAGATTATGAACTGGACTGATTTGATTGGGATTGTATGACTGTGTTTTAACTGACTTATGGTGGTTGTATGACTGGTATGCTTTTAAAGTATGTTTAAATGACTGTTACTGAGCATGGCCATTTTGCATACATGTGTAATGATTGAGCATGACATACACGACATATTGCATGGGGTTGGGACAAAGTTACGGAGGAAGTGTACGGCCCATTGCCATTTTGTACAAGGCTTTCAGCCTTTCTACGATATTTATGGCTCTGTGCCATCTTGATTATGGCTTTGTGCCAACCGTATTTACCTTGGCTATGTGTCTAACATATATTGATGACTCTCTGTCGATCATAATTACCCATGGCTGTGTGCCGATTATATTACCGTCGCTGATGTCTATGTTCCAAACTTATTACAGTCACCGATAGCTTTGTGCCATCCTGATTATTGTTTATAACCATCCTATTTACGGCCTTTAGCCGTTCTGTTAACTGGTAGCGATGCTGCGATATTTATGGCTTTTAGCCGTTCTGTCTACGGCGTCGAGCCGTTCTGTTGACTTAGTGCCGCAACCGGTGCTAAGCTTGGTCTTTTGGCTGGGTGGATGAATTTTATCCCCACATGGTGTGTTGGTTGGTACGGGTGGAGAGTTTGGTGGTTAGGGGTTGGGTTACATGTTCATTGCATTATTATGATATAGGGCTTAGGCCTAGATTGTTACCGAATAGGGCTTAGGCCCAGACTGTTACCGATAGGGCTTAGGCCCAGACTGTTACCGAATAGGGCTTAGGCCCAGACTGTTACCGATAGGGCTTAGGCCCAGACTGATACCGTGTGGGCTCGGGCCCAGACTGTGACCGTAATAGGGGATTACACACTGAGTTTTCGTAAACTCACCTCGTTTTTAACTGTGCAGGTAATCCCCAGCCTTACAGGATTTGGAGCTGCGGAGGACTCGAAGGTGGCCACACGTCGGATATGGTTTAAAGACTAAACTTAGTGATTTTAGTTTAATTTAGTTATTTTAAATTATTGGGTTAATAATTTTTGTAATAAGGCCATTGGGTTTTTCTTTTTAACTTTTATTTGGTCTTTCTTTAAATTACAACTGCTGGTCTGTTAAACACGAGGTTTTTAAAACTATTACCATTGTTTTCAAAATATCACGTATTCGCAAATGTTTGAAACAAACTTCCGCAACAATCAAGGTTTTGAAAGTAATAATGATTTTGCAAGAGAATGACTTTTAATAAACTACGTTTTGAATATAAGCAAACGAAATCTGAGGTTTCGCATGGCAGAAAGTTTTAAATTCTTTAAGAAAGGTTTCTAATGAAAGCATGGTTTTCGAAAAACTCTTCAATGTGACACGCCAAATTTGGGCCTAACTTCTAGGTCAGGTTTGGGGTGTTAGAATACCAAAATAATAGTTGATAGTGTGATCCGAGCTCCGATGTCCTACGATCCCCGAGCTAGCTTGGCAATACTACAGGGAAAAGGGAAAAGAGAGGGGTAAGCATATAGCTTAGTAAGTTTGCATAAAATAAATAGCAACGTTAAGACTTATAATAGCATCCATTCATCTCATCGAAAGATACATAAATTCTCAAACACATCAACATAACTTACTCATGTATACTTTTACCAAATTACATATCACATATTGCATGCATTTCTCGTAAGTTATTCATGGGTACCTGTATCACTTCATCACATAACTTTAGCACTTTCATACTCTTTAACATAGACTTAGCTCTTTGTCATATGTATATAAACTTAACTCTTTGCCCACTGAACTACTCAGAATATTGAAGGATACTAAATCTCATCATACATGTATCACGATGCCAATGACATATCCCAGATATGGTCTTACATGGAATCATCTCTTGATGCCGATGCCATATCCTAGATATGGTCTTACACGGGATCTCATATCTTGATGTCGATCCTATATCCCAGATATAGTCTTATACGAGATCGTATATAGATGTCGATGCCATGTCCCAGACATGGTCTGATACGAGATCTTTCTTTGGTGCCGAGGCCATGTCCCAGACATGGTCTTATACGGGACCTATATTCGATGCTGATGCCATGTCCCAGACATGGTGTTATACGGGACCTTCCTTATCTCATGTTGTGACATAGGTATCCTTGTTATTCCGAATGTTCAACCGGGACTTCCACTTAACACATTTTCATCATATTCTCATCGAGGCATCATTAGTCGATTTCATAGAAATAATATTCATTTCTCATAATATCAAGCAATTAGAAATATAAAAACATTATGTAGCTTTAATTTCACACAAGCTTACCTCGATACTCAAAATGTGTGTAGATATTTGATTTAGTCCACAACTTTGTTCTTGCCTCGGTTTTGGTCCGGGCTTCGTGTTTCTTGATCTATAACAACAATTTCACTTGTTTAATACTCACATTGACCAAATTAACCCATGAATCATAATTTGGAAAAATTACAATTTTACCCCTAAACTTTCACATAATTACACTTTTACCCTTAGGCTCGTAAAATGATTTTCATCCAATTTCTTTGCATTTTAAGCCTGGCCGAATCATTTTCATGACTACAACAGCCCCCAATTTCCACTAATTCACTCATGTATGACCATTTTTATAACTTTTACAATTTGGTCCTTTTATGCATTTTTCATGAAAATCACTTAGAAAAAGATGTTTATCATACATCAAACTTTCATATTCTTCCATAAATCATCAAAATACATGCATTTCATACATGGGTAACTTTTTGAACATAAACCCTAGCTCAAAATATAGCTAGAAATAGCTAAATCGAGCTACGATGATTTCAAAAATACGAAGAACATTAAAAACGGGGCTAGGATGCACTTACTAACAAGCTTGGAAGTTGAAGAAAAAACCCTAGCTATGGCTCTTCTAATTTTTAGCACACACTTGAAGAAGATGAGCAAAATTTGCCTTCTTTTTCCCTTTTTATTATTTTATTAACCAAATGATAAAAATACCCTTAAGGTCCCTTTCTTGAGATTTTTCCTTCCCATGTCTGTTTTTGTCCATCTTAACATATAATGGTCTAATTGCTAAATAAGGACCTCTAGTAAATTTTCTAATGCTATTTCATACTTAAATATTCTAGAATCTCATATTTTCTAATCTTTGCAATTTAGTCCAATGGACAAATTGATTACTAATTAATAAAATTTCCTCATGAAATTTTCACATAATCATGCAACATAACATAAAGCCTCATAAAAATCATAACACACATACTTCTACTTCGAATTTGTGGTCTCGCAACCACTATTCTGACTAGGCCCTAAGTTGGGCTGTTACACTAGTGACATGTCTTTAGAAGCTTCATTGATTTGGCTTCGCGCCATGATATTAGCACTTCGAGTGCGAGATATACCAATTTGGCTCCGGGCCATGAATATCGGCTGATTTGGCTTCGGGCCATGATATCAGTACTTCAGATATAAGTTACCTTAATTTGGCTTCGGGCCATGGTATAGGTACTTAGTGAACGAGACTCTTGAGTATCCGACCTCTATTCCGAATGGTTCAACGGGTAAATGAATGATGTGGTTGAGAATGAGATTGGTACGAGAGGCTACAGGTATGTGTATAAACCATATTAGTTTTGAATGGAAGAAATGGTGAAGAAAGTAAATTATTTTGGTACAGGTATGTGTATAGGGACTTTGGTCATTTTGGTTATGACTTAATAATGATTTTGGCCATATGAATTGGCATTGTAAATGTTTATGTTTTGGTATGTATATATAGCCATGAGTGATGACTTATTTTGGTCTATTTTGGTATGTTTGAATCATGTTTATGTTTATATATGTTTATGCCTTGTACAATGAGTTGGTTGATGGTTATAAATGACTTATGAACATTGGTTTGTTTGTGAAACTAGGCTAAAAGATGCATATTTGGGATAGTATAGTTAATTGAATGGTATATGTGAATTAGGTATAAAATTAGATGGCATATTGTGGTATTTTATGATTTGTATTGATGGGTAATGAAATGGTATGGAATATGCTTGATATGAGGTTGATTTAATACCTATTATGCCTTGTGTTGGTGCCTCTTAATTGTGCTGTAGGTACATGTATTTTGGGTGGTAAAATGGCTTGGTAAATAGCCTATTTTTGTCCACATGGGCAGAGACACGGGCATGTGTCTCAGCCGTATATGACAAATGGTCAAGTACACGGCCGTGTGTCCCTTGGTGTTGAAATAAAAATCAAGTCAGTATACTCCACACGGCCTCACACATGGGCGTGTGACTTGTCCTTATGGCATAACTCAGTATACCCTACAGGTTTGGCATAGCCTAGCACACGGCCTGGCACATAAGCGTGTGTGGCCACTTCGAAGGGAACATGGGCGTGTTGTTATCCGCGTGACCTAAGGCAGTATATTCACTTGTTTGGACACGGGATAAGACACGGGTTGGGACACGACCATGTGCTCCCATTTCGAATGTCCACACGGCTTGTGACACGGGCGTGTCTGACACAGCCTGAGCATAGGGCGTGTGTCCCCTGTTTTGAGAAAGAAATTTCTAAGTTTCGTAAAACTTTCTTGAGCTATCGGTTTAGTTCTAAACCACTCCAAAGAATGTTTAGGGCCTTATAGGCTCATTATAGGGACATTATCTTGAGTTTGAATAATGTTTGCATAAAATGTGAAATTATATGTGAACTGAATGTTTAAATGTTTTATAAGTTCAATAATACTCCATAACCCTATTCCGGCGTTGAATACGGGTGAGGGGTGTTACAGTTTGAAAGTGTAGCGATTTTTGTAGCCATCATGAATGACTTTACGATCAAATTGCCATGGTCTTCCCAATAGTAGATGTCTGGCATGCATAGGCACCATATCACAAAGAACCTCGTTATTGTACTTGCTAATTGAAAATGCAACTAAGACTTGTTTGGTCACCTTCAATTCTCTGCCATCATTGAGCCATTGAAGTTTGTAGGAATAAGGTAGCTTAGTTGTTGGCAAGCCTAGTTTTTCCACCATTAGAGTGCTGGCAACGTTGGTGCAACTTCCACCATCAACGATCAAACTACACACCTTGCCTTAGACATGGCAACGTGTATGGAAGATGTTCTCTCGTTGCTGCTCATTCTCCATGCTTCGAAGCCTTAGACTTCGTTTGATGATGAGAATTTTACCATCAACAGCATACTCAAGTTCTTCCTCCTCGTCGGTGGTTGCGTCGGATTCTTCGTCTTTTTCTTCCTCCTACTCAATTTCTCTATTGGCTCTCACAACCATATTGCTTCGATTAGGGCATTGGGTGGGAATATGCCCATCCCTAGGCATTTGAAGCACTTGATGTCCCTTGATCGGTTTGGAAAGGCTTCGTTCTTCCCTTTGCTAGAATCGCCAATGGGTTTGTTAAGCTTCACAGACACCGCTTGTTCTTTCACACGACTTGGTAGATCTTTATTGCTGGTGCCTTGACCACATTTTGAAGTAGTAATAGGGTTATAATAGGTTCGGATGGAACCTTTTCTCTTTAATTGCTTCTCTACCTTTATGGACATGTGCATCATATTGACTACTTCAACATAATGTTGAAGCTCCACCATGTTGGCGATGTCGCGGTTAAGACCAGCTAAAAATTTGGCCATGGTTGCCTCTTGATCTTCTTCCACGTCCGCACATATCATGGCAATCTCCATCTCGTTGAAATAATCCTCCATGCTTCGATTACATTGCATAAGGTTTTGAAGCTTTTGATATAGTTCACGATGATAGTAGGAAGGAATAAATCACTCACGTATCACGGTTTTCATTTTAGTCCAAGTAGATATACGCCGTTCTCTGTTCCTTCTCCAACTAGTTGTTAACTGATCCCACCATATCATGGCTTAATCGGAGAACTCGATCACCACTAGCTTCACCTTCTTGCTCTCCGAGTAGTTGTGGCACTCAAAGACCAACTCTATTTTCTTTTCCCATTCAAGGTACGCCTCTGGGTCGAATTTACCTTTGAATGATGGAAGGGACAATTTGATGTTCTTGAGATTGTCATCGACACGATCTCGCTCTCGAGGACCTCAATTTCTTTGGCTTCGTCGCCTTTCTTTTTGATTTGACGCTTGGCTCATAGAGCTCATTTTGATTGAACCTTGGTCGGCCTCATTCCCTTCGTGGACTTTGGGGAATTCTCTCTCGCTAGCCCCTCTTTTCGACTCATTCTAATCGTTCTTGTATAGGCTCTAGCTTTCAATCAAACATGCACTCCATTTCACACATAAGGTCATGGAGTGTTAAATTAGGCACTCCTCTTCCGGTTGTAACGTTTCTTATGGGTCGTAACCCTCCACCTTCCATTGTGTTTCGTTCTAGGCTTTGGAACATGTTATTTTGAATCCTCACAAAAAAAAACCTCACAATCCACTCACAAATAAAAGAACAGATGACACTCCACTCGTGTTTGCACTCAATATATTGGCTTTTTCAACACTCTATTAAGCTCACCACTTTCGTGCCTTTTTCCGCTCAATTCTTCTCTCTAAGTTTGTGAAGGACTTATTTAGACTTTCCGCAAGCTTAGTGGGTTGGCTGCAAAAGGGCTGTAGAACAAAAGGAAGAATTTTTTGAAGTGTAGATGCCGTTTTGGGTTTAGGGTGGACTGAAAGAAACAAAAGGAAGAATTTTTTGTAGTGTGGCGAAATACTTGTAGAGAAAACAATCACTTTCACAACTAGCCTTTTTTTTCTTTTTCTTTTTACATGTATTTCGAAACCTTTTTTTTTTTATATTTGAATTTTGTAGAACAAATACAAACTATGTATATTCTTCTTCTTCTTTTTTAAACAATTTTTTTTAAAAAAAAACTTACTCCGTGATTGCTATGAACGTCCGTACTCCTCAATTTTAACCAGCTTGATACCAAATGATGCGAACTCGTGCTTGTTGTTGACTTCGAGTCGCGAGTGTGCCCGATCGTAAAATTGAGAAGAATCATTCTTCATTGATTTTAATTTGAAATTGGCTAAGTATAATCTTTAGGCAAGGGATTTCGAGTAAGCTTAAGGTATCTAAGGGTATGGCTCGGCCAAACAAAAAGGGTAAGTGAATTTCAAAGTTGTTAATGGATGTACGGTTGAACTTAAAGTCAAGAAGGAACCAATACTATAGATGAGTATTGACTTGGTTCTCATAGGACACTTAAGATGGATGGATGATAGAATTAGGGACCTTGACCCACTATCTATTACGAGATAGGAACCAAAGGTACAGGGGTTGAACACCACACTTGAAGAGTGATAAGTTCAAAAAAGGAAACAAGTTAGACGCCACTAGCAAGGCTATATAAGTCAACTTGAGTCTTAAACGAATAATGAGAGTTCAATAAACTTACAAGAGTTGAATTAAGCATAAAAGGTGTCAAAAGTTTGACTTACACCAAATGAGCTTTATATTTATAACTCAAATCCTTCGCTAGTCGAATGGACATAAAAAAAACTAAATGAACAGCTTTAAATCAGCTTAATTGAGCTGAAACTTCTTAGCACCTTCCTAAAACGTCCCTTGTAGTCTCCTAGGTAGCTTAGCATTAATTTAAGTGAGAATGGAGCTAAACCTAGCTGAATACAATCAGCCAAAAGGTGTGAATAGCCTTTAAGGAGCTGCCATGGGTTGTCGAATAGTCATGAGCTTTAATGGGCAGCTTGGGCACTTCAATGGATTTGTAAATGGTTTAGCCGAATATGAGCAGCCATAGAGTGTGAAAGCTAAGAAATGAATGGCCTTATGTGTGAAAAGAACCTCCACCCAATTTGAACAAGTGTGAAAACACTTGTGGCTATTTGAGATACACGATAGGGCAGCTTGGGGAAAGCAAACATCAGCTCACTTTTTCGCTCTTGCAATGACCGAATAGTTGCTTGGGGATGGCAACCATCAGCACAACTTGTTAATTGTCATCCATGCATGTACCTACAACAATTAAATTCAGTCAAGTCAATTTTAAGGACAAATTAAATTCGGCAGCTAGGACAACTTGAATTCAGTTAAGACAAATTAACTCCAGCTTGCAATTAATTGTGATTAAGCTAAGACACATTAAAATGTCTATTTAATTTGTACTAAACAAAGACACATTAAAAACCATAATTAAAATGTCCATATTATGACAAATTTAAACATATTAAAATTATGACATAATTAATAATTAACTAAATAAACTAAGTTAACTAAAACCAAATTAATGCTAATTCCAACAAAATAAGGCGCAAGCTAAAATGAACTAAAACAAGCTCATTGAGCTAGAAACGAGCTGGATGAGCTTGAAGAATGTTGCAAGGCATGCTCGGCTTGCTTGTCTAAGAACGCTCGATAAGCCCCACAATGATTTCACTTGAAACTCAATTGACTAAGGCTACTACAGCGTCTTTAAATCTCTTAGCCTGAGCTCAAGTTATTGGACCTAATGGTAACTCAATTAGATCCTTGTCAGCTCTTGACAAGTCTTGGGTCTTGGCTGTATCAGATACCTCCATACAAAATGGCTCCAACAGGATTGAAAGAATTGAAAGCTCGGTTGCAAGAGTTAACGAATAGAGGTTTTACACGACCTAGTTTTTCGCCTTGGGGTGCACCGATTCTCTTCGTAAAGAAGAAAGATGGATCGATGAGACTGTGTATTGACTATCGTCATCTAAACAACGTTACAATTAAGAATAAGTATCCTTTACCGAGAATTGATGATTTGTTCGACCAGTTGAAAGGAGCAATAGTATTTTCAAAGATTGGTTTGAGATCTGGTTGTTATCAGTTGCGGGTTAAAGATTCGGATGTGTCAAAAATTGCATCCAGAACCAAGTACGGGCATTATGAATTTCTTGTTATGCCATTTGGGTTAACTAACGCTCCTACAGTTTTTATGGACTTTATGAATAGAATTTTCAGATTGTATTTAGACAGATTAGTAGTTGTATTCATTGATGACATTCTAATCTATTCTCGAGACGAATCTGAGCATGCCGAGCATTTGAGGATTGTGTTACAAACACTGAGAGATAAGAATTTTTTTGCTAAACTCAGTAAATGCGAGTTTTGGCTTCGAGAAGTTGGATTTTTGTGACATATTGTTTCGATGGAAGGCATCAGAGTTGATCCGAGTAAGATTTCAGTGGTTGTTGACTGGAAACCACCAAGAAACATATCCGAGGTCAGAAGTTTTCTAGGATTAGCTGGCTATTATCGGCATTTTGTAAAAGGGTTCTCGATGATAGCTACACCGATAACTCATTTATTGCAAAAAGATGTGAAGTTTGAGTGGTCAGAGAAATGTCAATAGAGTTTTGATCAATTGAAAGCACTGTTAATCGAAGCACCAGTTTTAGTTCAGCCTGAGTTGGGTAAAAAATTTTGTTTCAGTGACGTGTCATTGAGGTTTGGGATGAGTATTAATGCAAGAAGGCAAAGTGATAGCTTACGCTTCCAGACAGTTAAAATCGAATGAAAAGAATTATCCGACACACGACTTAGAGTTGTTATTGTTTTCGCGTTGAAAATTTGGCAACATTATTTGTACAGTGAGAACTGCCGCATAGTTACCGACCATAAGAGCTTGAAATATCTTATGTCTCAGATAGATTAGAATTTGCGACAACGAAGATGGCTTGAACAATTGAAAGACTGATTTAGTGATTGATTATCATCCGGGAAAACGAATGTAGTCGTGGATGCTCTGAGTAGAAAATCTTTGTTTGCTTTGCGGGCGATGAACACACAGTTAACCTTGTGTGATGATGGTTCAATTTTAGCTGAGTTAAAAGCTAAATTAGTATTTCTTCAGCAAATTTGTGAGGCTTAGAAATGTGATAATGAATTGCAAGCTAAAAGAGTATAGTGCGAGTCGACAATTGATTTAGATTCTCAGATCGGATCCGATGATTGTTGTAACACCCCAAACCTGGCCTAGACGTTACGACCGGATCTGGCATGTCACATGAAAGGAATGTCTAAAAACTTTGCGTTCGTTAAAAAGTTCGTATTCTTTATATTTGTTGTGAAAAATTGAGTTTAAGTAATTTTGAATAAGAAACGGTTTATTAACATTTTAGGAAAATCTCAAACTAAACATTTAAAATAATTAGCAGTAACCAAATTAAAAGCTAAAATCAAATAAAATACCATAGGCCTTATTACATAACAAAAACCCAAATAAAAATAATCTTAAAATAAGATAAAAATCAAAATTACTAAAGTTCACGAGTAGTATCTCCAATGTATGGCCACCCCCGAGTCCTCTACGGCTCCCAATCCTCTATCGCTGGGAATTACCTGAAACATTTAAAAAGAGGGGGTGAGTTTACGAAAACTCTGTGTGTACACCCTCATCAGTAAGAACATGCATCAAAACAATCCGGGCCGAAGCCCATTACAATAACGGTGGCAATTGGGCCTTAGCCCAAAATAGCCTCGGTTGGGCCTTAACCCATATCAAATGTCACATATCATATATATAAATCTGGGCCTAAGCCCATCTCAGTAATATAATCCATATATACAATGCATTAATGCCCATACCAGCCGAACACTCCGTCTCCTGTCCAACCGTGCACTCCTGTGAGGATTTAATCGACCCACCCATCCGAACACTCCTTATGTAACATCGGTTGTGGCATTACCTTAACGGTGCAGCATAGCTGCTCGATGGCTAAAAAGCCTCCGGTGGATCCACAGTCGTCAAGCGACCATGCGATCCTATTTGCACTTCCCCTTTCAATATCATATCCCAAGCCCATGCAACATGTCATGAAATAATAATTCGTGTATGCAGTATGACATGTATGCAAATCATATATCAAATATAACGTATGAAACGAATTACCATCATAATCAGAATAATAATATATGACATAATCAAGCTAACCAACCTCTAAGGGTATAACAGTAATTTTACCTACTAGGGATATTTTCGTAATTTACCCACCAAGGGTATTTCGGTAATCTCGCACCTGCAATGGCCTTTCTATTGGCCCAAATGTCACCCCGAGCGGCTCGGTTACCATTTCCGATCGTACCGAACTATTGGGCCTAAAACCCAATTTTGGCCCATTCGGGCCCACACGCTCGTGTGGCCCACCTAACCCAAATCTAGCCACATATATGAGATTCACCTAGTCTATTTCACTATATACCAACATTTTATTCAACTGGGCCTACGGGCCCATTGGGCCCACTTCGGCCCATCGCGGCCCAAGCAGCCTCAACCTACAAGAATACTACTGATGGCCTCAACTATCACGTCACGTGCGCTTGCGCGCTCGTGTGGCTACTATTGCCGTGACCGGCACTTCGGCATTTGCCGCTCTACAACTAGAGTAGAGAGAGTTACACACCTGATAGGAATCTGGTGCTAAACCGCGCTGCGACCACTCCTGTGCCCAAACGCCCACCAAGGTATGTTAACTCTCCTCCTGGAATGCTCTTTATATAGCTAGCTCTTCACCTTCCTTCTTTGTATATTTCCGATGTGGGATCCCTTTGTCAGTAGAGTTTAAATCCAACTCAAACTCTTCCCGACCAATTCGCAAAATAAATACTCCCTTGCTTTTCATGAGATTCGAACCCAGGCTCCCTTGCAACATAATCCACGCCGCTAACCACTTGGCCACAAGCTCCTCTTGTGTCTAAAACCATGCGCAATAAAATATGAATCTATAGCCAAATTCTAAGGTCCATGTAAAAAGAAAACAAAAAATGCAAGAGCCAAGATTTGAACCTTGGACCTCCTTCCTTCCTTGTGGCGTCACCCCCTTGTCTCTTATGTGGCGTCACTTTGCCACTACACCACACACTCCACTTGTGTCATTTTCTCCACATTTTATTCTTAAAGCCTACCTACCAACTCCTAGGGTTTTTTCCACCTAAAACCAATATTTCCCTAAAGCCAAAGTTTGATCCCGGGACTTCATAGAAGCCCTCTAACCTTCCAAAATCACTTACCTAATAGGTCCAAACTTGTATTTAAGCCGATCTCTTGTTCTAAAAAAATTTTAAACGCTACTATGCTCAAGGCCCATTGGGCCTAATTCTCCTAAGCTCAATTTCAGGATGTTACAAATCTACCCTCCTTAAAGAAATTTCGTCCTCAAAATTTCCAACTATCTAATAGCCACACAACACTGGTTATACCACTACGCTTCTACTGCGCACTCTGATCTTAATAACATTAATATACTTTTAACTAGAATTTAAAACTCCTACACATACTCAAAAACACCTAGCCATTAAAACAGACAAATATTTCATACGCAACCAACTCTATATCCGAACATCATCCAAACCAAACACAAAATAGATACCAGAAATACAGTATATAACAAAGCAAAGTATCAGGAAACTTACAGTGCGGATTGGTGCCGGAAACTCGAGTGTTATACTTCCAGAAAAGAGATATATTTTTCTCAACCATTTTCCAAACCATCCTTTGAAAACATTTTTGAACCCAAACCCACAGCCGAGTTTTTAAACCTAGGCTCTGATACCACAATTGTAACACCCCAAACCCGGCCTAGACGTTGCGACCGGATCTGGCATGTCACATGAAAGGAATGTCTAAAAACTGTGCGTTCGTTAAAAAGTTTGTATTCTTTATATTTGTTGTGAAAAATCGAGTTTAAGTAATTTTGAATAAGAAACGGTTTATTAACATTTTAGGAAAATATCGAATTAAACATTTAAAATAATAAGCAGTAACCAAATTAAAAGCTAAAATCAAATAAAATACCATAGGCCTTATTACATAACAAAAACCCAAATAAAAATAATCTTAAAATAAGATAAAAATCAAAATTACTAAAGTTCACGAGTAGTATCTCCAATGTATGGCCACCTCGGAGTCCTCCACGGCTCCCAATCCTCTATCGCTGGGAATTACCTGAAACATTTAAAAAGAGGGGGTGAGTTTACGAAAACTCTGTGTGTACACCCTCATCAGTAAGAACATGCATCAAAACAATTCGGGCCGAAGCCCATTACAATAACGGTGGCAATTGGGCCTTAGCCCAAAATAGCCTCGGTTGGGCCTTAACCCATATCAAATGTCACATATCATATATATAAATCAAGGTCTAAGCCCATCTCAGTAATATAATCCATATATATAATGCATTAATGCCCATACCAGCCGAACACTCCGTCTCCTGTCCAACCGTGCACTCCTGTAGGGATTTAATCAACCCACCCATCCGAACACTCCTTATGTAACACCGGTTGCGGCATTACCTTAACGGTGCAGCATAGCTGCTCGGTGGCTAAAAAGCCTTCGGTGGATCCACAGTTGTCAAGCGACCATGCGATCCTATTTGCACTTCCCCTTTCAATATCATATCCCAAGCCCATGCAACATGTCATGACATAATAATTCGTGTATGCAGTATGACATGTATGCAAATCATATATCAAATATAACGTATGAAACGAATTACCATCATAATCAGAATAATAATATACGACATAATCAAGCTAACCAACCTCTACGGGTATAACAGTAATTTTACCTACTAGGGATATTTTTGTAATTTACCCACCAAGGGTATTTCGGTAATCTCACACCTGCAATGGCCTTTCCATAGGCCCAAATGTCACCCCGAGTGACTCGGTTACCATTTCTGATCGTACCGGACTATTGGGCTTAAAACCCAATTTTGGCCCATTCGAGCCCACACGCTCGTGTGGCCCACCTAACACAAATCTAGCCACGTATATGAGATTCACCTAGTCTAGTTCACTATATACTAACATTTTATTCAACTGGGCCCACGGGCCTATTGGGCCCACTTTGGCCCATCGCGGCCCAAGTAGCCTCAACCTACAAGAATACTACTGATGGCCTCAACTACCGCGTCGAAGCCCCACACGTGCGCTTGCGCGTTCGTGTGGCTACTATTGCCGTGACCGGTACTTCAGCATTTGCCGCTCTACAACTAGAGTAGAGAGAGTTACACACCTGATAGGAATCTGGTGCTAAACCGCGCTGCGACCACTCCTATGCCCAAACGCCCACCAAGATATGTTAACTCTCCTCCTGGAATGCTCTTTATATAGCTAGCTTTTCACCTTCCTTCTTTGTATCTTTCCGATGTGGGATCCTTTCGTCAGTAGAGTTTAAATCCAACTCAAACTCTTCCCGACCAATTCGCAAAATAAATACTCCACTTGTGTCATTTTCTCCACATTTTATTCTTAAAGCCTACCTACCAACTCCCAGGTTTTTTCCACCTAAAACCAATATTTCCCTAAAGCCAAAGTTTGATCCCGGGACTTCATAGAAGCCTTCTAACCTTCCAAAATCACTTACCTAATAGGTCCAAACTTGTATTTAAGCCGATCTCTTATTCTCAAAAATTTTAAACGCTACTACGTTCAAGGCCCATTGGGCCCAATTCTCCTAGGCCCAATTTTAGGATGTTACAATTGTTTACTATTTCGTGGTAGAGTTTGTGTGCTGAGGAATCCTGAGCCTATACAGTAAATTTTATACGAAGCACACAATGGTTGCTTATCTGTTCATCCGGGGAGTTCTAAAATGTATAGTGATCTGAAACAGATGTACTGGTGGTCGGGCATGGAAAAAGACATTTTAGAATTTGTGTCGAGATATTTGATTTGTCAACAAGTTAAAGCCGAATATCAAGTGCCTTCGGGACTACTACAGCTAGTGATGATACCAGAGTGAAAATGGGATAGAGTTACGATGGATTTCGTATCGGGGTTACCATATCTCCAAAAATGAAAGACGCTATTTGGATTGTTGTTGATCATTTGACAAAATCTACATATTTTATCCTGATACGTACAGACTTTTCACTTGATAGATTAGTTGAATTGTACATCTCTGAGATTGTCAAATTGCACGGGGTTCCAATTTCCATTATTTCGTATAGAGATCTAAGGTTTACGTCGCTATTTTGGAAAAAAATTGCAAGAAGCTTTGGGTAAGCGGTTGCACTTTAGTACTGCATTCCATACTCAAAAGGATGGTCAATTCAAGAGAGTGATTCGAATTCTTGAAGATATGCTTCATTGCTGTGTTTTAGAGTTTGAAGGCAACTGGGAAAAATATATACCATTGGTTTAATTTGCGTATAACAATAATTTTCAATCGAATATAAAGATGGCACCGTATGAAGCTTTATATGGTCGCAAATGTCTAACTCCATTTGATCAGAGAGACCAAAGAGAAAGTGAAAGTAATTCGCGACAGTTTGAAAGCAGCATCAGATCGAAAAAAATCATATGCAGATTTGAAACGTGCAGATATTGAATTTCAAATCGGCGACAAAGTGTTTTTGAAAGTATCGTCGTGGAAGAAGATTTTTTGATTTGGTCACAAAGGAAAATTGAGTCTATGATTTATCGGGCCGTATGAGATTATCGAGAGAATAGGGCCATTGGCATATCGGCTAGCTTTACCATCAGAGCTAGAAAATATTCATAATGTGTTTCATGTGTCGATGTTACGACGGTACCAATCGAACCCATCACACATAATTTCGCTGGTAGAGGTTGAAATTCAACCCTATATGTTGTGTAACGAAGAACTGATTAGAATTTTAGGTCGAGAGATTAAAGAATTAATAAACAAAAGCATAGCTTTAGTGAAGGTACTTTGGAAAAATCATGGTGTTGAAGAAGCTACGTGGAAACCCGAGGAAGATATGAGAAAACAATACCCTAGCCTATTTACTGGTAAGATTTTCGGGGACGAAAATTCCTAAGGGGGAGAGTTGTAACTGCCCATTTTCAATGGAATCAGAACAGTGGTTTTAGGACCACAAATTTGAGGTCAAAATATTTATTTTATTATTATTTTAGTGTCTACAGTATGTTAATTGAGTCATATGAAAATTTCGTTAAAGAATTGAATCGTTTGCATGCTCAATTCGATAAAATGGACTAAATCACATAAAGTACAAAACTGGAGTTCTATTAGTTAAAAGGATTTAATAGCTATGAAATTAAATTTTTGGAGGGTTTATATTGTAAATGGACCATTTTTTATTTAAGTGGTCAAAGATGGACATTAAATATGTGAATTTTAAAACCATTTTTTATTTGAGTGGTCAAAGATGGACATTAAATAGGTGAATTTTAAGTTAAAAACAAAGGTTAAATTTGTTATTCATTAATTAAGTATAGTAAAATAATAGAAACAAGATATCATCTTTATTTTTTTGTTCATCTTCCACCGAAAATAGAACTAGGAAACTCCATTGAAGGAGCTTAATCATTCGGCTATTCAAGTCCCTTGCATGGTATGATTTTTATCTCGTTTTAATGATTTCTATGTTTTTTGAGTCGTTGTAGCTTAATCTAGCCAGCCCAGTGACTAATTTTTGAAACTGTTAAAAGTCTAGGGTTTTACCATTGACGAATGTGTATGTGTTTTGATGTTTGATGGTAGAATATGAATCGTTGTTGTTAGATAAACAACATTTATTAAGTGATTTTTGATAAAATTTTCAATTAGGGATTAAATTGAGAAATGTGAAAATTATGTGGTAAATGTGTGAAATAATGAAAATTATGGGCTGCTATGGATATATATATATAATTTGGCTAGCTTGGGTGTGGGTTAAATTGAATGAATTTGTAGTTTTATGAGTTAGGGACTAAATTGTAAAGATGTTAAATATAAAGGGGGAAAATAATAATTTTTAACTGAATAGAATGATATTTAAATAAGTTAAATTTGATTATATATAGATCAAGAAAAGCGAAGTTCAAAATTAGATCAGGGGAAAAACAAAATAGTGGATTGATAGCTCTATTCTCTCCGTATAAATTCTAGGTAAGTTCGTATGTTAATAAATATTAATGTCATTGATAAACCATATAATGTACATATTGTAATCCTACATTTAGCATCCTTTTGGATGATTTATTCCCTCAATTGTGGAATTTGGTGCTCCTAATCCTTTAATTTCATGTTTTATACTTAGGAGAGCACCCGAAGATGAAAAGAACGAGAAGCGGGCCAAAACGGAGAAAATGGGCCAAGGTGTGAAATTCACACGGCCTGGGCCCAAGTCACACTACCATGCCTCTTTAACAGACCCGACCACTGCCTGAATTCGATTCACACGGCCGTGCCACACGGGCGTGTCCCTGACGTGACCTGTTTTAATTCTATTCGGAATAGGGTACTTAGAGGCAAAGAACGACATTCCAAAAGCCTATATAAACACCCTAGAGGCCAACCTCAATGGGGTTCAAGTAGGCTGCGGAGCCAAGCCAGAGAGGTCAGAATTGTGGGATTTACTCGAAGAAAGTCAGTTGATTCATCTCAAGAAGCCAGGATCGTACTCAAGACGGAAGATCTTCCCTTCAATTTCCTTCAGGGGGTTTTAGGGTTTTTCTTATGTTTTGTTTTATACTTTCTTTTGAGATGTATTCTTTTATAATTATGAACTAAACCATTCAAATACATGAGGGGGATGAAACCTAAGACGGATCTTGGTATTGTTTTCTGAACTATATGATAAATACTTGATTTTTTTTTTTTTTAATTATGTGTTGTTAATTCTTGTTTTGATATTTCAGGATATTGATTCAAGTATTGATGCCCTTAGGCAGTGAAGGAATATTCCCTGTTTAAGAGTAGATCTAGCATAGTTAAGCGGAGTTGATCGCAACCCTAGAGATAGGATGACGAAAATCTACCGGATTAGGGTCAAACCTAATATGGGAGTCCATAGATAGAGTTAATGCAATTCTAGGGGTTTTAATTAGAAAGAGATTTCAATTAATCAACCTAGGGATAGACATTGGTAGCCTCGAGAGAGGTATTAATATAAATTAGGGAATCCTACGGATCAAGTCAAGTGAATAAATCGTCTGGTTTAGAGTTAGATAACAAGTGAAGTCTAGATGGATTCTTCCTCGGGTATTGTCTTAATTAATTGGTTTTTCCCAAAAGTATTTCCCCAATTCCTTCTCTGTGTCTTAGCATCTTCAGCTTAGTAGTTAGTTAATTTTAGGTTAAACAACAATTCCCTTAATTCTTAGGCTAAATAATAAAAAAAAAAGTCAGTATTAGTACTTTTGGTTCCCTTGGGTTCGACAATCTGGTCTTGCCACTAAACTATGCTACTGTTCGATAGGTGCGCTTGCCTCAATCGTGGTGATAGTTAGTTTCTAGGCTCGATCATTCATTATATAAATTTTAAGACTTTCCCACCACCATCAGTCATTGTGTTTTAAATGCTTTATTATTACATTATTGATGAATACGACTTCACGAAAATATTAGACGAGGATTTGGCGACATATGAAATCTCGGTTGAACCTTAAGAATAGATAGGATACAAATGACATGTCATTAGGGGTTATTGTGTTTTGGGTGTTGGTCCGTACGTTTTACTGGTGGCTGAGTTTTCCAGCATGTGTTGCGGTTACTCATTAGCTTGTGTGAGCAGCACCGTGTAGTTACGTCTTGACCATCAGCTTGTGTGAGCAGACCTGGTGATAGCTCGAGAGTGAGCATTATATGAGATATGAGATTGAGATGGTTTTGACCTTGTACTGGCACTTAGGGTGTGAGATTCCCGAGTATTTGATATTATTCCAAATGGTTCAACGGGTATATTGAGGATATGAAAGGGTAAGAGATTGATACGTATTAGTGCAGGTATGTACGTAAATCATATAAGCATTGAATCCATGAAATTTGTGAGTTTCATAATTAACTATGTGAATGAATATATGTTAGCCTTGTGAATAAATGGAGTTATAGTATATTATGTTTATATTACTTAAATTGTGAATGAATGGTAAGTTATTGTAACACCCTATACCCGAGACCGATGCTAGGACTGGATACGAGGCATTACCATGCTTAAACTCACTTAAACATGTACTTACGGGCTGTAAAATTTTGAACCAACTTAAAACTTTTCTTTCTTGATCATAACATGCATATTATGGGCCTACGAGGCCTTAAAAATTTATCTGAACGCCTCCGGACACTTCATCTAACTCTCATCTTAGAAGCAGGGTTCACATGCCCATGTTGCTTGAGCACACGCCCGTGTACTCATTTACACGCCCATGCCTGCAACCGTGGAAGGTTACTGACTTTATTCACACGGCTTTGACACGCCCGTGTCTACCAACCGTGTGAAGCTACTGACTTCAACCACATGGCCTAAGCACACGCCCATGATTTGAACGTGTGTCTCACACGGCTCATACACATGACCGTGCAAAATGACCGTGGTCTAACTTGATTTAAAACATTAAGGTGCAGGGTTAACACGGTTTAGACACACGCCCGTGTGTCTAACCGTGTAGGCAATTAGAGGCTATTTACCAAGTCATTTGCCTCCCTTAAATTAAGATCAACTCAACTTCAACCAATACAAATCATTAATAATATAACTTTTATGAACATTACTACATATTTCATTGACATCTATATACAAACAACTTAAACAAGTTTGGCCAACCACTTAGCCATATACAAAAGAATAATAACTTGATAGCCTATATAATGGCCTTACAAAAAAACATGTTCTCAAAATGAATGATTCCTATACATGCCATACTTAGTAATATAATTTGGCTATACCAAAATATGGGTCGATAGTGTGCTATGAGCTTCGACTCCAATGATCCACAATTTAGCTTGGCGGGACTACATAAAAAGAAACAATCAAAGACGTAAGCATTTAGCTTAGTAAGTTTGCATGTATAACACATTAAAAAAATAAACTTGCTTCATATAAACCATTTGACATAAGAATGGTATCATTATCTCTTCCATAAAGCTTACTTACTCATACATGATTCTTACTTGTCCCATGGTACTTACTAATCTCATACTTGTAAGGTAACAAGGTGCCTGTATCTCTTGATCACATTCATCAGCATACTTAAACATAACAATCATGTCTTCTAATTCATCATTCATAACATGAATAATATTCAATTTCAAATTGACAATGGCTTTGGTTTCTTAACATTCTTGTTTTCACATTTTAGCTTTGCTCATTTGCCCAATGAATTTCTATGAATTACCGGGAATACTAGATCTCTAATTATGTACTTGATGCCAATGCCATACTCTAAATATGGACTTATGTGGAAGATCTCTTCTTGAATCAATGGCAAGCTTGCCTTGGTATTACATGATAACTTATTTAATGCCAAGCTTGAGTCCTTGGACTTACATGATAACTTGTTCAATGCCAAGCTTGGGTCCTTGGACTTACATGATAACTTGCTTAATGCCAAGCTTGGGTCCTTGGACTTACATGATAACTTATTCAATGCCAAGCTTGGGTCTTTGGACTTACATGATAACTTATTCAATGCCAAGCTTGGGTCCTTGGACTTACATGATAACTTGTTCAATGCCAAGCTTGGGTCCTTGGACTTACATGATAACTTATTCAATGCCAAGCTTGGGTCCTTGGACTTACATGATAACTTATTCAATGCCAAGCTTGGGTCCTTGGACTTACATGATAACTTGTTCAATGCCAAGCTTGGGTCCTTGGACTTACATGATAACTTATTCAATGCCAAGCTTGGGTCCTTGGACTTACTTGATAACTTTCTTAATGCCAAGCTTGGGTCCTTGGCTTGGTCTTATACGGACTTTCTTATCTCATGTACTGGACCGTATATCCAGGGTAATTCATCTTCAATCGGGACTTTCTCTTGTTTAATCTTATTGACTTCTTTGTTTAACATAACATTAAACCATTCATGATAACAATGTATATTGTACTAAGAAATTAAATGATAAAATCATAAAGCTTAGAACTCATACAAACTTACCTCAAAATACAAAATGTATGTAGTTAAGCAATTTAGTCCTCGACTTTGTTCTTGCCTCGGTTTCGATCCGGGCTTCATTTTTCTTGATCTATAATCATAAATAGATCATTTAATAATCATATTGAATAATTTGACTCATAATTCATACTTCGGCAAAATTACTAATTTACCCTATACTTTCTCATATTTGCACTTTTGCCCCTAGGCTCTCATGCAACTTTCTTAAACATCATGCTTAGCTGAATCATTTTCTCTAGTATATCAATCATCAATTCTCTCTAGTTCTAGCATGTATGACCAAATTTTATAATAATTACAAAAAGGTCCATACTATCATTTTTCATGAAATTCCTTAAGGAAAAGATGTTTATCTAACATCAAACTCTCATAAACTTCCATAAAACATCATTTAGCATGCATGTCATTCATGACTAAATTTTTAAACATGCATCTTAGCTCATCAAATAGCTAAAAATAGCTTACTCATGCTACCGGGACTTCAATAATACGAAGAATATCAAAAACCGGGCTTATGAGCACTTACTAGCAAGCTTCAAAAATTGAAGAACCCTAGCTATGGTTTCTTTCAATTTTCGGAAATGGGGGAAGAAGATGATGAGATTTTTATCATCTTTTTCCTATTTTAAACACTTATTAGACAAATGACCAAAATGCCCTTCCTCTTAAAAATTTCTATAACACCATCTCAAGGCCAATTTTATCCAAAATAATATTTTTGGAAAAATTGCTATTTAAGGACTTCTAATTACTATTCTAAAGCTATTTCATACAAAAAGCTTCTAGAAACTCATATTTTGCAACTTTTTACAATCTAGTCCTTTTGGACCAATCCACCCTTTTGGACCAATCCACCACAATTTAATAAAATTGCTTCATGAAACATTCATACTAGCATGCAAACATGGCATAAACTTTGTAAACTCATAAATTCATCTCGGATTCGTGGTCTCACACCACTATTCTGACTAGGCCCTAAATCGGGTTGTTACAGTTATACTTATTAACCATACGAGCTTACTAAGCTTTATAGCTTACTCTGTTTACTTTTTCGTGTTTTATAGTGATTTCGAAGCTTGCTCAGATTGGGAGTTGTCAGAGATCTCATCACACTATCCAACCGTTGTTTTGGTACTTTTGAACTTGTGTACTTGGTTATATGGCATGTATAGGTGTTGTGGTTAATATGGCCTATATGTTTGTAATGTATATAGGCAATTGATTTGGCTTGAAAATGACATATGTTTTGGTTATGTGTATAGTCATGTGATTTGGCTTATTTTGGTATACTTGGTTATGTATATATGTGTAAATGGCCTGTTGTTATGTGGTTTATAATTGCTATGTGAATGCCTTGTTGTGAATTGACATTTAAAGTAGCAAATGGTTGAAACTGGGAATGTATTGGTATGCTAAGCACTAGGCAAGATAATGATTATATGAAGTTAACCATTTAGGTGATTTTTTAATGTGATATTGGTAGTATATGATTTTAGCTTGAAATTGGTTGGTTATAAGTGCCTATTTATGAATTGGTTGTTTGTGCATTGTTGAACCTAGGTTGACAACATTTTGGGTGAGAAATGTGGCTTGAAACATAACCTATTTTTGTCCATATGGGCAGAGACACGGGCGTGTGTCTCAGCCGTGTGTCCCCTGATACTTATTTAGAAACAAGCCAATAGCTTCACACGGCCTAGCACAGGGCATGTGAGGACATTTCGAAGGGTACACGGGCATGTGGTTGGCTATGTGAACCAAGTCAGAGAGTTACATGAGGTAGGACACGGGCTGGGACACGGCCATGTGATCCCATTTCGAATGTCCACACAGCCTGTGACACGAACGTGTCTTTCTCACACGGCCTGGCCACACAGGCTTGTGTCCCCTGTACTTTAAAAGTTTTCTATGTTTTTCAAAATTTCTCTGAGTTCTCGATCTAGTCCCAAACCATTTCTAATGCTTGTTTTAGGCCGTGAAGGCTCGTATTAGGGACTATATGATTGTATTTGAATGATGTTTGCTTAATTATGAGAATTGCATGATTGTTTAATTGATAAGTTTGGTAATGCTTCGTAACCCTATTCTGACGATGGATACGAGTTAGGGGTGTTACAAAAAGTGAATTATTTATTCTATGAATGGTGAAAATCATAGTGACAAATTATTATTTTAGTTGGATATATATTTGAATATATAAAGACAAGCTATATATTTGATGGATTTTATTTATTTGTATGTTAAGAGTATTAGAATTTATTTATGATAGTATATTGTAGTATTTACCCAAAGGAGAACTAGGATATTGGATTTTTTTGCTTACCTAAATTCAATATTTTGAGCATCTATGTACTGTTTTACAGCTATTTCTCTTCTTACACAAGTCTTATCTCTTACTTTATTTAATGGGTTAAACTTCTTTGAATTGAGTGAACAAGTCAAGCTCCATTTAGGTGTTTTGGATATTGACTTGACACTATTAGAATATAAACATGCTACTACTATTTACTTCAGCAGTAAGGAAAAGGTGTAGTACTATAAACAATAGGAGTGATCAAATAGATTAAGCCTTATGCTTTTGTGAATAATTATTGCCAACAACATCAAGACCAAAAATCCACAAACTAAAAGTGCCAAAGAAAATTTGATGTTTATGGAAGAACGTTTCCATTCTACGAATAAGTCACTTGCTAGTACTTTTATGGTACAATCACAACCATGAAGTATGATAGGTCAAGGGGAATGATAACTTTTGAAAGGAGTTATACTTCAAGCCTTTAGATTGAATTAATTATTTGTAATTAAGTAAATATGTTTGCAATTTTAGATATTTTTAGAACATTGCATAACAAAGTTTGGATTGTACTATAAATGTTATTATTTGTTACTTTTATTATTGGGGAAGAAATGTGTTGGTTGTGGTTGGCTACAAGTGTATGATGAAGAAGAGAAGAGAAAAAAAAGTAGGTAAATGAAGAAAGTGAAATATTGCCATGGCAAAATGATGGTTAGATTTCCAATAAGAACATCGTAGCAATTCCAAGAAGATGACGCAGAACTTAGTCCACATCACTCTCAGCCAACTATACTTGTACTAGATAAACCACCCTGAAAAAGAGGAAGCAAATGGTGTGCGATAAGAGGGAGGGACCTACCCTATAATGAAGAAAAGAGAAAGGAAAAAAAGGGATACAGAGAGAGTAGAAGAGGAGAGAAGTTTTTTTCTCTCTACATTAGATTCTCGTGAAAAATCTCAGAAAAAAAGAGAGGAGAGGGTAGCAGCTTACAGAGCAGAGTAGTCACAGACGCAAGGAAGGGGAAGAGAAATATGCCCTGGATTTTGCATCAAATATCATTCTTAAAGTGAAAGTTGGAGTAGCGAGAGCTTTTTGTAGTTCTACCTTTATTTTTTGATTTGAACTTTGTGATTCATAAACTTAAATGATGAATTCGAATGGTTTTGTTTTAGATTTAAATGTCCACCCCATGAGTTAAATCTCATTGGGTTGAACTTATTTGGGTGAATTCTTATTACCTTTAATGCCCATGGTTTGATTTTGAGTAGATTACTGTTTCATTTGATTTGCAATTGTTTTAAATGCATGCATGCAAGCTCTAGACATAGATGACTGTATGTTATGTTATTAGATCTGGTTTAATTCTGGAAAGATTAAATAGATTGGATTATTATCAGATGATACAGGCAAGTATTTGAAAGAATATTTGCAGCACTCTAGACGTAGAAGTTGCAATTTATACAGAGAAAGGAAAAACAATCTGTATATCATTCTAGAGTTCTATAGACGTGCAAAAACTCAGAATGATAGCTTAAAGTCTGGCTCTCGGAAGAAGCAAACTACAGTAGAGAGTCCCTGAGCAGTAGAATGGTCAAGATTTTGCCATGGCATTATTCTGATATAAAAATAAAGCCTAAGTAATTCCAACCTTCATTCAACAGTACAAATCTTCCTCAATTATTCTTTGAGAATTGCCACAAGATTTAAGTTGCCCTAGAATATTTTCATTCATAATTGATTTTATTAAGTTATTCATTAAATTTCTTTATCAATTCGTCATATGTTTCTTTTGCGCAATTTAATTAGTAAATTCCATAGTAATAGCATAACCAATTATTTTAATCAATTTTGATCCCTATGGAGACGATACTCACTCCTCACTTTATTACTTGATTCAACGTGTATACTTGCACATTCGCGTTACACATTCACAGGTGACAAGTTTTTGGTGTCGTTGTCAAGGATCAGTAACATTGGTAAAAATTTGGTGTGTTATTATTATTTTTTATTTCGTAAGTTTAGCCTAATTAGTTGTTTTGATTTTTTTTTGGTGCATGAGTAGAGATATTTAAGCAATTGAAGAGTATTATTTTTATCCAAAAATTGAGAAAACCTTTAGAAGAAGGAGAAAAGAATTGTAGGAAATGGAAAGAATTAGAAATGATTAGGTTAGAAAAGAGCCATTACATCGGGAAGGAAGAGATGTTGATATTCCTCGAATAATAGATGACAGAGACATGCCCATCAGAGAACATGTAGTGCCAATCTTAGATGATCTGAATCCAGGAATTGTAAGGTCGCATATTTAGGCTCAACATTTCAAGTTAAAGCCGGTGAAGTTTCAAATGTTACAAATTGTAGGGCAGTTTAGTGGATTGCCTGCTGAGGATCCACGGTTGCACTTAAGACCCTTTTTGGAAGTATATGATTCATTCAAGCAGTAGGGTGTTCCTGAAGATGCCCTGAAACTGAAGTTATTCCCTTATTCATTGTGAGATCATGTTAGAGCATGGTTAAATGCATTGTCGTAGGTACAATGGCATCTTGGAATAAACTTTGTTAGAGGTTTCTACTGAGATATAATCCTCTGACAAGAATGCCAAACTGAGGAATGATATTATGTCCTTTCGACAATTTGAGGATGAAATATTATATGAAGCATGGAAGCGATTCGAAGGGTTAATTAGAAAATGTCTGATGCATGGTTTCCAACATTAGACACAAATGGAGATGTTTTACAATGGATTGAATGCGTATACAAGGATGGTGGTTGATGCATCTACCAATGTGACATTCCTCGATAAATCATATAATGAGGCATATGAAATTCTGGAGAGGAGAACAAACAACGATTATCAATACCCCACTACAAGAGTAGGGACTGGCAGAAGAGTTTCTAGAGCAATGGAACTTGATACGATTACTTGTAACACCCCTTACCCGTATTCTTCACCGGAACCAGATACGAGGCCTTACCGTACTTAACTCACATGGTCATACAACTTTGGGCCATCAAATTTCATTCCACATTAAAACTTTTCCATTCACATGTCTAACATCCTTATAGTGGGCCTATGAGGCCCTAAACATACTTCCAGAAGGTTTCGAAAATAAATCAAAAACTTTTACGCACTTCGAAAATTTTTACCTAAACAGGGGCCACACGCCCGTGTGAAATGGGGCACGCCCGTGGGGGCAGGCCGTGTGGTCACACACGCCCATGTCCATCACTTGTGGTCGACACTGACATATTTCACATGGCTGGACACATGCCTATGTCCCTTACACGGTCTCGCCATGTCCGTGTCTCAGCCCGTGTGCCAAAACCTTGGCATTCTGTTTATGATGTCATCATCTCACTAAGGTCACAGGTCCAAGGCACACGCCGGTGTCCATAGACAGTGTGTCGATTTAAATTCCTAATTTTAGGTGTAGACTTCACACGACCTGGGCACACACTCATGTCCTATGCCGTGCCTCCCACACGGCTGAGACACACGGCCGTGTCTCTGCCCGTGTGTTTACTACTGAGCATACTGACTTGCAATTCTAACACGCAAGGGGACACACGGCTGATCAACACGCCTATAGGGCTGACTGTGTGTCACACACGGCCTAGACACACGCTCGTGTGTCTACCCATATGGACAATTAGATGGCTATCTACCAAGCCATTTGCCACCCTATCAAGTAATCACACTCATACCAAAACATCTCAATATATAAGATGGCCAAATAGTACCTCTATGAACTCAAAAAGAATCAATACATCCAAAAAAGCATACACTTCATGAAATTCATCTTCATTAAACATAAGAATTAGCCAAATATTGGTCCAACTTTAATAACCGTTTACAAAATCGATTGGAGCAACCTTAGTATCCAACACATTTGGCTTACCAATAGGACATAAAAAATACTCAAGTCCTATACTTGCCATATTCAAAATAAATCTAATTTGACTATAGCAAATTGGGGTTGATAGTGTGATCTCCAATCCCGACGTCCGCGAATTCTCGAGCTAACTTTGCAATACTACAAGGAAAAAGGGCAATGAAAGGAGTAAACATAAAGCTTAGTAAGTTTGCATGGAAATAAATGGCAACATTAAGCTCACAATATAATCCATTCATGGCATTCATTAACCATACACAAGTCATAGGCTTCTTGCCATATTTATACATACTCATACTTGCCCTTATTTAGCACATACCATGCCACATATCGTAATTGTTTCTTCATGGATTACTCATGAGTACCTGTGTTAACTCAATCACATAACTTTTGTAAAATCCTCTTCACTATTTCTAAGCTAATCAATTCATCCCAATAATTCACTAGGGATACTTGAGAATGTATATTCATAAACATTAGCATAACACGAAACCAATGCCACATCCCGGATGTGGTCTTACATGGGGTCATTTCTGAGTGTCGATGACATATCCCGGACATGGTCTTATACAGAATCTCTAATTAAGCATCGATTCCATATCCCGGATATGGTCTTATACAATTCTCATACTCAATACCGAAGCCATATCCCTAATATGGTCTTATACGGAATCTCAATTCGGCTCCGAGCCCATGCCCCGGACATGGTCTTACACGGGACCTTGTTCATCTCATATCTTGATGATAGCATTTTCACACTTATTATAGTCCCATCGGGACTTCAACATCTCAACTTTTATCATCTTTCTCATATAACACTAATATTCAATTTCATAGAATTTCATTATAATATCAACAATTCTCAAACATGCTAGCATAAATGTTGAATTATTACATACAAACTTACCTTGATTTCGAAATAAGTTAGATCATCGATCTAGTCTAAGACTTTATTCTTCCCCTGATCAAGGTGGACTCTTCGTTCTTCTTGCTCTATAATAGCAAATTAGGTTGTTTTAATCATCACATTACTAAACGTATTCCAAAAATCATGCTTTGGCAAAATTACCATTTTGCCTTTAGAGTTGGGCAAAATGACCATTTTACCCCTAGGCTCAGAAATTAATTCTAATCAAACTTCTACCTTTCATGAGCCTAGGTGAACATTTATTTCTCTTATGGCTATCATCAAAATCCAACATTTCACACATTTACTACAACTTTATAACCTTTACAACAAGGTTCATTTAGGTGTTTTCATGGCAACACCTTTCACAAAAGTTGTTCATCTAACAACCAAGACTCATTTTCTTCCATAAAAAATGCAACAAATAACAATGAAAGCTCTAATGGCAAATCTCTAAACTCTTCACCATATTACAAATTAGTCCCCTCATTTGAAAGCTTAAGCTCCAGTGGTTCTAAAAGTAGAACTATCTTCAAGAAAAATCATTAAAATCATTAAAATCATTAAGTCTATGGGCCAAAGTCTAAGTTCATTTAAAAGGAAATCAAAATGAATTGCAAGTGCCAAAACTTGAACCTTGGACCCCTTGCTTTCTCTATGGTGTCACTTCCTTGTCTCCCATGTGGCACCATTTGCCACTAGACCACAACTCCTTTTGTGTCATTTTTCTCCACATTTTATTCTTAAAGCCTACTTACTAACTCCCAGGGTTTTATTCACCTAAAACTAAAATTTTCCTAAAGCCCTGGTTTGATCCCGGGACTTCATGGAAGCCCTCTAACCTTCTAAAATCACTCACCTAATAGGTCCAACTTGCATTAGTGCCGTTCTATTGTTCTCAAAAAATTTAAACACTCCTGTGCCCAAGGCCCAATGGGCCTAATTCTACTAGGCCCAAATTCGGGTCGTTACAATTCTACCTGAAACACCCCAAACCCGGCCCACGAGCCTCGACCAGATCTGGTATGTTCCTCGAGTAAAACGGTTCAAATTCTTTTGTTCTTTGGAAAACTTTGAGGGTTTGAATTGGAAAGTTTGGGTTTTAATAAAACTTTAATTACGTACTTGAAAACAACAAGTTAATAAGTATTTGTCGAGTTTTTAAGGTTTACCTTTAATTTTGAAAACCATTTGTGATTAAGTGTCAAATATGTAGAATTTCTTTTGAAACATTACGTAAACTTTGAATTGTCAAAAATTGTATCGTACTGAATTAGATAACATGCATGCATAAAACAGTTCAATACTACTGGCCTTATTACATAAAAATAACCCAAAATAAATTCAAAGTACTTAAAATAAAAAGTCCAAATGAAATAAATTTCGTGCTGAGCATGGCCACCACAAGCTCCTGCCGACCCGGTCCATCTACTGAGTGTCACCTGAAAAATATCCCACAATGGGGTGAGTCAAACAGACTCAGTGTGTAACAACCAACACTAAGTCCTAACGATTCAGGCATATCAGATCATACATATACATATAGCAATTAAACATAATGATGCAAACCCGAACCCAAACCTAGATACCGTCCATTACACATCACCCGTAACAACCATCACACCGTGGGGACTACTAAGTCGACCCTCCATCCGCTACACACCATCGAAGGCAGTCGCTGCAGACGACGTGCTCATCGCCCTTATATATATTGTGGCATAGCCACCAGATAATATTTTGTGACATGAGTCACCGCATTCAGATTACATGACATAAGTCACCACATTCAGATATTGTGGTATAAAACCACCAGATCACTTCCCCTTAATATAACACCCATATGCCCCATATATCATACATATCATGCAAATATTATGCCTTATGCCTTATTCACATTCTTATAGTCTCACATATGTTCCATAACAGATATTCTTGCCATCATAACTACAGTGGTAGTAAGTTACGTACCTGAGTACTTTGTACCATTGCATGGTACTCTTAGCCACATCTTACACATTCTTATTAACACATTTATTAAAACATAACCATAAATCTATTAAGGCTTAGTGTGGGGTACACACCTGGTATACTTAACGCTTTCACTGAAATCCCAAAAACCCGATCTAATACTTTAGATCCTTAGTCCCTACATTCGGCCAATACTTCCAATTCAAACCCTCAAAGTTTTCCAAAGAACAAACGAATTTGAATCGTTTTACCCGAGGAACATACCAGATCTGGTCGAGGCTCGTGGGCCGGGTTTGGGGTGTTTCAGTTTGGTATCAGAGCCCAGTTTTAAAACTCTCGGCCATGGGTTTAAAGCCCACAACGTTTTCAAATCAAGCACAAATAAGTTTTATGAAAATCTTTTTGGAATTGAGTAGGTTTTTCTGGCATGGCACCTAAGTCTCCGACCCGAAGTCCACCAGGTAAGTTCCTCTATCTATTGTGTGATTTATAATATGATTTGTAGAAGGGTATAAATGTAACGTAGATTAGTATATTAAGTACTTGAACTATAGGACTAGTTCACCCCAACAATTACATAAAACTTTGATGCCTAATTAAACAAACCTGTGACTAAGTCGCCGAGTTAGGGTGTGGCAACCATTGTGCGCATGTCTAGGATTGGTTTCGGTGGGAGCTTGGTATTTAAGCAGTCCTAGTGACTCACCTCCCCTCCACTCGAATCCTACCTGGTGCGTAGTGACGGTTCACCCTAACCAAGAGGATTTATTCACGGGCTAAACCCAATAACTAAAACCCGAAAGGGACTAGCCGTATTTTTATAAAAACCCTAGTTTTAAAATCCTTAAATTACCCTTTTGATTTGTAAAAACTATTCTATAAAATTTCTCTGAAATATTCCCGATTTACAAAATTACCGAAATACCCATGGTTGGAAAATTACCAAAAATGCCCTGGGTTTCTAAAATTACCATACTACCCTCGATTTAATAAAATTTTCTTACTTTGCAAAAGTATCCAAAATCCCTATTTTTTTTCAAAAATTCAAGATACCCTGATTCGAAAATTTACCAACTTACCCCTGGTTTACAAAACTACCAAAATGACCCCGATTTCCAAAACTTCCGCAATACCTTTGATTTGAAAAATTTATTTGTCAAAAATACCCTAGAGTTTTGAAAATTTTAGAGTGCCTTGACTTATTAAGATTTTCCAATGGACCTCGATTTAGTACCAAAATACCCCTATAGGACAAATGACGAAAATACCCCTGGGATAGGAACAGACAAAAATGTTTGAAAAGTGAACGTGTATGGTGGATACTACTGAATGGATGTGTTTCTGTGAATTAAGGTAGAAGACTTGAAACTTTGATTGAACGAAAGAACTACGATTAAGCTCTTTTCATAAAATTGTTCGCGGATAAACAGTGGAACAAATACTAATACATAAAATTTCTTAAATCAGAGTAAAGCGCGATCGTAGACATGAGCTCTAGGGGACGTGGTCGTAATGTGCGAGGACGTGGTCGAGGTAGGATGACCGTATCAGAACCCATTAGATCAGGTCAAGGGTCCGAAAATGAGGTACCACCACCACCCCCACCACCAGCTGTTGGTGTTGAGCAGCAAGATCAGACGGGGGATGATGTAGTATCGCAGGCGGTACTGCGAGTTCTGGAGATGGTGGCTGGAGTAGGTGGAAATATGGGAGCTCGAAAATCTGTACCCGAGCGACTCCGAGCCAATGGAGCTGAGGTGTTCCGTAGCGTATCTGGTGTGGCACCCAGTACTGCTGAGTATTGGTTGGAGGCGACCGAGCGAATTATGGATGAGTTGGATCTGACGGCTGAGGAGAAAGTGAAAGGAATGGTGTCGCTTCTTCGCGATGAGTCATATCAATGGTGGCTCACAGTTCGGGATGGTGCTACGGCTGAGGAACTCACTTGGGAGTATGTTAAGGTGGCATATCAGTTCCTCTAGTCAAAGTGTTATGGCGTAATCATGGATCGGAAGAAGCTTCGTGGGAGTCAGAAGAAGTGATGCGACAGCAATACCCTCACTTATTTCAGCCAGGTAATTTCGAGGACGAAATTATTTTAAGGGGGGTAGAACTGTAATATCCGGGAATTAGGGCTTGTGTATATTGCTTAAATGTATGAAATAGCATGCCTATGTGTGTTGTGAATGTGTATTATGAATTTTGTGAACCTTAGTGTGTAGGTGAATACTTTAGAAATTATTCGATTTTAAGTTTAAAAGAGGAAGCTAAGTCTGATAAGGCCTTAAGAAAATTAGTAGGGGAATTTGGACATAAAATTGAGCTTGTTAAAGTGGCTGCAAGGCGCCACTTAAGGCCTAGTAAGTGACGCCACAAGCAAGGGGAAAGGGCCTAAGTTCGAGCTGCAATGGAAGCAAAAAGGAGTTTTATTTTTCTGCATGGATGAGCAGCATTGGACGGCACTAAGGCACTTAAGGGATGAGTTTAATCCTTTCTAAAATTCGGCTGAGATAAGGGATAAATGATGGATTATTTTTATTAATTTTAAATGAAGGGATAAAGAGAAAAAATAGGGACTAGATAAGGGATGAGGAGTTGGCCGAATATAGGGCACAGGGGGATGGTATTTTCGGTTTAATGATAGCAGGGTAAGTGTGCCGAAAATTCTTCTCTTCTCATCTTTTCATTTGTGCCGAAATTCTCAAAAAGATCAGCTTGTGTCCCTTTTCTTTTCTTCCTTTTTGCCACTCACTTCCATAAGCCGAAATTCATCAAGCCACATTCTCTTCTTCTTTTCATCAAAGGCCGAATACTCTCCTCTCAAAATACCACCATTGCCGAAATCTTCTTCTCTCTATTCTACCATTGTCGTAACCCCTAAAGCTTCATACCCTTCCTTTTTGTGTTCCTTGTTGAAGCCGAATCCTCTACTTGGTGGCCATAGCCGAATGCTCCTCTACCCCTAAGGAGCCGATTGGATCAGTTAAGCAAGAGTCGAATTTCTTACTTCAAGGAAGGACATTTTATTAAGTTGGTAAGGAACCCCTTCTATGTCGAAATACAATTCTTTTTCTTTCACTGACTGTCAAAATCAAGGTACTAATCCCCTTAATGTCTTTGGTCGAAACTATGAAGGATTCTTTCGGGATTGCAATATCCAAGGTAAGTTGTGTGACATTCGGCCAAGGGGCTGCTTATTGTGATTAAATGTTAGAATTGGATCTAACATGGGTTTATAGGTATTTCGACAGATACCACAACCAAGGGATACTTTTCGAGATTTAAATCCATCAGGTAAGTGTACATGTATATTCGGCCAAGGCCATACTTAGATCTGTTACTTGTTTGTTCAAAAGTCGAAATTTAACCGGTTAAGTGATTTAGTAGTTGGCCGATTGCAATGAGGAATATCACAAAGTTTCGGGATTTGTGGAGTGATCGAAACAGCAGCAAGGTAAGGATTCGAGATTTGATTATTTAGCCGAATAGGCTTTTTACTAAAATACTTAGTATTGGCCGAATGTAGGGACTAAGGATCTAAAGTATTAGATCGGGTTTTCGAGATTTCAGTGAAAGCGTTAAGTATACCAGGTGTGTACCCCACACTAAGCCTTAATAGATTTATGGTTATGTTTTAATAAATGTGTTAATAAGAATGTGTAAGATGTGGCTAAGAGTACCATGCAATGGTACAAAGTACTCAGGTACGTAACTTACTACCACTGTAGTTATGATAGCAAGAATATATGTTATGGCACATATGTGAGACTATAAGAATGTGAATAAGGCATAAGGCATAATATTTGCATGATATGTATGATATATGGGGCATATGGGTGTTATATTAAAGGGAAGTGATCTGGTGGTTTTATACCACAATATCTGAATGTGGTGACTTATGTCATGTAATCTGAATGTGGTGACTCATGTCACAAAATATTATCTGGTGGCCATGCCACAATATATATAAGGGCGATGAGCACGTCATCTGCAGCGACTGCCTTCGATGGTGTGTAGCGGATGGAGGGTCGACTTAGTAGTCCCCACGATGTGATGGTTGGTACGGGTGATGTGTAGCGGACGGTATCTAACTTTGGGTTCGGGTTTGCATCATTATGTTTAATTGCTATATGTATATGTATGATCTGATATGCCTGAATCGTTAGGACTTGGTGTTGGTTGTTACACACTGAGTCTGTTTGACTCACCCCGTTGTGGGATATTTTTCAGGTGACGCTCAGTAGATGGACCGGGTCGGCAGGAGCTTGTGGTGGCCATGCTCAGCATGAAATTTAGTTCATTTGGACTTTTTATTTTAAGTACTTTGAATTTATTTTGGGTTTTGTTTTGATGTAATAAGGCCAGTAGTATTGAACTGTTTTATGCATGCATGTTATTTAATTCAGTACGATACGATTTTTGACAATTCAAAGTTTACGTAATGTTTTAAAAGAAATTCTACATATTTGACACTTAATCACAAATGGTTTTCAAAATTAAAGGTAAACCTTAAAAACTCGGCAAATACTTTTTAACTTGTTGTTTTCAAGTACGTAATTAAAGTTTTATTAAAACCCAGACTTTCCAATTCAAACCCTCAAAGTTTTCCAAAGAACAAACGAATTTGAACCGTTTTACCCGAGGAACATACCAGATCTGGTCGAGGCTCATGGGCCTGGTTTGGGGTATTTCACTACCCCCTTAAAGAAATTTCGTCCTTGAAATTTCTAACTACCTAACAGTTGTTTAACACAGACTACTCTACTACGCTGTCGCTACGCACTCTCATCCCAATAACGCTAATACACTTTTAACTTAATCTTAAAATCTCTTACACGTAACCAAACATCTAACCACAGAAACAAACAAATATTTATCACACATGCATACAATTTCTATATTCAAACATCACATCCAAACAAAACACACACAAAATAAATACCAAAAAAAATATAGTCCAACATCTAAAGAACTACCGTATTTTTAACTTACTGTATTTAAATTTCTAAATAGTCAAAAGTATTCAGAAACTTACAGATTCGAAGCCGGAGACTTAGTGTACCACACTTTCAGAAAACGGCCGATCCAATTTCAGAACATCAAATCTTTTCAAGCATTTTTGATTTTCAAGCCTTTTTGAAACAATACTTTCAGAAATTCAATTTTGTAAACCCAATCCACAACCGAGTTTTGCAACCGAGCTCTAATACCATAAATGTAACACCCCAAACTCGGCCTGCAAGTTAGGCCCGAATTTGGCATGTCACATGGAAGTGTTTTTGAAAACCCTATTTCTTGTTGGTAAAACTTGTTTGAGAGTTAAAGCCTCTTCGTTAAAACTCAAAACACTGAAGCAAATACTATTATAACATCCCGAAATAAGGCCTCAATGGAACAGTGGTTTCGGGACCACAAATCTGATGTTGAGAAATTTATTTTATTTATATTTTTATGGTCTAAAATTTCACGAAATGATTTCATGAAAGTCTCATTCGAAAATTTTGACGTTTGGGCACTCAATTTAGTCAAATGGACTAAATTGTAAAAAGTGCAAAAGTTGAGTTCTACATGTTAGAGGTGTCCGATTGGAGGTCCTTAAATGATAATTAGACCATTCGTTAAGTTGGTGGAGAAAAATGGACATGGATGGGTATGTTTCAAAAGATTTTTTAAGGGGCATTTTGGTAATTTAGTGAATTAAATGAATTAAAAACAAAATTTAAATGCCAAATATGTCCATCTTCTTCATTAGGACGAAATTACAAGGGTTCTCCATAGCTAGGGTTTGTTTCAAGCTTCCAAACTCCATAGTAATTGATTCCAAGCCCCGTTTTTATTGTTCTTTACGTTTTTGGAGTCCCGGTAACTTGATTTATCTTATTCTAGCAATAATTTAACCTAGGGTTCATATTTGGAAAAATACCCATAGGTGAAATGTGTTTATTTTGATGTTTTATGATAGGATATGAAGGCTAAAATAATGTTAAATAACTTTTACTAAGCGATTTTATGTGAAAATGAGTAAAACGACATAATCGGTAAAAATACCTAATGTTCATAAGTACATGTTAGAGTGGGAATTTGATGTTGCCATAGAAGAGAAACATGATCAGCATGTTATAAAACATAAGAATAAGGGATGAAGTTTAGTTTTCGAGTATTGGGCAAAAGTGTAATTATGCAAAAGTTTACGGGAAAAATTGTAATTTTTCCAAAGTTTGAGTTAGGGACTGTTTTGAGTAGTACATTAATTAACTAAGTGAAATGTGATGTTTTAGACCTCGAAAAATGAGATTTGGACCTAGAACTGGAGGAAAATCGAAAAATCAAGAAAGTTGGTAAAATGACCGTTTCGACATTCGAGGTAAGTTTGTGTGTTAATAATAATGCAACACCATGCTTGAATTGTAATTCTCTATTGATATGGCATAAATTGTATGATTTAATATGTTTAGGAGAAGTTGATGGATGGTTTGTATGGTATGGAAAATGTGATGTTTGTTGTGTCATGTGAAATTGAATGGCAAATTAATGTTACAAGAATTGAATGTTAAATTAATATTACATGGGTTGTATGAGTTGCTACACGGTTGTACCTGACGAGATTTCGACAATAAAGTTTATATGTAAATAATGCATTTATTTTACTTGTACAATAATTATGTTGCTAGATATTATAGAAATCATTGGGTGATAACTAAAATATGAAAATGAATGGAATGGGAAATTCTCGATTGAACCTTCAGAAAACTGAGAGATACGGACAATATGTAGCCAGGTCACACGAGTGATAAGGGACCTTAACCATGTGCACAAGAAAGCTACTAGATGGCAAAATTTGATATGTAGCTAGGCCACATGGATGATAAGGGACTTTCACCATGTGTGCAAGAAAGCTACGGGATAATAATTTCATATGTAACTAGGTCACATGTGTAATACTGTGTGTATACCATGTGTACAAGAAAGTTACGGGTTATGAGTAGCTAGGTCACATGAGTGGTTCCTAGTGTCTGACACCATGTAGACAAGAAAGCTATGAGATGGAATGGCTAGGTCACATGGGTGATAAGGGCCTTCACCATGTGTACAAGAAAGTTGTATTATGTGTAGGTGGAGCTATGTGCTAAGACCACCGAGTATCGGGCGTTTTCTGAAGGGGTTCAACTAGATAATTTACTAATGATGATTGGTGCAATCATGTTATGAATAAGTGCAAGTGTGAATGTGACCAATTGAGAAATGTGGCAAATGTACGTATGAACAATATGTTCGAAATGTAATCAGAAATTGGAAAGGTTGGTATAAGCAAGTGATGAACACAACTAAAGTGAAAGAGAGAGCAAAAAGTTACAATAAAACTGTTTGGACAGCAGCAGTGACATGAGTTTGAAATATCACTAAAAATAGTACAGATTGAATTATAAGTTGGATGAGATATTGATTTAAATCTTATTGAGTCTATTTTCATATAAAAGAATCATAGCAAACAAATGATTCGTATATTTTGAGATATTTGAATTCTTGTGATACTGGTTCAGAATGATTACGTGATCCCCTGTTCTGTCTTGGAAAAATCATTACAAAAATAATTGTGGGATATAATTTATATGCCTGAAATTCTGAATTAGTCTATTTTCAAATGAACTAAATAAAAAGGTCATATGAACTATGTACGAGGAGAAAATTTATTCGTAGTGAAGAGAGGTCAGAATAGTCGAACAATAAAATAGGGAATCTTTAATGAATAAAATATATTGATTGGCTAAACCAAAAATTCTGGAAATTTTATGGGAAGGAGATATGTGAGTCTAGTTTCATGGAAAATTAACAGATCTTAATTTGGAGTTCCGTAGCTCCAAATATAAATAATTTAATGACTATAACTCAAGAAAATAGCTTAACTAGAATTCGAATAAATAGGAAGAATATGAAAATAGCATGTTATCACATTGCTTATTAGTTTCATGCGAGCTTACTAAGCGTAAAGCTTACTCCCTCCTTTCCTTTTCTTTTAGTTTTGTCAGGTCAGCTCAAGGTTGGAGATCGTCGGAGGCAGTATCACACTATCAGGCCATTATCCTTCGAATATTGGCATGTGTATGTTAAATGTTTTCAAGTGAGTGGCATGTATAAGGACTTAGTTTTTTTTTTATGATGGATGTTATTGTGATTAGCCAAATGTATTGGCTTATATTGATTTGTTGATTATAGCCATGAGATGTGGCTTATAATGATTTTGGCCTGTAAGCCTATTTTGTCCATGGCATGTGTTTGAAAAGTTTTAATTTTAGGCAAAATCTGGTAACCCGATTTTGTACGATTGTGAATGTTTAAGTCCAGTAACGCCTCGAACCCTGTCCCGGAGTTGGACACGGTGACGGGTGTTACATTTAGTGGTATCAGAGCTATGGTTTAGTTGGTTCTCGGACTAACATAGCATGTGTGAGAGTCTAGTTATACATGCCACCAATATGTGATAGTGTGATGCCTTCCAACGTGATTGAGGATAATCTTATTAAAAGAGAAGTACTCTCCAACAGAGCTATATTCGACCATTTGATAGTGATACTGAAGTATTTGAATAAAGTGTAGCTATGATGAGTTAAACTCAGAAAAGTATGAATAAGAATTCGTAATGTGTATATACGATAATGTGTGAAACGAAAGTTTATACAGTGATATGCTTATTCATATTTTTCTAACCTTCACATACTGTAGCATGCTTGACAAAACTTGATTAGTGAATGTGATAAGTAAGTTATTCAAATTTTGTAGAATGTATGAATGAGTGCACTTGTTTGAATGAGATAACTGAAAATTTTATGCCAGAAAAATATGAATGATAAATTATTTGAAGTGGGTAGTATAGTTATAATGACATATGTTGATAATGAAAAATGTGTCATATGTATATATATATATATATATATATATATATGTGTGTGAGAATTGAGTTAGAGGCTGTACAACCTCACCTCCTTACCGATGAGGTGTTTATAACGGAAATTCATGAGAATCGTGTTGATTAAGTTCCTAAGTGTGGAATCAAAGAGTTCAGTTATAGAATAATTATAGAAATGATCAAAGACTAAGGATGGTTGACAAATGAAGGACATAATTAGAGAAATATCAGATTGACTCAAGAATTATTTGGTTTATACAATATCATAATTAGTGAAAAATTTAACTTTGATAAATCGACTTATTCAGATAAGATACTGAATGGAAGTATTAACTGAAATTTTTCTGAACTGATTTTCTTTAGTGAAAGAAATAATGTGGAAAAATGTGGGGGCAGAATTAGTCAGAAGAATTATGTTTGACATGTGAAGATCTTTAAATATGATAGTCATAGTTGAGCAGTTTACAACTATCTCTTCTGGGCATTTTATGTTTTTGTATCTTTTCAGAGACAATTATGATTGCTTGTTTTATGAGTAAAGAATCGTCAGTTTGATTGATCTATGATTGGTATATCGTCAGTTTGATTGATCTATGATTGGTATATCGTCAATCTGATTGATCTATGATTGGTATTCCACTATCTTTTATTGAAATTTAATTTCATTACGTCTGAGATAAGAGTTGACAATGAACTTATATGAAATGATTCTACTGTTTCTTTTGGCTATTGTTCTATTTATATCTGAATAAAATATGTTTTATCTCTATTATAATCGACTTTGGAACACAATGGAATTATAATTTTTCAGTGACGCACCAATGAACGGATTTGAATGTGTATATTCTCTAGAATGTAAAGTAATGGTTCATGTTTTCAGACAGTTAATATTACATTAAAAAGAGTTGTTCGGTTAGTAATTTAGAGATTTTCTGAAAATATCGTCTTGAAAAAAGATAATTTAGTGCTGTTGGAAATTATGAGAAATATATTAAACCTCATTCTGTTAAGATTTTCGGGGACGAAAATCCCTAAGGGGGAGAAATGTAACATCCCGAAATAAGGCCTAAACGGAACAGTGGTTTCGGGACCACAAATCCGATGTTGAGAAATTTATTTTGTTTATATTTTTATGGTCTATAATTTCACGGAATGATTTCATGAAAATCTCATTCGAAAATTTTGACGTTTGGGCACTCAATTTAGTCAAAAGGACTAAATTCTAAAAAGTGCAAAAGTTGAGTTCTACATGTTAGAGGTGTCCGATTGTTATGAAATTTTAAATTGGAGGTCCTTAAATGATTATTAGATCATTCGTTAAGTTGGTGGACAAAAATGGACATGGATGGGTATGTTTCAAAAGATTTTTTTAAGGGGCCATTTCGGTAATTTAGTGAATTAAATGAATTAAAAACAAAATTTAAATGCCAAATATGTCCATCTTCTTCATTAGGACGAAATTACAAGGGTTCTCCATAGCTAGGGTTTGTTTCAAGCTTCCAAACTCCATAATAAGTGATTCCAAGCCCTGTTTTTAATGTTCTTTACGTTTTTGGAGTCCCGGTAACTTGATTTACCTTATTCTAGCAATAATTTAACCTAGTGTTCATATTTGGAAAAATACCCATAGGTGAAATGTGTTTATTTTGGTGTTTTATGATATATTATGAAGGCTAAAATAATGTTAAACAACTTTTACTAAGCAATTTTACGTGAAAACGAGTAAAACGACATAATCGGTAAAAATACCTAATGTTCATAAGTACATGTTAGAGCGAGAATTTGATGTTGCCATAGAAGAGAAAAATGATCAGCATGCTATAAAACATAAGAATAAGGGCTGAAGTTTAATTTTCGAGTATTGGGGCAAAAGTGTAATTATGCAAAAGTTTAGAGGCAAAATTGTAATTTTGCCAAAGTTTGAGTTAGGGACTGTTTTGAGTAGTACATTAATTAAATAAGTGAAATGTGATGTTTTAGACCCCAAAAATTGAGATTTGGACCTAAAACTAGAGGAAAATCGAAAAATCGAGAAAGTTGGTAAATGACTGTTTCGGCATTCGAGTTAAGTTCGTGTGTTAATAATAATGCAATACCATGCTTGAATTGTAATTATCTATTGATATGGCATAAATTGTATGATTTAATATGTTTAGGAGAAGTTGATGGATGGTATGTATGGTATGGAAAATGTGATGTTTGTTGTCTCATGTGAAATTGAATGGCAAATTAATGTTACAAGAATTGAATGTTAAATTAATATTACATGGGTTGTATGAGTTGCAACACGGTTGAACCTGACGAGATTTCAACAAGAAAGTTTATATGTAAATAATGCATTTATTTTACTTGTACAATAATTATTTTGCTAGATATTATGGCAATCATTGGGTGATAACTAAAATATGAAAATGAATGGAATGGGAAATTCTCGATTGAACCTTCGAAAAATCGAGAGATGCAGGCAATATGTAGCTAGGTCACACGAGTGATAAGGGACTGTAACACCCTGGTTTTAGGGGCTAGATTTTTGGTGCTTAGCTCAAGTGTTGGCACACTTCAGTGTGTGGTTGGGTAAGTTTTAGGGGTCCTGAGAACCCTAGGTGGTGGTAGGTTGCCTTAGAAAATTTTTAGTTTTAGGGGCTAAAAAGGAGAACTTGGATAGAGGGGGTCTTAAGAGAATTTTTGGTGGAGTTTTGGCATAAAGAGTGGCTTGGCAGAGTGGCAAGGAGGCGCCACTTAGAGCATGGAGAAGTGACGCCATTTGCAGGGGGAAGGGGCTCAGGTTCGATTCGCAAGGGTAGCATTTGGGGCCTTGTTTTTGCGTCAAGGAGGATAGAAGCTGGGCGGTTTTTTGGATGCTTGAAAGGTGGAGAAGACTTGGTCATCTTTTTTTTAAATTTGGCTAGGTAAAAGTTTGACTCATTCAAACTTTTAAAATGGATGGAAGGGAGGTGTTTTAGGAGAGATTTTAGGATTTTTTTTGGGAGCTTGGGGCTTGGCCGAATATTATAAATAGGGGGGAGGGAGGTGCTTGTTTCATTCATCATTTGTTTCTCTCCCTTGCCAAAAAGTTCTTTCCTTCGTTTGTATTTATTTTCCCTTGTCCATTGCCGAAAGTTAGTCCAAGCAAACCCCTTTTTCATGCCATTTCTTTGTAGCCGAAAGTATCAGAGGGCTTAACCTTTTATGAACCTATATCCCTCTCCCTTCTCACCTTTTTCTTTTTAAACCTTGCTTAAACCGTAACCATCCATAGAAAACTACCATTGCTGAATATCCCAAACACTATCTAAGAGCCTTGCCGAATCATCCATTCTCACATTCTCTTCACTTTGGTTACAAGTCCCTGAGCCGAACCTTACTTCCTTGGTGGTGGTCGTTTCTAGCTGGAGCAATAGGGAGTGGTTAGCAAGGTCGTTTAGTCAGCAGTTGCAGTGGCATAGAGTAGCGTTCGGGATTCAAGTTGAGTTGGTAAGAGGTATTTATTTAGATTAAATGCTTAAGTGGTGTTTTGGGGGTTAACCTGTTTACTTGATTAAGTTTTTTATGGAGGCCACAACCAGTCAGAGTGGGCAAGGGAAGGTCCCTATTCCGAAGTTCAAGAAAAGAGCGGTTTCAGCAGTTCGGGATTGGCCACCGGGGTGTGGGCCAGCGGCAGGAGATAGCTATAGGCAGATAGCGGTAGTTTCGCTAGTCGATAGCGTCGGGATCGAGGGTTTAGAACTTCAGGTTATAAGGTGTGTAACTAACCCACTGTTTCCGGGTTTTATGTGTTATATGTTTTACTAACAAGTGCAGTAATAAGTGTGCCATATATACCCCTAAAGGGTATAGCGATGATCAGGTTAGTATCGGACCTGTTGCAATGTGATTATTTGTTTATGAGTATGTTTATGGATATTAATAAGCATGTGCATGCATTATCACGATTATAGTTGATGTGGCATGTGCATGGGTGGGTTATGAAAAGAAGGTACGGGTGTACTTCGAGTACGTGGATTGGTGTCAGCTTTGTGCTACATCGTGGATTGGCGCTGACTGAGGTCGCGTTGTGGATCTTTGCGATTTAGTTCGCGTGGTTACCTTGATTGATACCGGCTCTATGCCATATCGTGGCTTGATGGATTGCTGTGTGCTCCATCGTGGTTTGATGTTAGCTATACGCTACATCGTGGATGGCATTGGTTGCCTTTTTGGAGTGAAAAGGAGAGGGTGACTCGATAGTCCCCTGGTGTGTGGTAGGCTGGATAAGGGGGTGTGTAGCGGATGGACCCTAGGTTTGGGTTGGGTTTCATGTTGCATTATTTTGTTTATGAAATAATATGGAAATGGGCCAAGCCCAATATGACATGTGGATAGGTATGTTTTGGGAACATACGTGGAAATGGGCCAAGCCCAGTTGATATGTGGTTTATTGAGGAATGGGCCTAGCCCAGAATTTGAGTATGATTTGAATGTGGGTCAAGCCCAGATTGTGGTAATTGTTAGAATGAATATACATTACTTGTTGCATTTGATAATTGGGATATTATGTGGCTAGCATGTGGGTGGATTTCAGTGGTTAACTTACACACTGAGTCCTTATGACTCACCCAATTATTTTCAAGCATCGCAGGTGTCAAGTTGATCGGACCGGGTTGGAGTGGATACAAGGTGGCCCATGCAGAAGGGGATTTTCATGACGAAGATGTTTTACTTTATTTAATTATTTTATATTATCAGTATTTTGGAATTTTATTTGATGTAATAAGGGCCCTTTGGTTTAAAGTACTTTATATATTATTGTTACTATTGTTATTGCTATTTTGTTGATATTATCATATATTTTGTTTTCTTAAAATACATTACTATGTGAAAACGATTTTTATTATAGCAATCTTTTAATCAAAGTATTTATATATATATATATTTTTTTTCTAAAGTTATAATATGAATTATTTTTAATAACAGAAAATTTTCATGCTTTAAGTTTTAAGTAAAGAAAGGTATTTTCACTAACATAACCAGACTCGGTCGTAGTGAATGGGCCGGGTTTGGGGATGTTACAGTTTGGTATCAGAGCCAAGTTCAAAACTCGGCTTTGAGGGTTTTTTTTGGGCCCGAAACAGTTTTCAAAATGGACTTTTTGAAAAAAAGGGCTTTTATAAAAAGTTTTCAGGTTATACTGGCATGGCACCTGTACCTCCGACCCGAAGTCCACCAGGTAAGTACTTCTAGCTTTTAAAATGATTTTTCGGTGTGATCTATTATGGGCTTAGAGTGGGCTCGTAGATTAGAATATTAAGGCTATTGGACCCTAGGATTAGTTTACTCAAACATATGCATAAAACTTAAGGTTATTAAACAAACCTGTGAAGTAAGTCGCCGAGTTAAGGTGTGGTAACCACTGTACGCATGTCTAGGAGTGGCATTCAGTAAGAGCTTGGTATTTAAGCAGTCCTAGCGACTCACCTCCTCTTTACTCGAATCCTACCTGGTGCGTAGCTACGGTTCACCTTAACCAAGAGGACTTGTTCACAGGCTGAACTAATTATTAAAACCCGAAAGGGAATTAGCCTTGCTGTTTTCTAAATTCCCTGTTTTTAAATTTTCAAATTTACCCCTCTGGTTTGTGAAACCTTAAATCTGATTTTGAAGGACGTTTTTCTTTCGATTTAGAAAATTACCAAAATGCCCTTAGTGGCAAAATTACCAAAACGCCCCTGTATTGCAAAATTACTGTACTACCCTCAAATTTTGATAAAATGCTCTTTATCTTGCAAAATACTAAAATCCAAGTTTTCAAAATATTAGGATACTCTGATTTGTGGAAATTTACGAAAATACCCCTGGTTGACAAAATTACCGAAATGCCCTTGGTTTCTAAATTTTCAAATTTCTCTCAACTTCTACTGAAATATTCCTACTTTACTAAATATCAGAAAATTCTATTTTGTAAAATGTTGTGATATCTCAATTTTGAGAATTTACGAAAATGCCCATGATTTCCAAAATTACGAAAATGACCCTACTTTCTGAAATTTTTGCAACACCCTTTGTTTGAGAAACAAAATTTTCAAGATGACTCCTGAGATTTGCAAATTTTGAAAAAACTCTAAGTTGGAAAAACTATTTTCAAAATTGACCCTGAGTTATTACCGAAATACCTCTTTAGGAAAAATGACGAAATTACCCCTGGGTAGGAAAAAGAAACTTGATTGCTCGAAAGAACTACTCTCGGAACCTTCATTGCATAAAATTGCTCGTGGATAAAACAGTGAAACAATAATTTCTAATCCATAAAACTTTCTAAACAGATTAAATCGAAGCGCTAGAGATGAGTTCTAGGGGACGCGGTAGAGGTAGAATGACAGCTTCGGAACCAGTAGGGTCTGGCTATGGGTCAGAAAGCGAAGTGCCGCCAGCAGTGGATGTAGAGGAACAAGATCCGATAAGTGAAGAGGACGCAATGTCGCAGGCTATGTTACGCGTGCTTCAGCAAGTGGCAAGAGCTAGTAGGGGAAATGGAGCTCGGAAGTCAGTGTCCGAGAGACTTAGGTCGAACGGGGCTGAAGTTTTTAGAGGAGTGTCGGGAACGGCTCTGAATGTAGCGGAGTATTGGCTAGAAGGAGCCGAGAGAATTATGGACGACTTGGATTGTGCCCCAGAGGAAAAGTTGAAAGGTGCTGTTTCGCTACTTCGGGACGAGGCTTATCGATGGTGGCTCACTGTCAAACAAGGTGTACCGGCAGATCGATTGGATTGGGATTACTTTAAGGAAAAGTTTGAAGGAAAATACGTTGGAGCAAGCTACTTAGATGCGCAAAGGAAGGCATTTCTAAATCTGGTGCAAGGAAATAAGTCGATAGCGGAATACGAAGCAGAATTTGTACGGCTAAGTCAGTATGCTAAGGGAATTGTGGCCACTGACTATGAGAGGTGCGTCCGGTTTGAAGACGGATTGCGAGATGAACTCCGAGTGCTGATCGCTCCGCAGAGGGAAAGAGACTTCGCGGCGCTAGTGGAGAAAGCTCGTATAGCCGAAGAAGTTAAGAGGACGGTAAGGGAAAACCGAGGAAAGAATAGGAACGAGAATAAGAGAAGTGTTGGATGGTCAGCATCGTTTGGAGATGCTCAGAAAAGATCGAGAGTTGGGAATACGGTACATACACCCGTGCCAGTTGCTGAGAATCGGAATTGTCTCTGTGCTCGATGTGGAAGACCTCACACAGGAGAGTGTTGGGGGAATAGTAAAACATGCTTTCGGTGCGGATCTAAGGCACATCTGGTTAAGAACTGTCCTCGATCAACGAGGGGTCATGGTTCAAGCCATGGAGGGAATGGTTCCAGTCAGAATCAACCAAGGAGGTGATGTCAGGTAAGCTCCTCTGCTTTGGTGCATGCTTTAATTGCTTTGCTTGCTTGTGGGAATAGCTCTTTTCTGAGTTGCTTTGAATTTTGAGTGCGAACTTAGAGACTATGATTGGGAAGTATGTTAGCTCTTTAAGATCAGAGTGCGCAGCCATAGCGTAGCGGGAGGAATTGGACTGTTAGTTTAGACAAGTAATTTCGGGGACGAAATTATTTTAAGGAGGGTAGAATTGTAACACCCTGGTTTTAGGGGCTAGATTTTTGGTGCTTAGCTCAAGTGTTGGCACACTTCAGTGTGTGGTTGAGTAAGTTTTAGGGGTCCTGAGAACCCTAGGTGGTGGTAGGTTGCCTTAGAAAATTTTTAGTTTTAGGGGCTAAAAAGGAGAACTTGGATAGAGGGGGTCTTAAGAGAATTTTTGGTGGAGTTTTGGCATAAAGAGTGGCTTGGTAGAGTGGCAAGGAGGCGCCACTTAGAGCATGGAGAAGTGACGCCATTTGCAGGGGGAAGGGGCTCAGGTTCGATTCGCAAGGGTAGCATTTGGGGCCTTGTTTTTGCGTCAAGGAGGATAGAAGCTGGGCGGTTTTTTGGATGCTTGAAAGGTGGAGAAGACTTGGTCATCTTTTTTTTAAATTTGGCTAGGTAAAAGTTTGACTCATTCAAACTTTTAAAATGGATGGAAGGGAGGTGTTTTAGGAGAGATTTTAGGATTTTTTTTGGGAGCTTGGGGCTTGGCCGAATATTATAAATAGGGGGGAGGGAGGTGCTTGTTTCATTCATCATTTGTTTCTCTCCCTTGCCAAAAGGTTCTTTCCTTCATTTGTATTTATTTTCCCTTGTCCATTGCCGAAAGTTAGTCCAAGCAAACCCCTTTTTCATGCCATTTCTTTGTAGCCGAAAGTAGCAGAGGGCTTAACCTTTTATGAACCTATATCCCTCTCCCTTCTCACCTTTTTCTTTTTAAACCTTGCTTAAACCGTAACCATCCATAGAAAACTACCATTGCTGAATATCCCAAACACTATCTAAGAGCCTTGCCGAATCATCCATTCTCACATTCTCTTCACTTTTGTTACAAGTCCCTGAGCCGAACCTTACTTCCTTGGTGGTGGTCGTTTCTAGCTGGAGCAATAGGGAGTGGTCAGCAAGGTCGTTTAGTCAGCAGTTGCAGTGGCATAGAGTAGCGTTCGGGATTCAAGTTGAGTTAGTAAGAGGTATTTATTTAGATTAAATGCTTAAGTGGTGTTTTGGGGGTTAACCTGTTTACCTGATTAAGTTTTTTATGGAGGCCACAACCAGTCAGAGTGGGCAAGGGAAGGTCCCTATTCCGAAGTTCAAGAAAAGAGCGGTTTCAGCAGTTCGGGATTGGCCACCGGGGTGTGGGCCAGCGGCAGGAGATAGCTATAGGCAGATAGCGGTAGTTTCGCTAGTCGATAGTGTCGGGATCGAGGGTTTAGAACTTCAGGTTATAAGGTGTGTAACTAACCCACTGTTTCCGGGTTTTATGTGTTATATGTTTTACTAACAAGTGCAGTAATAAGTGTGCCATATATACCCCTAAAGGGTATAGCGATGATCAGGTTAGTATCGGACCTGTTGCAATGTGATTATTTGTTTATGAGTATGTTTATGGATATTAATAAGCATGTGCATGCATTATCACGATTATATTTGATGTGGCATGTGCATGGGTGGGTTATGAAAAGAAGGTACGGGTGTACTTCGAGTACGTGGATTGGTGTCAGCTTTGTGCTACATCGTGGATTGGCGCTGACTGAGGTCGCGTTGTGGATCTTTGCGATTTAGTTCACGTGGTTACCTTGATTGATACCGGCTCTATGCCATATCGTGGCTTGATGGATTGCTGTGTGCTCCATCGTGGTTTGATGTTAGCTATACGCTACATCGTGGATGGCATTGGTTGCCTTTTTGGAGGGAAAAGGAGAGGGTGACTCGATAGTCCCCTGGTGTGTGGTAGGCTGGATAAGGGGGTGTGTAGCGGATGGACCCTAGGTTTGGGTTGGGTTTCATGTTGCATTATTTTGTTTATGAAATAATATGGAAATGGGCCAAGCCCAATATGACATGTGGATAGGTATGTTTTGGGAACATACGTGGAAATGGGCCAAGCCCAGTTGATATGTGGTTTATTGAGGAATGGGCCTAGCCCAGAATTTGAGTATGATTTGAATGTGGGTCAAGCCCAGATTGTGGTAATTGTTAGAATGAATATACATTACTTGTTGCATTTGATAATTGGGATATTATGTGGCTAGCATGTGGGTGGATTTCAGTGGTTAACTTACACACTGAGTCCTTATGACTCACCCAATTATTTTCAAGCATCGCAGGTGTCAAGTTGATCGGACCGGGTTGGAGTGGATACAAGGTGGCCCATGCAGAAGGGGATTTTCATGCCGAAGATGTTTTACTTTATTTAATTATTTTATATTATCAGTATTTTGGAATTTTATTTGATGTAATAAGGGCCCTTTGGTTTAAAGTACTTTATATATTATTGTTACTATTGTTATTGCTATTTTGTTGATATTATCATATATTTTGTTTTCTTAAAATACATTACTATGTGAAAACGATTTTTATTATAGCAATCTTTTAATCAAAGTATTTATATATATATATATTTTTTTCTAAAGTTATAATATGAATTATTTTTAATAACAGAAAATTTTCATGCTTTAAGTTTTAAGTAAAGAAAGGTATTTTCACTAACATAACCAGACTCGGTCGTAGTGAATGGGCCGGGTTTGGGGATGTTACAGGGACCTTCACCGTGTGCACAAGAAAGCTACTAGATGGCAAAATTTGATATGTAGCTAGGCCACATGGATGATAAGGGACTTTCACCATGTGTGCAAGAAAGCTACGGGATAATAATTTCATATGTAACTAGGTCACATGTGTAATACTGTGTGTATACCATGTGTACAAGAAAGTTACGGCTTATGAGTAGCTAGGTCACATGAGTGGTTCCTTGTGTTGGACACCATGTAGACAAGAAAGCTATGAGATGGAATGGCTAGGTCACATGGGTGATAAGGGACCCTCACCATGTGTACAAGAAAGCCGAATTATGGTAGGTGGAGCTATGTGCTAAGACCATCGAGTATCGGGCGTTTTCTGAAGTGGTTCAACAAGATAATTTACTAATGATGATTGGTGCGATTATGTTATGAATAAGTGCAAGTGTGAATGTGACCAATTGAGAAATGTGGTAAATTCAAGTATGAACAATATGTTCGATATGTAATCGGAAATTGGAAAGGTTGGTATAAGCAAGTGATGAACACAACTAAAGTGAAAGAGAGCAGAAATTTACAATAAAACTGTTTGGACAGCAGCAGTGACATGAGTTTGAAATATCACTAAAAATAGTACAGATTAAATTATAAGTTGGATGTGATATTTATTTAAAGCTTATTGAGTCTATTTTCATATGAAAGAAACATAGCAAACAAATGATTCGTATATTTTGAGATATTTGAACTTTTGTGAGACTGGTTCAGAATGATTACCTAATCCCCTGTTCTGCCTTGGAAAAATCATTACAAAAATAATTGTGGGATATAATTTATATGCCTGAAATCATGAATGAGTCTATTTTCAAATGAACTAAATAAAAAGGTCATATGAACTCTGTACGAGGAGAAAATTTATTCGTAGTGAAGAGAGGTCAGAATAGTCGAACAGTAAAACTGGAATCTTTAATGAATAAACTGTATTGATTGGCTAAACCAAAAATTCTGGAAATTTTATGGGAAGAAGATATGTGAGTCTAGTTTCATAGAAAATTAACGGATCTTAATTTGGAGTTCCGTAGCTCCAGATATAAATAATTTAATGACTATAACTCAAGAAAACAGCTTAACTGGAATTTGAATAAATAGGAAGAATATGAAAATAGCATGTTATCACATTGCTTAACTGGAATTTGAATAAGTGCATTTTGTAAAAGGGTTCTCGATGATAGCTACACCGATAACTCATTTATTGCAAAAAGATGTGAAGTTTGAGTGGTCAGAGAAATGTCAATAGAGTTTTGATCAATTGAAAGCACTGTTAATCGAAGCACCAGTTTTAGTTCAGCCTAAGTCGGGTAAAAAATTTTGTTTCAGTGACGTGTCATTGAGGTTTGGGATGTGTATTAATGCAAGAAGGAAAAGTGATAGCTTACGCTTCCAGACAGTTAAAATCGAATGAAAAGAATTATCCGACACACGACTTAGAGTTGTTATTGTTTTCGCGTTGAAAATTTGGAAACATTATTTGTACAGTGAGAACTGCCGCATAGTTACCGACCATAAGAGCTTGAAATATCTTATGTCTCAGATAGATTTGAATTTGCGACAACGAAGATGGCTTGAACAATTGAAAGACTGAGTTAGTGATTGATTATCATCCGGGAAAACGAATGTAGTCGTGGATGCTCTGAGTAGAAAATCTTTGTTTGCTTTGCGGGCGATGAACACACAGTTAACCTTGTGTGATGATGGTTCAATTTTAGCTGAGTTAAAAGCTAAATTAGTATTTCTTCAGTAAATTTGTGAGGCTCAGAAATGTGATAATGAATTGCAAGCTAAAAGAGTATAGTGCGAGTCGACAATTGATTTAGATTCTCAGATTGGATCCGATGATTGTTGTAACACCCCAAACCCGGCCTAGACGTTACGACCGGATCTGGCATGTCACATGAAAGGAATGTCTAAAAACTGTGCGTTCGTTAAAAAGTTCGTATTCTTTATATTTGTTGTGAAAAATTGAGTTTAAGTAATTTTGAATAAGAAACGGTTTATTAACATTTTAGGAAAATCTCAAACTAAACATTTAAAATAATTAGCAGTAACCAAATTAAAAGCTAAAATCAAATAAAATACCATAGGCCTTATTACATAACAAAAACCCAAATAAAAATAATCTTAAAATAAGATAAAAATCAAAATTACTAAAGTTCACGAGTAGTATCTCCAATGTATGGCCACCCCCGAGTCCTCTACGGCTCCCAATCCTCTATCGCTGGGAATTACCTGAAACATTTAAAAAGAGGGGGTGAGTTTACGAAAACTCTGTGTGTACACCCTCATCAGTAAGAACATGCATCAAAACAATCCGGGCCGAAGCCCATTACAATAACGGTGGCAATTGGGCCTTAGCCCAAAATAGCCTCGGTTGGGCCTTAACCCATATCAAATGTCACATATCATATATATAAATCAAGGTCTAAGCCCATCTCAGTAATATAATCCATATATAAAAAGCATTAATGCCCATACCAGCCGAACACTCCGTCTCCTGTCCAACCGTGCACTCCTGTGAGGATTTAATCGACCCACCCATCCGAACACTCCTTATGTAACACCGGTTGTGGCATTACCTTAACGGTGCAGCATAGCTGCTCGGTGGCTAAAAAGCCTTCGGTGGATCCACAGTCGTCAAGCGACCATGCGATCCTATTTGCACTTCCCCTTTCAATATCATATCCCAAGCCCATGCAACATGTCATGACATAATAATTCGTGTATGCAGTATAACATGTATGCAAATCATATATCAAATATAACGTATGAAACGAATTACCATCATAATCAGAATAATAATATATGACATAATCAAGCTAACCAACCTCTAAGGGTATAACAGTAATTTTACCTACTAGGGATATTTTCGTAATTTACCCACCAAGGGTATTTCGGTAATCTCGCACCTGCAATGGCCTTTCTATAGGCCCAAATGTCACCTCGAGCGACTCGGTTACCATTTCCGATCGTACCGGACTATTGGGCCTAAAACCCAATTTTGGCCCATTCGGGCCCGCACGCTCGTGTGGCCCACCTAACCCAAATCTAGCCACATATATGAGATTCACCTAGTCTATTTCACTATATACCAACATTTTATTCAACTGGGCCTACGGGCCCATTGGGCCCACTTCGGCCCATCGCGGCCCAAGCAGCCTCAACCTACAAGAATACTACTGATGGCCTCAACTATCGCGTCGAAGCCCCACACGTGCGCTTGCGCGCTCGTGTGGCTACTATTGCCGTGACCGGCACTTCGGCATTTGCCGCTCTACAACTAGAGTAGAGAGAGTTACACACCTGATAGGAATCTGGTGCTAAACCGCGCTGCGACCACTCCTGTGCCCAAACGCCCACCAAGGTATGTTAACTCTCCTCCTGGAATGCTCTTTATATAGCTAGCTCTTCACCTTCCTTCTTTGTATATTTCCGATGTGGGATCCCTTTGTCAGTAGAGTTTAAATCCAACTCAAACTCTTCCCGACCAATTCGCAAAATAAATACTCCCTTGCTTTTCATAAGATTCGAACCCAGGCTCCCTTGCAACATAATCCACGCCGCTAACCACTTGGCCACAAGCTCCTCTTGTGTCTAAAACCATGCGCAATAAAATATGAATCTATAGCCAAATTCTAAGGTCCATGTAAAAAGAAAACCAAAAATGTAAGAGCCAAGATTTGAACCTTGGACCTCCTTCCTTCCTTGTGGCGTCACCCCCTTGTCTCTTATGTGGCGTCACTTTGCCACTACACCACACACTCCACTTGTGTCATTTTCTCCACATTTTATTCTTAAAGCCTACCTACCAACTCCCAGGGTTTTTTCCACCTAAAACCAATATTTCCCTAAAGCCAAAGTTTAATCCCAGGACTTCATAGAAGCCCTCTAACCTTCCAAAATCACTTACCTAATAGGTCCAAACTTGTATTTAAGCCGATCTCTTGTTCTAAAAAAATTTTAAACGCTACTACGCTCAAGGCCCATTGGGCCTAATTCTCCTAAGCTCAATTTCAGGATGTTACAAATCTACCCTCCTTAAAGAAATTTCGTCCTCAAAATTTCCAACTATCTAATAGCCACACAACACTGGTTATACCACTACGCTTCTACTGCGCACTCTGATCTTAATAACATTAATATACTTTTAACTAGAATTTAAAACTCCTACACATACTCAAAAACACCTAGCCATTAAAACAGACAAATATTTCATACGCAACCAACTCTATATCCGAACATCATCCAAACCAAACACAAAATAGATACCAGAAATACAACATATAACAAAGCAAAGTATCAGGAAACTTACAGTGCGGATTGGTGCCGGAAACTCGAGTGTTATACTTCCAGAAAAGAGATATATTTTTCTCAACCATTTTCCAAACCATCCTTTGAAAACATTTTTGAACCCAAACCCACAGCCGAGTTTTTGAACCTAGGCTCTGATACCACAATTATAACACCCCAAACCCGGCCTAGACGTTGCGACCGGATCTGGCATGTCACATGAAAGGAATGTCTAAAAACTGTGCGTTCGTTAAAAAGTTTGTATTCTTTATATTTGTTGTGAAAAATCGAGTTTAAGTAATTTTGAATAAGAAACGGTTTATTAACATTTTAGGAAAATCTCGAATTAAACATTTAAAATAATAAGCAGTAACCAAATTAAAAGCTAAAATCAAATAAAATACCATAGGCCTTATTACATAACAAAAACCCAAATAAAAATAATCTTAAAATAAGATAAAAATCAAAATTACTAAAGTTCACGAGTAGTATCTCCAATGTATGGCCACCCCGGAGTCCTCCACGTCTCCCAATCCTCTATCGCTAGGAATTACCTGAAACATTTAAAAAGAGGGGGTGAGTTTACGAAAACTCTGTGTGTACACCCTCATCAGTAAGAACATGCATCAAAACAATTCGGGCCGAAGCCCATTACAATAACGGTGGCAATTGGGCCTTAGCCCAAAATAGCCTCGGTTGGGCCTTAACCCATATCAAATGTCACATATCATATATATAAATCTAGGTCTAAGCCCATCTCAGTAATATAATCCATATATATAATGCATTAATGCCCATACCAACCGAACACTCCGTCTCCTGTCCAACCGTGCACTCCTGTAGGGATTTAATCGACCCACCCATCCAAACACTCCTTATGTAACACCGGTTGCGGCATTACCTTAACGGTGCAGCATAGCTGCTCGGTGGCTAAAAAGCCTTCGGTGGATCCACAGTTGTCAAGCTACCATGCGATCCTATTTGCACTTCCCCTTTCAATATCATATCCCAAGCCCATGCAACATGTCATGACATAATAATTCGTGTATGCAGTATGACATGTATGCAAATCATATATCAAATATAACGTATGAAACGAATTACCATCATAATCAGAATAATAATATACGACATAATCAAGCTAACCAACCTCTAAGGGTATAACAGTAATTTTACCTACTAGGGATATTTTCGTAATTTACCCACCAAGGGTATTTCGGTAATCTCACACCTACAATGGCCTTTCCATAGGCCCAAATGTCACCCCGAGTGACTCGGTTACCATTTCCGATCGTACCGGACTATTGGGCTTAAAACCCAATTTTGGCCCATTCGAGCCCACACGCTCGTGTGGCCCACCTAACACAAATCTAGCCATGTATATGAGATTCACCTAGTCTAGTTCACAATATACTAACATTTTATTCAACTGGGCCCACGGGCCTATTGGGCCCACTTCGGCCCATCGCGGCCCAAGCAGCCTCAACCTACAAGAATACTACTGATGGCCTCAACTACCGCGTCGAAGCCCCACACGTGCGCTTGCGCGTTCGTGTGGCTACTATTGACGTGACCAGTACTTCGGCATTTGCCGCTCTACAACTAGAGTAGAGAGAGTTACACACCTGATAGGAATCTGGTGCTAAACCGCGCTGCGACCACTCCTGTGCCCAAACGCCCACCAAGATATGTTAACTCTCCTCCTGGAATGCTCTTTATATAGCTAGCTTTTCACCTTCCTTCTTTGTATCTTTCCGAGGTGGGATCCCTTCGTCAGTAGAGTTTAAATCCAACTCAAACTCTTCCCGACCAATTCGCAAAATAAATACTCCCTTGCTTTTCATGAGATTCGAACCCAGGCTCCCTTGCAACATAATCCACGCCGCTAACCTCTTGGCCACAAGCTCCTCTTGTGTCTAAAACCATGCGCAATAAAATATGAATCTATAGCCAAATTCTAAGGTCCATGTAAAAAGAAAACCAAAAATGCAAGAGCCAAGATTTGAACCTTGGACCTCCTTCCTTCCTTGTGGCGTCACCCCCTTGTCTCTTATGTGGCGTCACTTTGCCACTACACCACACACTCCACTTGTGTCATTTTCTCCACATTTTATTCTTAAAGCCTACCTACCAACTCCCAGGTTTTTTCCACCTAAAACCAATATTTCCCTAAAGCCAAAGTTTGATCCCGGGACTTCATAGAAGCCTTCTAACCTTCCAAAATCACTTACCTAATAGGTCCAAACTTGTATTTAAGCCGATCTCTTATTCTCAAAAATTTTAAACGCTACTACGTTCAAGGCCCATTGGGCCCAATTCTCCTAGGCCCAATTTTAGGATGTTACAATTGTTTACTGTTTCGTGGTAGAGTTTGTGTGCCGAAGAATCCTGAGCCTATACAGTAAATTTTATACGAAGCACACAATGGTTGCTTATCTGTTCATCCGGGGAGTTCTAAAATGTATAGTGATCTGAAACAGATGTACTGGTGGTCGGGCATGGAAAAAGACATTTCAGAATTTGTGTCGAGATATTTGATTTGTCAACAAGTTAAAGCCGAATATCAAGTGCCTTCGGGACTACTACAGCTAGTGATGATACCAGAGTGAAAATGGGATAGAGTTACGATGGATTTCGTATCGGGGTTACCATATCTCCAAAAATGAAAGATGCTATTTGGATTGTTGTTGATCATTTGACAAAATCTACATATTTTATCCTGATACGTACAGACTTTTCACTTGATAGATGAGTTGAATTGTACATCTCTGAGATTGTCAAATTGCACGGGGTTCCAATTTCCATTATTTCGTATAGAGATCTAAGGTTTACGTATCTATTTTGGAAAAAAATTGCAAGAAGCTTTGGGTAAGCGGTTGCACTTTAGTACTGCATTCCATACTCAAAAGGATGTTCAATTCAAGAGAGTGATTCGAATTCTTGAAGATATGCTTCATTGCTGTGTTTTAGAGTTTGAAGGCAACTGGGAAAAATATATACCGTTGGTTTAATTTGCATATAACAATAGTTTTCAATCGAATATAAAGATGGCACCGTATGAAGCTTTATATGGTCGCAAATGTCTAACTCCATTTGATCAGAGAGACCAAAGAGAAAGTGAAAGTAATTCGCGACAGTTTGAAAGCAGCATCAGATCGAAAAAAATCATATGCAGATTTGAAACGTGCAGATATTGAATTTCAAATCGGCGACAAAGTGTTTTTGAAAGTATCGTCGTGGAAGAAGATTTTTTGATTTGGTCACAAAGGAAAATTGAGTCTATGATTTATCGGGCCGTATGAGATTATCGAGAGAATAGGGCCATTGGCATATCAGCTAGCTTTACCATCAGAGCTAGAAAATATTCATAATGTGTTTCATGTGTCGATGTTACGACGGTACCGATCGAACCCATCACACATAATTTCGCTGGTAGAGGTTGAAATTCAACCCTATATGTCGTGTAACGAAGAACTGATTAGAATTTTAGGTCGAGAGATTAAAGAATTAATAAACAAAAGCATAGCTTTAGTGAAGGTACTTTGGAAAAATCATGGTGTTGAAGAAGCTACGTGGGAACCCGAGGAAGATATGAGAAAACAATACCCTAGCCTATTTACTGGTAAGATTTTCGGGGATGAAAATTCCTAAGGGGGAGAGTTGTAACAGCCCATTTTCAATGGAATCAGAACAGTGGTTTTAGGACCACAAATTTGAGGTCAAAATATTTATTTTATTATTATTTTAGTGTCTACAGTATGTTAATTGAGTCATATGAAAATTTCGTTAAAGAATTGAATCGTTTGCATGCTCAATTCGATAAAATGGACTAAATCACATAAAGTACAAAACTGGAGTTCTATTAGTTAAAAGGATTTAATAGCTATGAAATTAAATTTTTGGAGGGTTTATATTGTAAATGGACCATTTTTTATTTAAGTGGTCAAAGATGGACATTAAATATGTGAATTTTAAAACCATTTTTTATTTGAGTGGTCAAAGATGGACATTAAATAGGTGAATTTTAACTTAAAAACAAAGGTTAAATTTGTTATTCATTAATTAAGTATAGTAAAATAATAGAAACAAGATATCATCTTTATTTTTTTGTTCATCTTCCACCGAAAATAGAACTAGGAAACTCCATTGAAGGAGCTTAATCATTCGGCTATTCAAGTCCCTTGCATGGTATGATTTTTATCTCGTTTTAATGATTTCTATGTTTTTTGAGTCGTTGTAGCTTAATCTAGCTAGCCCAGTGACTAATTTTTGAAACTGTTAAAAGTCTAGGGTTTTACCATTGACGAATGTGTATGTATTTTGATGTTTGATTGTAGAATATGAATCGTTGTTGTTAGATAAACAACATTTGTTAAGTGATTTTTGATAAAATTTTCAATAAGGGATTAAATTGAGAAATGTGAAAATTATGTGGTAAATATGTGAAATAATGAAAATTATGGGTTGCTATGGATATATATATAATTTGGCTAGCTTGGGTGTGGGTTAAATTGAATGAATTTGTAGTTTTATGAGTTAGGGACTAAATTGTAAAGATGTTAAATATAAAGGGGGAAAATAATAATTTTTCCATAATATGAATTTTGGGTTAAACTGAAAAGAATGATATTTAAATAAGTTAAATTTGATTATATATAGATCAAGAAAACCGAAGTTCGAAATTAGATCAGGGGAAAAACAAAATAGTGGATTGATAGCTCTATTCTCTCCGTATAAATTCTAGGTAAGTTCGTATGTTAATAAATATTAATGTCATTGATAAACCATATAATGTACATATTTTAATCCCACATTTAGCATCCTTTTGGATGATTTATTCCCTCAATTGTGGAATTTGGTGCTCCTAATCCTTTAATTTCATGTTTTATACTTAGGAGAGCACCCGAAGATGAAAAAGAACGAGAAGCGGGCCAAAACGGAGAAAATGGGCCAAGGTGTGAAATTCACACGGCCTGGGCCCAAGTCACACTGCCATGCCTCTTTAACAGACCCGACCACTGCCTGAATTCGATTCACACGGCCGTGCCACACGGGCGTGTCCCTGACGTGACCTGTTTTAATTCTATTCGGAATAGGGTACTTAGAGGCAAAGAACGACATTCCAAAAGCCTATATAAACACCCTAGAGTCCAACCTCAAGGGGGTTCAAGTAGGCTGCGGAGCCAAGCCAGAGAGGTCAGAATTGTGGGATTTACTCGAAGAAAGTCAGTTGATTCATCTCAAGAAGCCAGAATCGTACTCAAGACGGAAGATCTTCCCTTCAATTTCCTTTAGGGGGTTTTAGGGTTTTTCTTATGTTTTGTTTTATACTTTCTTTTGAGATGTATTCTTTTATAATTATGAACTAAACCCTTCAAATACATGAGGGGGATGAAACCTAAGACGGATCTTGGTATTGTTTTCTGAACTATATGATAAATACTTGATTTTTTCTTAATTATGTGTTGTTAATTCTTGTTTTGATATTTCAGGATATTGATTCAAGTATTGATGCCCTTAGGCAGTGAAGGAATATTCCCTGTTTAAGAGTAGATCTAGCATAGTTAAGCGGAGTTGATCGCAACCCTAGAGATAGGATGACGAAAATCTACCGGATTAGGGTCAAACCTAATATGGGAGTCCATAGATAGAGTTAATGCAATTCTAGGGGTTTTAATTAGAAAGAGATTTCAATTAATCAACCTAGGGTTAGACATTAGTAGCCTCGAGAGAGGTATTAATATAAATTAGGGAATCCTACGGATCAAGTCAAGTGAATAAATCGTCTGGTTTAGAGTTAGATAACAAGTGAAGTCTAGGTGGATTCTTCCTCGGGTATTGTCTTAATTAATTGGTTTTTCCCAAAAGTATTTCCCCAATTCCTTCTCTGTGTCTTAGCATCTTCAGCTTAGTAGTTAGTTAATTTTAGGTTAAACAACAATTCCCTTAATTCTTAGGCTAAATAATAAAAAAAAAAAGTCAGTATTAGTACTTTTGGTTCCCTTGGGTTCGACAATCTGGTCTTGCCACTAAACTATGCTACTGTTCGATAGGTGCGCTTGCCTCAATCGTGGTGATAGTTAGTTTCTAGGCTCGATCATTCATTATATAAATTTTAAGACTTTCCCACCACCATCAGTCATTGCGTTTTAAATGTTTTATTATTACATTATTGATGAATACGACTTCACGAAAATATTCGACGAGGATTTGGCGACATATGAAATCTCGGTTGAACCATAAGAATAGATAGGATACAAATGACATGTCATTAGGGGTTATTGTGTTTCGGGTGTTGGTCCGTACGTTTTACCGGTGGCTGAGTTTTCCAGCATGTGTTGCGGTTACTCATTAGCTTGTGTGAGCAGCACCGTGTAGTTACGTCTTGACCATCAGCTTGTGTGAGCAGACCTGGTGATAGCTCGAGAGTGAGCATTATATGAGATATGAGATTGAGATGGTTTTGACCTTGTACTGGCACTTAGGGTGTGAGATTCCCGAGTATTTGATATTATTCCAAATGGTTCAACGGGTATATTGAGGATATGAAAGGGTAAGAGATTGATACGTATTAGTGCAGGTATGTACGTAAATCATATAAGCATTGAATCCATGAAATTTGTGAGTTTCATAATTAACTATGTGAATGAATATATGTTAGCCTTGTGAATAAATGGAGTTATAGTATATTATGTTTATATTACTTAAATTGTGAATGAATGGTAAGTTATTGTAACACCCTATACCCGAGACCGATGCTAGGACTGGATACGAGACATTACCATGCTTAAACTCACTTAAACATGTACTTACGGGCTGTAAAATTTTGAACCAACTTAAAACTTTTCTTTCTTGAACATAACATGCATATTATGGGCCTACGAGGCCTTAAAAATTTATCTGAACGCCTCCGGACACTTCATCTAACTCTCATCTTAGAAGCAGGGTTCACATGCCCATGTTGCTTGAGCACACGCCCGTGTACTCATTTACACGTCCATGCCTGCAACCGTGGAAGGTTTCTGACTTTATTCACACGACTTTGACACGCCCGTGTCTACCAACCGTGTGAAGCTACTGACTTCAACCACATGGCCTAAGCACACGCCCATGATTTGAACGTGTGTCTCACACGGCTCATACACATGACCGTGCAAAATGACTGTGGTCTAACTTGATTTAAAACATTAAGGTGCAGGGTTAACACGGTTTAGACACACGCCCGTGTGTCTAACCGTGTAGGCAATTAGAGGCTATTTACCAAGTCATTTGCCTCCCTTAAATTAAGATCAACTCAACTTCAACCAATACAAATCATTAATAATATAACTTTTATGAACATTACTACATATTTCATTGACATCTATATACAAACAACTTAAACAAGTTTGGCCAACCACTTAGCCATATACAAAAGAATAATAACTTGATAGCCTATATAATGGCCTTACAAAAAAACATGTTCTCAAAATGAATGATTCCTATACATGCCATACTTAGTAATATAATTTGGCTATACCAAAATATGGGTCGATAGTGTGCTATGAGCTCCGACTCCAATGATCCACAATTTAGCTTGGCGGGACTACATAAAAAGAAACAATCAAAGACGTAAGCATTTAGCTTAGTAAGTTTGCATGTATAACACATTAAAAAAATAAACTTGCTTCATATAAACCATTTGACATAAGAATGGTATCATTATCTCTTCCATAAAGCTTACTTACTCATACATGATTCTTACTTGTCCCATGGTACTTACTAATCTCATACTTGTAAGGTAACAAGGTGCCTGTATCTCTTGATCACATTCATCAGCATACTTAAACATAACAATCATGTCTTCTAATTCATCATTCATAACATGAATAATATTCAATTTCAAATTGATAATGGCTTTGGTTTCTTAACATTCTTGTTTTCACATTTTAGCTTTGCTCATTTGCCCAATGAATTTCTATGAATTACCGGGAATACTAGATCTCTAATTATGTACTTGATGCCAATGCCATACTCTAAATATGGACTTATGTGGAAGATCTCTTCTTGAATCAATGGCAAGCTTGCCTTGGTATTACATGATAACTTATTTAATGCCAAGCTTGAGTCCTTGGACTTACATGATAACTTGTTCAATGCCAAGCTTGGGACCTTGGACTTACATGATAACTTGCTTAATGCCAAGCTTGGGTCCTTGGACTTACATGATAACTTATTCAATGCCAAGCTTGGGTCTTTGGACTTACATGATAACTTATTCAATGCCAAGCTTGGGTCCTTGGACTTACATGATAACTTGTTCAATTCCAAGCTTGGGTCCTTGGACTTACATGATAACTTATTCAATGCCAATCTTGGGTCCTTGGACTTACATGATAACTTATTCAATGCCAAGCTTGGGTCCTTGGACTTACATGATAACTTGTTCAATGCCAAGCTTGGGTCCTTGGACTTACATGATAACTTATTCAATGCCAAGCTTGGGTCCTTGGACTTACTTGATAACTTTCTTAATGCCAAGCTTGGGTCCTTGGCTTGGTCTTATACGGACTTTCTTATCTCATGTACTGGACCGTATATCCAGGGTAATTCATCTTCAATCGGGACTTTCTCTTGTTTAATCTTATTGACTTCTTTGTTTAACATAACATTAAACCATTCATGATAACAATGTATATTATACTAAGAAATTAAATGATAAAATCATAAAGCTTAGAACTCATACAAACTTACCTCAAAATACAAAATGTATGTAGTTAAGCAATTTAGTCCTCGACTTTGTTCTTGCCTCGGTTTCGATCCGGGCTTCATTTTTCTTGATCTATAATCATAAATAGATCATTTAATAATCATATTGACTAAATTGACTCATAATTCATACTTCGAAAAAATTACTAATTTACCCCTATACTTTCTCATATTTGCACTTTTGCCCATAGGCTCTCATGCAACTTTCTTAAACATCATGCTTAGCTGAATCATTTTCTCTAGTATATCAATCATCAATTCTCTCTAGTTCTAGCATGTATGACCAAATTTTATAATAATTACAAAAAAGGTCCATACTATCATTTTTCATGAAATTCCTTAAGGAAAAGATGTTTATCTAACATCAAACTCTCATAAACTTCCATAAAACATCATTTAGCATGCATGTCATTCATGACTAAATTTTTAAACATGCATCTTAGCTCATCAAATAGCTAAAAATAGCTTACTCATGCTACCGGGACTTCAATAATACGAAGAATATCAAAAACCGGGCTTATGAGCACTTACTAGCAAGCTTCAAAAATTGAAGAACCCTAGCTATGGTTTCTTTCAATTTTCGGCAATGGGGGAAGAAGATGATGAGATTTTTATCATCTTTTTCCTATTTTAAACACTTATCAGACAAATGACCAAAATGCCCTTCCTCTTAAAAATTTCTATAACACCATCTCAAGGCCAATTTTATCCAAAATAATATTTTTGGAAAAATTGCTATTTAAGGACTTCTAATTACTATTCTAAAGCTATTTCATACAAAAAGCTTCTAGAAACTCATATTTTGCAACTTTTTACAATCTAGTCCTTTTGGACCAATCCACCCTTTTGGACCAATCCACCACAATTTAATAAAATTGCTTCATGAAACATTCATACTAGCATGCAAACATGGCATAAACTTTGTAAACTCATAAATTCATCTCGGATTCGTGGTCTCGCACCACTATTCTGACTAGGCCCTAAATCGGGCTGTTTCAGTTATACTTATTAACCATACGAGCTTACTAAGCTTTATAGCTTACTCTGTTTACTTTTTCGTGTTTTATAATGATTCCGAAGCTTGCTCAGATTGGGAGTTGTCAGAGATCTCATCACACTATCCAACCGTTGTTTTGGTACTTTTGAACTTGTGTACTTGGTTATATGGCATGTATAGGTGTTGTGGTTAATATGGCCTATATGTTTGTAATGTATATAGGCAATTGATTTGGCTTGAAAATGACATGTGTTTTGGTTATGTGTATTGTCATGTGATTTGGCTTATTTTGGTATACTTGGTTATGTATATATATGTAAATGGCCTATTGTTATGTGGTTTATAATTGCTATGTGAATGCCTTGTTGTGAATTGACATTTAAAGTAGCAAATGGTTGAAACTGGGAATGTATTGGCATGCTAAGCACTAGGCAAGATAATGATTATATGAAGTTAACCATTTAGGTGATTTTTTAATGTGATATTGGTAGTATATGATTTTAGCTTGAAATTGGTTGGTTATAAGTGCCTATTTATGAATTGGTTGTTACATAGCCTATTTTTGTCCATATGGGCAAAGACACGGGCGTGTGTCTCAGCCGTGTGTCCCCTGATACTTATTTAGAAACAAGCCAATAGCTTCACACGGCCTAGCACAGGGCATGTGAGGACATTTTGAAGGGTACACGGGTATGTGGTTGGCTATGTGAACCAAGTCAGAGAGTTACATGAGGTAGGACACGGGCTGGGACACGGCCATGTGATCCCATTTCAAATGTCCACACAGCCTGTGACACGAATGTGTCTTTCTCACACGGCCTGGCCACACAGGCTTGTGTCCCCTGTACTTTAAAAGTTTTCTATGTTTTTCAAAATTTCTCTGAGTTCTCGGTCTAGTCCCAAACCATTTCTAATGCTTGTTTTAGGCCATGAAGGCTCGTATTAGGGACTATATGATTGTATTTGAATGATGTTTGCTTAATTATGAGAATTGCATGATTGTTTAATTGATAAGTTTGGTAATGCTTCGTAACCCTATTCTGACGATGGATACGAGTTAGGGGTGTTACAAAAAGTGAATTATTTATTCTATGAATGGTGAAAATCATAGTGACAAATTATTATTTTAGTTGGATATATATTTGAATATATAAAGACAAGCTATATATTTGATGGATTTTATTTATTTGTATGTTAAGAGTATTAGAATTTATTTATGATAGTATATTGTAGTATTTACCCAAAGGAGAACTAGGATATTGGATTTTTTTGCTTACCTAAATTCAATATTTTGAGCATCTATGTACTGTTTTACAGCTATTTCTCTTCTTACACAAGTCTTATCTCTTACTTTATTTAATGGGTTAAACTTCTTTGAATTGAGTGAACAAGTCAAGCTCCATTTAGGTGTTTTGGATATTGACTTGACACTATTAGAATATAAACATGCTACTACTATTTACTTCAGCAGTAAGGAAAAGGTGTAGTACTATAAACAATAGGAGTGATCAAATAGATTAAGCCTTATGCTTTTGTGAATAATTATTGCCAACAACATCAAGACCAAAAATCCACAAACTAAAAGTGCCAAAGAAAATTTGATGTTTATGGAAGAACGTTTCCATTCTACGAATAAGTCACTTGCTAGTACTTTTATGGTACAATCACAACCATGAAGTATGATAGGTCAAGGGGAATGATAACTTTTGAAAGGAGTTATACTTCAAGCCTTTAGATTGAATTAATTATTTGTAATTAAGTAAATATGTTTGCAATTTTAGATATTTTTAGAACATTGCATAACAAAGTTTGGATTGTACTATAAATGTTATTATTTGTTACTTTTATTATTGGGGAAGAAATGTGTTGGTTGTGGTTGGCTACAAGTGTATGATGAAGAAGAGAAGAGAAAAAAAAAAGTAGGTAAATGAAGAAAGTGAAATATTGCCATGGCAAAATGATGGTTAGATTTCCAATAAGAACATCGTAGTAATTCCAAGAAGATGATGCAGAACTTAGTCCACATCACTCTCAGCCAACTATACTTGTACTAGATAAACCACCCTGAAAAAGAGGAAGCAAATGGTGTGCGATAAGAGGGAGGGACCTACCCTATAATGAAGAAAAGAGAAAGGAGAAAAAGGGATACAGAGAGAGTAGAAGAGGAGAGAAGTTTTTTTCTCTCTACATTAGATTCTCGTGAAAAATCTTAGAAAAAAAGAGAGGAGAGGGTAGCAGCTTACAGAGCAGAGTAGTCACAGACGCAAGGAAGGGGAAGAGAAATATGCCCTGGATTTTGCATCAAATATCATTCTTAAAGTGAAAGTTGGAGTAGCGAGAGCTTTTTGTAGTTCTACCTTTATTTTTTAATTTGAACTTTGTGATTCATAAACTTAAATGATGAATTCGAATGGTTTTGTTTTAGATTTGAATGTCCACCCCATGAGCTAAATCTCATTGGGTTGGACTTATTTGGGCGAATTCTTATTACCTTTAATGCCCATGGTTTGATTTTGAGTAGATTACTGTTTCATTTGATTTGCAATTGTTTTAAATGCATGCATGCAAGCTCTAGACATAGATGACTGTATGTTATGTTATTAGATCTGATTTAATTCTGGAAAGATCAAATAGATTGGATTATTATCAGATGATACAGGCAAGTATTTGAAAGAATATTTGCAGCACTCTAGACGTAGAAGTTGCAATTTATACAGAGAAAGGAAAAACAATCTGTATATCATTCTAGAGTTCTATAGACGTGCAAAAACTCAGAATGATAGCTTAAAGTCTGGCTCTCGAAAGAAGCAAACTACAGTAGAGAGTCCCTGAGCAGTAGAATGGTCAAGATTTTGCCATGGCATTATTCTGATATAAAAATAAAGCCTAAGTAATTCCAACCTTCATTCAACAGTACAAATCTTCCTCAATTATTCTTTGAGAATTGCCACAAGATTTAAGTTGCCCTAGAATATTTTCATTCATAATTGATTTTATTAAGTTATTCATTAAATTTCTTTATCAATTCGTCATATGTTTCTTTTGCACAATTTAATTAGTAAATTCCATAGTGATAGCATAACCAATTATTTTAATCAATTTTGATCCCTATGGAGACGATACTCACTCCTCACTTTATTACTTGATTCAACGTGTATACTTGCACATTCGCGTTACACATTCACAGGTGACAAGTTTTTGGTGTCGTTGTCAAGGATCGGTAACATTGGTGAAAATTTGGTGTGTTATTATTATTTTTTATTTCGTAAGTTTAGCCTAATTAGTTGTTTTGATTTTTTTTGGTGCATGAGTAGAGATATTTAAGCAATTGAAGAGTATTATTTTTATCCAAAAATTGAGAAAACCTTGAGAAGAAGGAGAAAAGAATTGTGGGAAATGGAAAGAATTAGAAATGATTTGGTTAGAAAAGAGCCATTACATCGGGAAGGAAGAGATGTTGATATTCCTCGAATAATAGATGACAGAGACAGGCCCATCAGAGAACATGTAGTGCCAATCTTAGATGATCTGAATCCAGGAATTGTAAGGTCGCATATTTAGGCTCAACATTTCAAGTTAAAGCCGGTGAAGTTTCAAATGTTACAAATTGTAGGGCAGTTTAGTGGATTGCCTGCTGAGGATCCACGGTTGCACTTAAGACCCTTTTTGGAAGTATATGATTTATTCAAGCAGTAGGGTGTTCCTGAAGATGCCCTGAAACTGAAGTTATTCCCTTATTCATTGTGAGATCATGTTAGAACATGGTTAAATGCATTGTCGTAGGTACAATGGCATCTTGGAATAAACTTTGTTAGAGGTTTCTACTGAGATATAATCCTCTGACAAGAATGCCAAACTGAGGAATGATATTATGTCCTTTCGACAATTTGAGGATGAAATATTATATGAAGCATGGAAGCGATTCGAAGGGTTAATTAGAAAATGTCTGATGCATGGTTTCCAACATTAGACACAAATGGAGATGTTTTACAATGGATTGAATGCGTATACAAGGATGGTGGTTGATGCATCTACCAATGGGACATTCCTCGATAAATCATATAATGAGGCATATGAAATTCTGGAGAGCAGAACAAACAACGATTATCAATACCCCACTACAAGAGTAGGGACTGGCAGAAGAGTTTCTAGAGCAATGGAACTTGATGCGATTACTTGTAACACCCCTTACCCGTATTCTTCGCCGGAACCAGATACGAGGCCTTACCGTACTTAACTCACATGGTCATACAACTTTGGGCCATCAAATTTCATTCCACATTAAAACTTTTCCATTCACATGTCTAACATCCTTATAGTGGGCCTACGAGGCCCTAAACATACTTCCAGAAGGTTTCGAAAATAAATCGAAAACTTTTACGCACTTCGAAAATTTTTACCTAAACAGGGGACACACGCCCGTGTGAAATGGGGCACGCCCGTGGGGGCAGGCCGTGTGGTCACACACGCCCATGTCCCTCACTTGTGGTCGACACTGACATATTTCACATGGCTGGACACATGCCTATGTCCCTTACACGGTCTCGCCATGTCCGTGTCTCAGCCCGTGTGCCAAAACCTTGGCATTCTGTTTATGACGTCATCATCTCACTAAGGTCACAGGTCCAAGGCACACGCCGGTGTCTATGGACAGTGTGTCGATTTAAATTCCTAATTTTAGGTGTAGACTTCACACGACCTGGGCACACGCTCATGTCCTATGCCGTGCCTCCCACACGGCTGAGACACACGGCCGTGTCTCTGCCCGTGTGTTTACTACTGAGCATACTGACTTGCAATTCTAACATGCAAGGGGACACACGGCTGATCAACACGCCTATAGGGCTGACTGTGTGTCACACACGGCCTAGACACACGCTCGTGTGTCTACCCATATGGACAATTAGATGGCTATCTACCAAGCCATTTGCCACCCTATCAAGTAATCACACTCATACCAAAACATCTCAATATATAAGATGGCCAAATAGTACCTCTATGAACTCAAAAAGAATCAATACATCCAAAAAAGAATACACTTCATGAAATTCATCTTCATTAAACATAAGAATTAGCCAAGTATTGGTCCAACTTTAATAACCGTTTACAAAATGGATTGGAGCAACCTTAGTATCCAACACATTTGGCTTACCAATAGGACATAAAAAATACTCAAGTCCTATACTTGCCATATTCAAAATAAATCTAATTTGACTATAGCAAATTGGGGTTGATAGTGTGATCTCCAATCCCGACGTCCGCGAATTCTCGAGCTAACTTTGCAATACTACAAGGAAAAAGGGCAATGAAAGGAGTAAACATAAAGCTTAGTAAGTTTGCATGGAAATAAATGGCAACATTAAGCTCACAATATAATCCATTCATGGCATTCATTAACCATACACAAGTCATAGGCTTCTTGCCATATTTATACATACTCATACTTGCCCTTATTTAGCACATACCATGCTACATATCGTAATTGTTTCTTCATGGATTACTCATGAGTACCTGTGTTAACTCAATCACATAACTTTTGTAAAATCCTCTTCACTATTTCTAAGCTAATCAATTCATCCCAATAATTCACTAGGGATACTCGAGGATGTATATTCATAAACATTAGCATAACACGAAACCAATGCCACATCCCGGATGTGGTCTTACATGGGGTCATTTCTGAGTGTCGATGACATATCCCAGACATGGTCTTATACAGAATCTCTAATTAAGCATCGATCCCATATTCCGGATATGGTCTTATACAATTCTCATACTCAATACCGAAGTCATATCCCTAATATGGTCTTATACGGAATCTCAATTCGGCTCCGAGCCCATGTCCCGGACATGGTCTTACACGGGACCTTGTTCATCTCATATCTTGATGATAGCATTTTCACACTTATTATAGTCCCATCGGGACTTCAACATCTCAACTTTTATCATCTTTCTCATATAACACTAATATTCAATTTCATAGAATTTCATTATAATATCAACAATTCTCAAACATGCTAGCATAAATGTTGAATTATTACATACAAACTTACCTTTATTTCAAAATAAGTTAGACCATCGATCTAGTCTAAGACTTTATTCTTCCCCTGATCGAGGTGGACTCTTCGTTCTTCTTGCTCTATAATAGCAAATTAGGTTGTTTTAATCATCACATTACTAAACGTATTCCAAAAATCATGCTTTGGCAAAATTACCATTTTGCCTTTAGAGTTGGGCAAAATGACCATTTTACCCCTAGGCTCAGAAATTAATTCTAATCAAACTTCTACCTTTCATGAGCCTAGGTGAACATTTATTTCTCTTATGGCTATCATCAAAATCCAACATTTCACACATTTACTACAACTTTATAACCTTTACAACAAGGTTCATTTAGGTGTTTTCATGGCAACACCTTTCACAAAAGTTGTTCATCTAACAACCAAGACTCATTTTCTTCCATAAAAAATGCAATAAATAACAATGAAAGCTCTAATGGCAAATCTCTAAACTCTTCACCATATTACAAATTAGTCCCCTCATTTGAAAGCTTAAGCTCCAGTGGTTCTAAAAGTAGAACTATCTTCAAGAAAAATCATTAAAATCATTAAAATCATTAAGTCTATGGGCCAAAGTCTAAGTTCATTTAAAAGGAAATCAAAATGAATTGCAAGCGCCAAGACTTGAACCTTGGACCCCTTGCTTTCTCTATGGTGTCACTTCCTTGTCTCCCATGTGGCACCATTTGCCACTAGACCACAACTCCTTTTGTGTCATTTTTCTCCACATTTTATTCTTAAAGCCTACTTACTAACTCCCAGGGTTTTATTCACCTAAAACTAAAATTTTCCTAAAGCCCTGGTTTGATCCCGGGACTTCATGGAAGCCCTCTAACCTTCTAAAATCACTCACCTAATAGGTCCAACTTGCATTAGTGCCGTTCTATTGTTCTCAAAAAATTTAAACACTCATGTGCCCAAGGCCCAGTGGGCCTAATTCTACTAGGCCCCAATTCGGGTCGTTACAATTCTACCTGAAACACCCCAAACCCGGCCCACGAGCCTCGACCAGATCTGGTATGTTCCTTGAGTAAAACGGTTCAAATTCGTTTGTTCTTTGGAAAACTTTGAGGGTTTGAATTGGAAAGTTTGGGTTTTAATAAAACTTTAATTACGTACTTGAAAACAACAAGTTAATAAGTATTTGCCGAGTTTTTAAGGTTTACCTTTAATTTTGAAAACCATTTGTGATTAAGTGTCAAATATGTAGAATTTCTTTTGAAACATTACGTAAACTTTGAATTGTCAAAAATCGTATCGTACTGAATTAGATAACATGCATGCATAAAATAGTTCAATACTACTGGCCTTATTACATAAAAAAAAAAAACCCAAAATAAATTCAAAGTACTTAAAATAAAAAGTCCAAATGAAATAAATTTCGTGCTGAGCATGGCCACCACAAGCTCCTGCCGACCCGGTCCATCTACTGAGCGTCACCTGAAAAATATCCCACAATAGGGTGAGTCAAACAGACTCAGTGTGTAACAACCAACACTAAGTCCTAACGATTCAGGCATATCAGATCATACATATACATATAGCAATTAAACATAATGATGCAAACCCGAACCCAAACCTAGATACCGTCCACTACACATCACCCGTACCAACCATCACACCGTGGGGACTACTAAGTCGACCCTCCATCCGCTACACACCATCGAAGGCAGTCGCTGCAGACGACGTGCTCATCGCCCTTATATATATTGTGGCATAGCCACCAGATAATATTTTGTGACATGAGTCACCACATTCAGATTACGTGACATAAGTCACCATATTCAGATATTGTGGTATAAAACCACCAGATCACTTCCCCTTAATATAACACCCATATGCCCCATATATCATACATATCATGCAAATATTATGCCTTATGCCTTATTCACATTCTTATAGTCTCACATATGTGCCATAACAGATATTCTTGCTATCATAACTACAGTGGTAGTAAGTTACGTACCTGAGTACTTTGTACCATTGCATGGTACTCTTAGCCACATCTTACACATTCTTATTAACACATTTATTAAAACATAACCATAAATCTATTAAGGCTTAGTGTGGGGTACACACCTGGTATACTTAACGCTTTCACTGAAATCCCAAAAACCCGATCTAATACTTTAGATCCTTAGTCCCTACATTCGGCCAATACTTCCAATTCAAACCCTCAAAGTTTTCCAAAGAACAAACGAATTTGAACCGTTTTACTCGAGGAACATACCAGATCTGGTCGAGGCTCGTGGGCCGGGTTTGGGGTGTTTCAGTTTTGTATCAGAGCCCAGTTTTAAAACTCTCGGCCTTGGGTTTAAAGCCCACAACATTTTCAAATCGAGCACAAATAAGTTTTATGAAAATCTTTTTGGAATTGAGCAGGTTTTTCTGGCATGGCACCTAAGTCTCCGACCCGAAGTCCACCAGGTAAGTACCCCTATCTATTGTGTGATTTATAATATGATTTGTAGAAGGGTATAAATGGAACGTAGATTAGTATATTAAGTACTTGAACTATAGGACTAGTTCACCCCAACAATTACATAAAACTTTGATGCCTAATTAAACAAACCTGTGACTAAGTCGCCGAGTTAGGGTGTGGCAACCATTGTGCGCATGTCTAGGATTGGTTTCGATGGGAGCTTGGTATTTAAGCAATCCTAGTGACTCACCTCCTCTCCACTCGAATCCTACCTGGTGTGTAGTGACGGTTCACCCTAACCAAGAGGATTTATTCACGGGCTAAACCCAATAACTAAAACCCGAAAGGGACTAGCCGTATTTTTATAAAAACCCTAGTTTTAAAATCCTCAAATTACCCTTTTGATTTGTAAAAACTATTCTATAAAATTTCTCTGAAATATTCCCGATTTACAAAATTACCGAAATACCCATGGTTGGAAAATTACCAAAAATGCCCTGGGTTTCTAAAATTACCATACTACCCTCGATTTAATAAAATTTTCTTACTTTGCAAAAGTATCCAAAATCCCTATTTTTTTTTTTCAAAAGTTCAAGATACCCTGATTCAAAAATTTACCAACTTACCCCTGGTTTACAAAACTACCAAAATGACCCCGATTTCCAAAACTTCCGCAATACCTTTGATTTGAAAAATTTATTTGTCAAAAATACCCTAGAGTTTTGAAAATTTCAGAGTGCCTTGACTTATTAAGATTTTCCAATGGACCTCGATTTAGTACCAAAATACCCCTATAGGACAAATGACGAAAATACCCCTGGGATAGGAACAGACAAAAATGTTTGAAAAGTGAACGTGTATGGTGGATACTACTGAATGGATGTGTTTCTGTGAATTAAGGTAGAAGACTTGAAACTTTGATTGAACGAAAGAACTACGATTAAGCTCTTTTCATAAAATTGTTCACGGATAAACAGTGGAACAAATACTAATACATAAAATTTCTTAAATCAGAGTAAAGCGCGATCGTAGACATGAGCTCTAGGGGACGTGGTCGTAATGTGCGAGGACGTGGTTGAGGTAGGATGACCGTATCAGAACCCATTAGATCAGGTCAAGGGTCCGAAAATGAGGTACCACCACCACCCCCACCACCAGCTGTTGGTGTTGAGCAGCAAGATCAGACGGGGGATGATGTAGTATCGCAGGCGGTACTACGAGTTCTGGAGATGGTGGCTGGAGTAGGTGGAAATATGGGAGCTCGAAAATCTGTACCCGAGCGACTCCGAGCCAATGGAGCTGAGGTGTTCCGTAGCGTATCTGGTGTGGCACCCAGTACTGCTGAGTATTGGTTGGAGGCGACCGAGCGAATTATGGATGAGTTGGATCTGACGGCTGAGGAGAAAGTGAAAGGAATGGTGTCGCTTCTTCGCGATGAGTCATATCAATGGTGGCTCACAGTTCGGGATGGTGCTACGGCTGAGGAACTCACTTGGGAGTATGTTAAGGTGGCATACCAGAAGAAGTATGTTGGTGCTCATTATATAGATGCGCAGAGAAAGGCATTTCTGGGGCTGGTTCAAGGGAACAAGTCCGTGGCAGAGTACGAGGCTGAATTTCTAAGATTGAGCCGGTATGCTCGAGGAATCGTGGCTACGGAGCATGAGCGGTGTGTCCGGTTTGAGGACGGACTGAGGGATGATCTGAGGTTATTGATAGCTCCGCAACAAGAGCGAGAGTTTGCTGTGTTGGTAGAGAAGGCTAAGGTAGCCAAAGGAATTAAGGACTCTGTGAGGCAGAACACGGACCGGAATAAGCAGAAGATAGGATTTGGGCCATCAGGGTCTTCTGGGAATATTCAAAAGAGGCCTAGAGTTGATGGGCCGCGAGGTCAGCAGGCTGCGACAGGAGGGCAGTATCGTACCTGTGACCAGTGTGGAAAGAAGCACCTAGGAGAGTGTTGGAAGAAGACAAGAGGATGTTTCAAGTGTGGGTCCAAGGATCATATGATTAAGGACTGTCCTATGAAACCGGATGGGAATTGACCAGCAGCTCAGGGTTTTAATCAGGCTGGAAGAGGCGGACAGCAGGCTCAGTGAGGGCGTGGTCCGAATGGTAGAGGAAACAGTGCTGGAAGAGGACGTGGAACACCTGGCAGAGGTGCTGGTAATACAGAGGCAAGACAGTCGGGCTTGGTATATGCGATTCGCCGGAGAGAGGATGGAGACGCACCGGACGTCATAACCGGTACGTTCCTTATATTTGGCAAGCCTTACTTTGCTTTGATTGATGTTGGCTCTACCCATTCCTATGTTGCATGTAGAGTAGTTGAAACTCTAGGCATAGCCTCTGAACTATCTGATAGGGAGATGACTGTAGTTAGCCCACTAGGTCAAACTGTAGTGGTGAATAAGATGTTTCGGAAAGTACCTTTAGAGATTCAAGGAGCAGTATTCCCGGCTGACTTAATGGAATTACCCTTCGGAGAATTCGATCTCATACTTGGCATGGATTGGCTGGTGGAACATCGAGCCATATTGGATTGTGCCGCTAAGCGAATGGAGTTAAGGACACCGGAGGGTGAGGCGGTAATCATGATAGGAGAAAGAAGAAACTACCTGTCTAACGTAGTTTCAGCACTAAAGGCTGATAAGATGGTTCGGAAAGGATGCAGGCATTCTTGGCTTTCGTTAGTGCGATGGATGTGAAGGAAGAGGGAGTTAGTGGAGTTAGAACCGTAAGGGAATTTGTGGATGTCTTTCCGGAGGAGTTACCTGGAATACCCCCGGATAGGGAGGTGGGGTTTGGAATTGATTTGCTACCTGGTACAGCTCCTGTGTCAATCGCCCCGTACAGAATGGCACCCAAGGAGTTGGTTGAGCTCAAGGATCAAATCTAAGAGTTGCTTGATCGTGGGTTTATTCGACCCAGTGTGTCTCCATGGGGAGCACCGGTCTTGTTTGTGAAGAAGAAGGACGGAACTATGCGTATGTGCATAGATTATCGTCAGTTGAATAAGCTGACTATCAAAAACAAGTACCCTTTGCAGATCTTAAGCGGAAGGAAATAGAATTTGATGTGGGGGATCAAGTGTTTCTTAAAGTGTCGCCTTGGAAGAAGGTGATGAGATTTGGTCGAAAAGGGAAGTTAAGTCCAAGGTTTATAGGACTTTATCAGATATTGAAGCGAGTTGGACCAGTGGCATACCAGTTAGAGTTGCATCCAGAATTGAGGCAGTTGCACGACGTATTCCATGTTTCCATGCTACGTCGTTATCGATCGGATCCATCTCATATAGTGCCAGTTGAGGAGGTGGAATTAAGACCAGATTTGTCCTACGAGGAAGAGTCGATTCAGATTTTGGAACGAGATGTGAAAGTGCTACGGAGGAAATAAGTTCCTCTAGTCAAAGTGTTATGGCGTAATCATGGATCGGAAGAAGCTTCGTGGGAGTCAGAAGAAGCGATGCGACAGCAATACCCTCACTTATTTCAGCCAGGTAATTTCGAGGACGAAATTATTTTAAGGGGGTAGAACTGTAATATCCGGGAATTAGGGCTTGTGTATATTGCTTAAATGTATGAAATAGCATGCCTATGTGTGTTGTGAATGTGTATTATGAATTTTGTGAACCTTAGTGTGTAGGTGAATACTTTAGAAATTATTCGATTTTAAGTTTAAAAGAGGAAGCTAAGTCTGATAAGGCCTTAAGAAAATTAGTAGGGGAATTTGGACATAAAATTGGGCTTGTTAAAGTGGTTGCAAGGTGCCACTTAAAGCCTAGTAAGTGACGCCACAAGCAAGGGGAAAGGGCCTAAGTTCGAGCTGCAATGGAAGCAAAAAGGAGTTTTATTTTGCTGCATGGATGAGCAGCATTGGACGGCACTAAGGCACTTAAGGGATGAGTTTAATCCTTTCTAAAATTCGGCTGAGATAAGGGATAAATGATGGATTATTTTTATTAATTTTAAATGAAGGGATAAAGAGAAAAAATAGGGACTAGATAAGGGATGAGGAGTTGGCCGAATATGGGGCACAGGAGGATGGTATTTTCGGTTTAATGATAGCAGGGTAAGTGTGCCAAAAATTCTTCTCTTCTCATCTTTTCATTTGTGCTGAAATTCTCAAAAAGATCAGCTTGTGTCCCTTTTCTTTTCTTCCTTTTTGCCACTCACTTCCATAAGCCGAAATTCATCAAGCCACATTCTCTTCTTCTTTTCATCAAAGGTCGAATACTCTCCTCTCAAAATACCACCATTGCCGAAATCTTCTTCTCTCTATTCTACCATTGTCGTAACCCTAAAGCTTCATACCCTTCCTTTTTGTGTTCCTTGTTGAAGCCGAATCCTCTACTTGGTGGCCATAGCCGAATGCTCCTCTACCCCTAAGGAGCCGATTGGATCAGTTAAGCAAGAGCCGAATTTCTTGCTTCAAGGAAGGACATTTTATTAAGTTGGTAAGGAACCCCTTCTATGTCGAAATACAATTCTTTTTCTTTCACTGACTGTCGAAATCAAGGTACTAATCCCCTTAATGTCTTTGGTCGAAACTATGAAGGATTCTTTCGGGATTGCAATATCCAAGGTAAGTTGTGTGACATTCGGCCAAGGGGCTGCTTATTGTGATTAAATGTTAGAATTGGATCTAACATGGGTTTATAGGTATTTCGACAGATACCACAACCAAGGGATACTTTTCGGGATTTAAATCCATCAGGTAAGTGTACATGTATATTCGGCCAAGGCCATATTTAGTGACTTAGATCTGTTACTTGTTTGTTCAAAAGTCGAAATTTAACCAGTTAAGTGATTTAGTAGTTGGCCGATTGCAAGGAGGAATATTACAAAGTTTCAGGATTTGTGGAGTGATCGAAACGGCAGCAAGGTAAGGATTCGAGATTTGATTATTTAGCCGAATAGGCTTTTTACTAAAATACTTAATATTGGCCGAATGTAGGGAATAAGGATCTAAAGTATTAGATCGGGTTTTCGAGATTTCAGTGAAAGCGTTAAGTATACCAGGTGTGTACCCCACACTAAGCCTTAATAGATTTATGGTTATGTTTTAATAAATGTGTTAATAAGAATGTGTAAGATGTGGCTAAGAGTACCATGCAATGGTACAAAGTACTCAGGTACGTAACTTACTACCACTGTAGTTATGATAGCAAGAATATCTGTTATGGCACATATGTGAGACTATAAGAATGTGAATAAGGCATAAGGCATAATATTTGCATGATATGTATGATATATGGGGCATATGGGTGTTATATTAAAGGGAAGTGATCTGGTGGTTTTATACCACAATATCTGAATGTGGTGACTTATGTCACGTAATCTGAATGTGGTGACTCATGTCACAAAATATTATCTAGTGGCCATGCCACAATATATATAAGGGCGATGAGCACGTCGTCTGCAGCGACTGCCTTCGATGGTGTGTAGCGGATGGAGGGTCGACTTAGTAGTCCCCACGGTGTGATGGTTGGTACGGGTGATGTGTAGCGGACGGTATCTAGCTTTGGGTTCGGGTTTGCATCATTATGTTTAATTGCTATATGTATATGTATGATCTGATATGCCTGAATCGTTAGGACTTAGTGTTGGTTGTTACACACTGAGTCTGTTTGACTCACCCCGTTGTGGGATATTTTTCAGGTGACACTCAGTAGATGGACCGGGTCGGCAGGAGCTTGTGGTGGCCATGCTCAGCACGAAATTTAGTTCATTTGGACTTTTTATTTTAAGTACTTTGAATTTATTTTGGGTTTTGTTTTGATGTAATAAGGCCAGTAGTATTGAACTGTTTTATGCATGCATGTTATTTAATTCAGTACGATACGATTTTTGACAATTCAAAGTTTACGTAATGTTTCAAAAGAAATTCTACATATTTGACACTTAATCACAAATGGTTTTCAAAATTAAAGGTAAACCTTAAAAACTCGGCAAATACTTTTTAACTTGTTGTTTTCAAGTACGTAATTAAAGTTTTATTAAAACCCAGACTTTCCAATTCAAACCCTCAAAGTTTTCCAAAGAACAAACGAATTTGAACCGTTTTACCCGAGGAACATACCAGATCTGGTCGAGGCTCGTGGGCCTGGTTTGGGGTATTTCACTACCCCCTTAAAGAAATTTCGTCCTCGAAATTTCTAACTACCTAACAGTTGTTTAACACAGACTACTCTACTACGCTGTCGCTACGCACTCTCATCCCAATAACGCTAATACACTTTTAACTTAATCTTAAAATCTCTTACACATAACCAAACATCTAACCACAGAAACAAACAAATATTTATCACACATGCATACAATTTCTATATTCAAACATCACATCCAAACAAAACACACACAGAATAAATACCAAAAAAAATATAGTCCAACATCTAAAGAACTACCGTATTTTTAACTTACTGTATTTAAATTTCTAAATAGTCAAAAGTATTCAGAAACTTACAGATTCGAAGCCGGAGACTTAGTGTACCACACTTTTGGAAAACGGCCAATCCAATTTCAGAACATCAAATCTTTTCAAGCATTTTTGATTTTCAAGCCTTTTTGAAACAATACTTTCGGAAATTCAATTTTGTAAACCCAATCCACAACCGAGTTTTGCAACCGGGCTCTAATACCATAAATGTAACACCCCAAACTCGGCCTGCAAGTTAGGCCCGAATTTGGCATGTCACATGGAAGTGTTTTTGAAAACCCTATTTCTTGTTGGTAAAACTTGTTTGAGAGTTAAAGCCTCTTCGTTAAAACTCAAAACACTGAAGCAAATACTATTGTAACATCCCGAAATAAGGCCTAAATGGAACAGTGGTTTCGGGACCACAAATCCGATGTTGAGAAATTTATTTTATTTATATTTTTATGGTCTAAAATTTCACGAAATGATTTCATGAAAGTCTCATTCGAAAATTTTGACGTTTGGGCACTCAATTTAGTCAAATGGACTAAATTGTAAAAAGTGCAAAAGTTGAGTTCTACATGTTAGAGGTGTCCGATTGGAGGTCCTTAAATGATAATTAGACCATTCGTTAAGTTGGTGGAGAAAAATGGACATGGATGGGTATGTTTCAAAAGATTTTTTAAGGGGCATTTTGGTAATTTAGTGAATTAAATGAATTAAAAACAAAATTTAAATGCCAAATATGTCCATCTTCTTAATTAGGACGAAATTACAAGGGTTCTCCATAGCTAGGGTTTGTTTCAAGCTTCCAAACTCCATAGTAATTGATTCCAAGCCCCGTTTTTATTGTTCTTTACGTTTTTGGAGTCCCGGTAACTTGATTTACCTTATTCTAGCAATAATTTAACCTAGGGTTCATATTTGGAAAAATACCCATAGGTGAAATGTGTTTATTTTGATGTTTTATGATAGGATATGAAGGCTAAAATAATGTTAAATAACTTTTACTAAGCGATTTTACGTAAAAATGAGTAAAACGACATAATCGGTAAAAATACCTAATGTTCATAAGTACATGTTAGAGTGGGAATTTGATGTTGCCATAGAAGAGAAAAATGATCAGCATGTTATAAAACATAAGAATAAGGGATGAAGTTTAGTTTTCGAGTATTGGGGAAAAGTGTAATTATGCAAAAGTTTAGGGGAAAAATTGTAATTTTTCCAAAGTTTGAGTTAGGGACTGTTTTGAGTAGTACATTAATTAACTAAGTGAAATGTGATGTTTTAGACCTCAAAAAATGAGATTTGGACCTAGAACTGGAGAAAAATTGAAAAATCAGGAAAGTTGGTAAAATGACCGTTTCGACATTCGAGGTAAGTTTGTGTGTTAATAATAATGCAACACCATGCTTGAATTGTAATTCTCTATTGATATGGCATAAATTGTATGATTTAATATGTTTAGGAGAAGTTGATGGATGGTTTGTATGGTATGGAAAATGTGATGTTTGTTGTGTCATGTGAAATTGAATGGCAAATTAATGTTACAAGAATTGAATGTTAAATTAATATTACATGGGTTGTATGAGTTGCTACACGGTTGTACCTGACGAGATTTCGACAATAAAGTTTATATGTAAATAATGCATTTATTTTACTTGTACAATAATTATGTTGCTAGATATTATAGAAATCATTGGGTGATAACTAAAATATGAAAATGAATGGAATGGGAAATTCTCGATTGAACCTTCAGAAAACTGAGAGATACGGACAATATGTAGCCAGGTCACACGAGTGATAAGGGACCTTAACCATGTGCACAAGAAAGCTACTAGATGGCAAAATTTGATATGTAGCTAGGCCACATGGATGATAAGGGACTTTCACCATGTGTGCAAGAAAGCTACGGGATAATAATTTCATATGTAACTAGGTCACATGTGTAATACTGTGTGTATACCATGTGTACAAGAAAGTTACGGGTTATGAGTAGCTAGGTCACATGAGTGGTTCCTAGTGTCTGACACCATGTAGACAAGAAAGCTATGAGATGGAATGGCTAGGTCACATGGGTGATAAGGGCCTTCACCATGTGTACAAGAAAGTTGAATTATGTATAGGTGGAGCTATGTGCTAAGACCACCGAGTATCGGGCGTTTTCTGAAGGGGTTCAACTAGATAATTTACTAATGATGATTGGTGCAATCATGTTATGAATAAGTGCAAGTGTGAATGTGACCAATTGAGAAATGTGGCAAATGTACGTATGAACAATATGTTCGATATGTAATCAGAAATTGGAAAGGTTGGTATAAGCAAGTGATGAACACAACTAAAGTGAAAGAGAGAGCAAAAAGTTACAATAAAACTGTTTGGACAGCAGCAGTGACATGAGTTTGAAATATCACTAAAAATAGTACAGATTGAATTATAAGTTGGATGAGATATTGATTTAAATCTTATTGAGTCTATTTTCATATAAAAGAATCATAGCAAACAAATGATTCGTATATTTTGAGATATTTGAATTTCTGTGATACTGGTTCAGAATGATTACGTGATCCCCTGTTCTGTCTTGGAAAAATCATTACAAAAATAATTGTGGGATATAATTTATATGCCTGAAATTCTGAATTAGTCTATTTTCAAATGAACTAAATAAAAAGGTCATATGAACTATGTACGAGGAGAAAATTTATTCATAGTGAAGAGAGGTCAGAATAGTCGAACAATAAAATAGGGAATCTTTAATGAATAAAATATATTGATTGGCTAAACCAAAAATTCTGGAAATTTTATGGGAAGGAGATATGTGAGTCTAGTTTCATGGAAAATTAACAGATCTTAATTTGGAGTTCCGTAGCTCCAAATATAAATAATTTAATGACTATAACTCAAGAAAATAGCTTAACTAGAATTTGAATAAATAGGAAGAATATGAAAATAGCATGTTATCACATTGCTTATTAGTTTCATGCGAGCTTACTAAGCATAAAGCTTACTCCCTCCTTTCCATTTCTTTTAGTTTTGTCAGGTCAGCTCAAGGTTGGAGATCGTCGGAGGCAGTATCACACTATCAGGCCATTATCCTTCGAATATTGGCATGTGTATGTTAAATGTTTTCAAGTGAGTGGCATGTATAAGGACTTAGTTTTTTTTTTTATGATGGATGTTGTTGTGATTAGCCAAATGTATTGGCTTATATTGATTTGTTGATTATAGCCATGAGATGTGGCTTATAATGATTTTGGCCTGTAAGCCTATTTTGTCCATGGCATGTGTTTGAAAAGTTTTAATTTTGGGCAAAATCTGGTAACCCGATTTTGTACGATTGTGAATGTTTAAGTCCAGTAACGCCTCGAACCCTGTCCCGGAGTTGGACACGGGTGACGGGTGTTACATTTAGTGGTATCAGAGCTATGGTTTAGTTGGTTCTCGGACTAACATAGCAAGTGTGAGAGTCTAGTTATACATGCCACCAATATGTGATAGTGTGATGCCTTCCAACGTGATTGAGGATAATCTTATTAAAAGAGAAGTACTCTCCAACAGAGCTATATTCGACCATTTGATAGTGATACTGAAGTATTTGAATAAAGTGTAGCTATGATGAGTTAAACTCAAAAAAGTATGAACAAGAATTCGTAATGTGTATATACGATAATGTGTGAAACGAAAGTTTATACAGTGATATGCTTATTCATATTTTTCTAACCTTCACATACTGTAGCATGCTTGACAAAACTTGATTAGTGAATGTGATAAGTAAGTTATTTAAATTTTGTAGAATGTATGAATGAGTGCACTTGTTTGAATGAGATAACTGAAAATTTTATGCCAGAAAAATATGAATGATAAATTATTTGAAGTGGGTAGTATAGTTATAATGACATATGTTGATAATGAAAGATGTGTCATATGTATATATATATATATATATATGTGTGAGAATTGAGTTAGAGGCTGTACAACCTCACCCCCTTACCGATGAGGTGTTTATAACGGAAATTCATGAGAATCGTGTTGATTAAGTTCCTAAGTGTGGAATCAAAGAGTTCAGTTATAGAATAATTATAGAAATGATCAAAGACTGAGGATGGTTGACAAATGAAGGACATAATTAGAGAAATATCAGATTGACTCAAGAATTATTTGGTTTATACAATATCATAATTAGTGAAAAATTTAACTTTGATAAATCGACTTATTCAGATAAGATACTGAATGGAAGTATTAACTGAAATTTTTCTGAACTGATTTTCTTTAGTGAAAGAAATAATGTGGAAAAAAGTGGGGGCAGAATTAGTCAGAAGAATTATGTTTGACATGTGAAGATGTTTAAATATGATAGTCATAGTTGAGCAGTTTACAACTATCTCTTCTGGACATTTTATGTTTTCGTATCTTTTCAGAGACAATTATGATTGCTTGTTTTCTGAGTAAAGAATCGTCAGTTTGATTGATCTATGATTGGTATATCGTCAGTTTGATTGATCTATGATTGGTATATCGTCAATTTGATTGATCTATGATTGATATTCCACTATCTTTTATTGAAAATTAATTCCATTACGTCTGAGATAAGAGTTGACAGTGAACTTATATGAAATGATTCTACTATTTCTTTTGGCTATTGTTCTATTTATATCTGAATAGAATATGTTTTATCTCTATTATAATCGACTTTGGAACACAATGGAATTATAATTTTTCAGTGACGCACCAATGAACGGATTTGAATGTGTATATTCTCTAGAATGTAAAGTAATGGTTCATGTTTTTAGACAGTTAATATTACATTAAAAAGAGTTGTTCGGTTAGTAATTTCGAGATTTTCTGAAAATATCGTCTTGAAAAAAGATAATTTAGTGATGTTGGAAATTATGAGAAATATATTAAACCTCATTCTGTTAAGATTTTCGGGGACGAAAATCCCTAAGGGGGGAGAAATGTAACATCCCGAAATAAGGCCTAAACGGAACAGTGGTTTCGGGACCACAAATCCGATGTTGAGAAATTTATTTTGTTTATATTTTTATGGTCTATAATTTCATGGAATGATTTCATGAAAATCTCATTCGAAAATTTTGACGTTTGGGCACTCAATTTAGTCAAAAGGACTAAATTCTAAAAAGTGCAAAAGTTGAGTTCTACATGTTAGAGGTGTCCGATTGTTATGAAATTTTAAATTGGAGGTCCTTAAATGATTATTAGACCATTCATTAAGTTGGTGGACAAAAATGGACATGGATGGGTATGTTTCAAAAGATTTTTTTAAGGGGCCATTTCGGTAATTTAGTGAATTAAATGAATTAAAAACAAAATTTAAATGCCAAATATGTCCATCTTCTTCATTAGGACGAAATTACAAGGGTTCTCCATAGCTAGGGTTTGTTTCAAGCTTCCAAACTCCATAATAAGTGATTCCAAGCCCTGTTTTTAATGTTCTTTACGTTTTTGGAGTCCCGGTAACTTGATTTACCTTATTCTAGCAATAATTTAACCTAGGGTTCATATTTGGAAAAATACCCATAGGTGAAATGTGTTTATTTTGGTGTTTTATGATAGAGTATGAAGGCTAAAATAATGTTAAACAACTTTTACTAAGCAATTTTACGTGAAAACGAGTAAAACGACATAATCGGTAAAAATACCTAATGTTCATAAGTACATGTTAGAGTGAGAATTTGATGTTGCCATAGAAGAGAAAAATGATCAGCATGCTATAAAACATAAGAATAAGGGCTGAAGTTTAATTTTCGAGTATTGGGGCAAAAGTGTAATTATGCAAAAGTTTAGAGGCAAAATTGTAATTTTGCCAAAGTTTGAGTTAGGGACTGTTTTGAGTAGTACATTAATTAAATAAGTGAAATGTGATGTTTTAGACCCCGAAAATTGAGATTTAGACCTAGAACTGGAGGAAAATCGAAAAATCGAGAAAGTTGGTAAATGACTGTTTCGGCATTCGAGGTAAGTTCGTGTGTGAATAATAATGCAATACCATGCTTGAATTGTAATTCTCTATTGATATGGCATAAATTGTATGATTTAATATGTTTAGGAGAAGTTGATGGATGGTATGTATGGTATGGAAAATGTGATGTTTGTTGTGTCATGTGAAATTGAATGGCAAATTAATGTTACAAGAATTGAATGTTAAATTAATATTACATGGGTTGTATGAGTTGCAACACGGTTGAACCTGACGAGATTTCGACAAGAAAGTTTATATGTAAATAATGCATTTATTTTACTTGTACAATAATTATTTTGCTAGATATTATGGCAATCATTGGGTGATAACTAAAATATGAAAATGAATGGAATGGGAAATTCTCGATTGAACCTTCGAAAAATCGAGAGATGCAGGCAATATGTAGCTAGGTCACACGAGTGATAAGGGACCTTCACCGTGTGCACAAGAAAGCTACTAGATGGCAAAATTTGATATGTAGCTAGGCCACATGGATGATAAGGGACTTTCACCATGTGTGCAAGAAAGCTACGGGATAATAATTTCATATGTAACTAGGTCACATGTGTAATACTGTGTGTATACCATGTGTACAAGAAAGTTACGGCTTATGAGGAGCTAGGTCACATGAGTGGTTCCTTGTGTTGGACACCATGTAGACAAGAAAGCTATGAGATGGAATGGCTAGGTCACATGGGTGATAAGGGACCTTCACCATGTATACAAGAAAGCCGAATTATGTGTAGGTGGAGCTATGTGCTAAGACCATCGAGTATCGGGCGTTTTCTGAAGTGGTTCAACGAGATAATTTACTAATGATGATTGGTGCGATCATGTTATGAATAAGTGCAAGTGTGAATGTGACCAATTGAGAAATGTGGTAAATTCACGTATGAACAATATGTTCGATATGTAATCGGAAATTGGAAAGGTTGGTATAAGCAAGTGATGAACACAACTAAAGTGAAAGAGAGCAGAAATTTACAATAAAACTGTTTGGACAGCAGCAGTGACATGAGTTTGAAATATCACTAAAAATAGTACAGATTAAATTATAAGTTGGATGTGATATTTATTTAAAGCTTATTGAGTCTATTTTCATATGAAAGAAACATAGCAAACAAATGATTCGTATATTTTGAGATATTTTAACTTTTGTGAGACTGGTTCAGAATGATTACCTGATCCCCTGTTCTGCCTTGGAAAAATCATTACAAAAGTAATTGTGGGATATAATTTATATGCCTGAAATCCTGAATGAGTCTATTTTCAAATGAACTAAATAAAAAGGTCATATGAACTCTGTACGAGGAGAAAATTTATTCGTAGTGAAGAGAGGTCAGAATAGTCGAACAATAAAACTGGAATCTTTAATGAATAAACTGTATTGATTGGCTAAACCAAAAATTCTGGAAATTTTATGGTAAGAAGATATGTGAGTCTAGTTTCATAGAAAATTAACGGATCTTAATTTGGAGTTCCGTAGCTCCAGATATAAATAATTTAATGACTATAACTCAAGAAAACAGCTTAACTGGAATTTGAATAAATAGGAAGAATATGAAAATAGCATGTTATCACATTGCTTATTAGTTTCATGCGAGCTTACTAAGCGTAAAGCTTACTCCCTCCTTTCCATTTCTTTTAGTTTTGTCAGGTCAGCTCAGGGTTGGAGATCGTCGGAGGCAGTATCACACTATCAGGCCATTATCCTTGGAGTATTGGCATGTGTATGTTAAATGTTTTCAAGTGAGTGGCATGTATAGGGGCATAGTTTTTTTTTATGATGGATGTTGTTGCGATTAGCCAAATGTATTGGCTTATATTGATTTGTTGATTATAGCCATGAGATGTGGCTTATAATGATTTTGGCCTGTAAGCTTATTTTGTCCATGGCATGTGTTTGAAAAGTTTTAATTTTGGGCAAAATTTGGTAACCTGGTTTTGTACGATTGTGAATGTTTAAGTCCAGTAACGCCTCGAACCCTGTCCCGGAGTTGGACACGGGTGAGGGGTGTTACAGCTATCCACTTGAAAACCGAATTACTTTTAAAACCTTATCTATTTAAAATAAACAATTTACAAAAATGTGATGTTTAGAAATAGAGTTGCTGAAGCATTTTGAAAACGTTGCCGGAACATAGTGTTTTGAAAACAGTTACCGTTTTGGAAATCATATTCCACCTTTAGCAGTTAGAAAACATCATAAATAAATATCAGAAATAATAAGTTAAAAATAAAGAGGCCTTATTACAAAATTATTAACCCAATAAATTAAAAGAAAATGAAATAAAGTCGCTAAGTTTAACTTTAAAGCATATCTGACGTGTGGCCACCTCCGAGTCCCTCGCAGCTCCAAACCGTCTAAGACTGGGGATTACCTGCACAACTAAAAATGGGGTGAGTTTACAAAAGCTCAATGTGTAATCCCCTTATTAGAGTAACAGTCAGTATACAGAAACACAAACTGAAACAGTCTGGGCCAAAGCCCTTTAATAGTAACAGTACAGTCCAATTTAAAGCATACATGTGCCATAGCCCACTACCATATCATTTGGGTCACAGCCCATACAGAATCAATTGGGCCTAGCCCAAAAAAATAACAGAAAAAGTGGGCCTAAGCACAGTACAGTAACAAATCTCATAAACAGATATGCAACAGTATGAGGATGCATCCCACCGTGATCCAGCCAACACACCACCCGTACCAACCAACGCACCATGTGGGGATAAAATCGACCCACCCAGCCAACACACCAAGCTTAGCACCGATTGCGGCAGTAAGTCAACAGAATAGCTCAACACCGTAGATAGAACGGCTAAAAGCCATAAATATTGCAGCAACGCTGCCAATTAACAGAACGACTAAAAGCAGTAAACAGAATGGTTATAAACCATAATCAGATGACACAGAGCCATAATTAGGATGGCACAAAGCTATCGGTGACTGTAATAAGCTTGGCACATGGCCATCAGCAACGGTAATATAGTCGGCACACAGCCAAGGGTAATTATGATCGACACAGAGTCATCAATATATATGTTAGGCACATAGCCACGGGTAAAAACGGTTGGCACAAAGCCATAATCAAGATGGCACAGAGCCATATTTATTGCAGAAATGCTGAAAGCCTTGTACAGAACGACAATGGGCCGTACACTTCCTCCGTAACTTTGTCCCAACCCCATGCAATATGTCGTGTATGTCATGCTCAATCATCATAGGTGTATGCAGAATGACCATACTCAGTAACAGTCATTTAAACATATAATAAAAGCATATCAGTCATACAACCACAGTCAAGTTAGTTAAAACACAGTCATACGATCACAATCAAGTCATGGCACAAAATCAGTCTTTTACCCTCAGGGGCAAAATAGTCATTTTACCCTATAAGGGTATTTCAGTAATCCTACCCTACAGGGGTAATTTGGTAATTCTACTCATAACTAATCCGTGTATGCAGTGCTTCTCAAACATAATCAATCATACAATTACCACATTCAATACTAGTACTACCACGAGGGTACAACGATCATTTAATCGGTTAGGGGTAAAACTGTCATTTCGCCTCGTAAGGGCATCTCGGTAATTTTACCCGTCGAGGGTATTTCAGTAACTTTACCCATAAAGGGTATTTCGGTTACTTTACTCGTAAAGGGTATTTTAGTAATTTCACAAACTAGGGGTATTTTGGTAATTTCACAAATTAGGGGTATTTTGGTAATTTCGCAAACTGGGGTATTTCGATAATTCTATAAATCTGGGGTATTTCGGTAATTTCACAAATCAGGGGTATTTTGGTAATTTCAAAATCTGAGGGTATTTCAGTACTTTCACAAATCAGGGGCATTTCGGTAATTTTACAATCTGAGGGTATTTTGGTAATTTCATAAATTAGGGGTATTTTGGTAATTTCACAAATGAGGGGTATTTCGATAATTTTGCAATCCGAGGGTATTTCGGTAATTTCACAAATCAGGGATATTTCGGTAATTTTGTAAACCAAGGGTATTTTAAACAGAGATAACGATGCGAATGGGCCTAGGGCCCATTCTCGGCCCAAATGGACCCACACACTCGTGTGGCCCATTTAGCCCAAATCTAGCCATAGATATGAGATTCACATAGAATAGTTCAATATCTACTACACAATCATACAATTTATTCATATGGACCCACGGGCCTATTGGGCCGACTTGGCCCCTTTCGGCCCATCGTGGCCAAATAGACTAAACTCACAAGAACACCCATGATGGCCTCAACTATCACGTCGAAGCTCCCACATGTGCGTTGCACGCTCATGTGGCTACCATCGCTGTGTGACTGGCATTTCGGCATTTGTCGCTCTACAATTAGAGTAGTGCGAAATACACACCTTATAGGAATCTAGAGTTGATCCGCGCTCCGAACACTCCTATGCCCAAACTCCAACCAAGGTATCCTTACTCTCCTCATAGATTACTCTATTTAAAGCCAGCTTCTCCCCTTCCCTCATGCTAGCTTCCCGATGTGGGATCCCTCCTTCAGCAGAGTTTAAATCCATCACAACCACTTGTCGTCCCAACTTAGCAAAATAAATATCCCTTGTTGCTTACAGTGAGATTCGAACCCTTGCCCTCTCCTATGATCCAAATGTTACATGCCACCACAACACAAGCTCCTTTTGTGTCTAAAATCATGCGCAACTAAATATAAGTCTATGGGCCAAATTGTAAGTTCATTTAAAAGGAAATCAAAATTAATTGCAAGCGCCAAGACTTGAACCTTGGACCCGTTGCTTCCTCTATGATGTCACTTCCTTAGACCACAACTCCTTTTGTGTCATTTTTCTCCACATTTTATTCTTAAAGCCTACTTACTAACTCCCAGGGTTTTATTCACCTAAAACCAAAATTTTCCTAAAGCCCTGGTTTGATCCCGGGACTTCATGGAAGCCCCCTAACCTTCCAAAATCACTCACCTAATAGGTCCAACTTGCATTAGTGTCGTTCTCTTGTTCTCAGAAAATTTAAACGCTCCCGTGCCCAAGGCCTAATGGGCCCAATTCTACTAGGCCCAAATTCGGGTCGTTACATGATAGTACCCAGACCTCAAATCTATCTTGGAAAATACCGTGGCTCCCCTCAATACATCAAATAAATCATCGATTCTCGACAACGGGTACTTGTTCTTCATAGTTACCTTGTTAAGTTGCTGATAATCTATGCATAATCTCATAGAACCATCTTTCTTCTTCACGAATAAAATGGAAGCACCCCACGGAGAAAAGCTCGATCTTGCTAAACCTTTATCCGTTAGTTCTTACAACTGTGCTTTCAACTCTTTTAGCTTGGTTGGGGCCATTCTATATGGAGTAATAGAAATGGGGGCAGTGCCTGGAGTTAACTCAATTCCAAATTCAATCTCTCTAACCAGAGGTAACCCTGGCAGTTCCTCCGGGAAAACATCTGGATACTGGCATACTATGGGTACCAACTCAATTCTCAACTCAGTCTCTTTAGCATTCATCACAATGGCAAGGTAAGCTTCGTACCCTTTTCTTAAATACTTCTGAGTCAACAAGGATGATATCACTACTGGCGATCTATCTTGCTTATCTGATTCAACACAAATAAAATCCCCATTTTCATTTTTCAACTCAATAAACTTCTTTCCACAATTCACAACTACACCATGAGTAACTAACCAATCCATCCCGAGGATGACATCAAACTCATCAACCGACAATAACATAAGATCAACCGAAAAGTAATGACCCTTAATCATCAAAGGGCAACCTTTGCAAACTCTATCAACCAACACATACTTGCCTAGGGGATTAGACACTCTTATTATAAATTCAGTAGACTCTATGGGCATGTTCATGCTAGAGACTAAATTAATGCGTATGTATAAGTGGGTAGATCCTGGATCAATTAAAGTTATAACACGAGTATCATAGAGAGAAAAGGCACCCGTGATTACGTTAGGGGAAGATGCCTCTTTACGAGCACGAATGGCATATGTTCTTGCCGGTGTTCTACCCTCAACTCTTGCAGTCTGCTCTCTAGATGGATTCTTGTTACTCGTTTCATTTCCTGGGTTTCTTTGCGATCTTCCTCTAGCAGCACTTCCCGATCTTGCATTCTAAGACTTCTCTTTCTCGCCCACCTCGAGGCATTCTTTGATAAATTGGTCTAAGGACCCATATCTAAAACAAGCCTTCTCGTTTGCCCGGCACTCACCAGAATGACGCCTGCCACACTGTGAGCATTTTGGTCTACTCGATCGAATGTTGCCCACACTAGCAACCGATGTGGTCTGCGCTTTAATCCCCGAAAACTATTTGCCCTTACTTCGATTTGTAACCCCGATTGAAGTGACTGGTCGAGTAACAAAATCCCTCGACTTCTTAGATGAGGAGTGGTGGGACTTACTCAATTGCCTTTTCCTCGAGTCACGAAACTCAATCACAGCTCTACTCTTCTCTTTAGCCAACTCTTCGGCTTTACAAGCCCTATCCACCAACACTAAAAATTCTTTTAGTTCTAGGACTCCGACATATAAACGAATATCTTCATTTAACCCATCCTAGAATCTCTTGCACGTGATAGCCTCGATAGACACGTAGTCCTGGGCATACTTACTAAGCCTTACGAACTCTCGTTCGTATTCAGTCATCATGATTCGGACTTGCTTTAATTCCAAGAACTCTTTTCTCTTATGGTCGATGAATCTCTATCTGATATACTTCTTTCGGAATTCCTCTTGGAAGAATTCCCAGCTAACTCTCTCCATTGGTACCACCTACACAAGGGTGTTCCACCATTGATAGGTCGAATCTCTCAAAAGAGATGCCGTACACTTTAAGCACTCCTCAGGCATGCATGACAACTCATCGAATACCCTGATGGTATTCTCAAGCCAGAATTCCGCCCTCTCCGAATCATCATCCTTACTAGCCCGAAATTCCTCGGCTCCTTGCTTCCGAATCTTATCGACCAGAGGCCTTTCTCTTCTCACTACCTCAACCACTTGGGGAACTACAGGATCGGGTTGAGAAATAGGTAGGGGTGGAGGGGGTTGAGCATTTGGATTTGCTCGGGTATACTCAGTATACTAGTTGCTCATCATATGAAGAAAGGCTTCTCGGGCCTCTTCTCCCTGACCTAAGGTCTCGGGTCTACTATCTACCAGTGCGGTCCCTTGAGTGGGAGTCGGTGCATTACTCGCAGCATCATCAGCTATAGTTCGGTAATTTCACAAATCAGGGATATTTCGGTAATTTTGTAAACCAAGGGTATTTTAAACAGAGATAACGATGCGAATGGGCCTAGGGCCCATTCTCGGCCCAAATGGACCCACACACTCGTGTGGCCCATTTAGCCCAAATCTAGCCATAGATATGAGATTCACATAGAACAGTTCAATATCTACTACACAATCATACAATTTATTCATATGGACCCACGGGCCTATTGGGCCGACTTGGCCCCTTTCAGCCCATCGTGGCCAAATAGACTAAACTCACAAGAACACCCATGATGGCCTCAACTATCACGTCGAAGCTCCCACATGTGCGTTGCACGCTCATGTGGCTACCATCGCTGTGTGACTGGCATTTCGGCATTTGTCGCTCTACAATTAGAGTAGTGCGAAATACACACCTTATAGGAATCTAGAGTTGATCCGCGCTCTGAACACTCCTATGCCCAAACTCCAACCAAGGTATCCTTACTCTCCTCATAGATTACTCTATTTAAAGCCAGCTTCTCCCCTTCCCTCATGCTAGCTTCCCGATGTGGGATCCCTCCTTCAGCAGAGTTTAAATCCATCACAACCACTTGTCGTCCCAACTTAGCAAAATAAATATCCCTTGTTGCTTACAGTGAGATTCGAACCCTTGCCCTCTCCTATGATCCAAATGTTACATGCCACCACAACACAAGCTCCTTTTGTGTCTAAAATCATGCGCAACTAAATATAAGTCTATGGGCCAAATTGTAAGTTCATTTAAAAGGAAATCAAAATTAATTGCAAGCGCCAAGACTTGAACCTTGGACCCGTTGCTTCCTCTATGATGTCACTTCCTTAGACCACAACTCCTTTTGTGTCATTTTTCTCCACATTTTATTCTTAAAGCCTACTTACTAACTCCCAGGGTTTTATTCACCTAAAACCAAAATTTTCCTAAAGCCCTGGTTTGATCCCGGGACTTCATGGAAGCCCCTAACCTTCCAAAATCACTCACCTAATAGGTCCAACTTGCATTAGTGTCGTTCTCTTGTTCTCAGAAAATTTAAACGCTCCCGTGCCCAAGGCCTAATGGGCCCAATTCTACTAGGCCCAAATTCGGGTCGTTACATGATAGTACCCAGACCTCAAATCTATCTTGGAAAATACCGTGGCTCCCCTCAATACATCAAATAAATCATCGATTCTCGACAACGGGTACTTGTTCTTCATAGTTACCTTGTTAAGTTGCTGATAATCTATGCATAATCTCATAGAACCATCTTTCTTCTTTACGAATAAAAAGGAAGCACCCCACGGAGAAAAGCTCGGTCTTGCTAAACCTTTATCCGTTAGTTCTTACAACTGTGCTTTCAACTCTTTTAGCTTGGTTGGGGCCATTCTATATGGAGTAATAGAAATGGGGGCAGTGCCTGGAGTTAACTCAATTCCAAATTCAATCTCTCTAACCAGAGGTAACCCTGGCAGTTCCTCCAGGAAAACATCTGGATACTGGCATACTATGGGTACCAACTCAATTCTCAACTCAGTCTCTTTAGCATTCATCACAATGGCAAGGTAAGCTTCGTACCCTTTTCTTAAATACTTCTGAGTCAACAAGGATGATATCACTACTGGCGATCTATCTTGGTTATCTGATTCAACACAAATAAAATCCCCATTTTCATTTTTCAACTCAATAAACTTCTTTCCACAATTCACAACTACACCATGAGTAACTAACCAATCCATCCCGAGGATGACATCAAACTCATCAACCGACAATAACATAAGATCAACCGAAAAGTAATGACCCTTAATCATCAAAGGGCAACCTTTGCAAACTCTATCAACCAACACATACTTGCCTAGGGGATTAGACACTCTTATTATAAATTCAGTAGACTCTATGGGCATGTTCATGCTAGAGACTAAATTAATGCGTATGTATAAGTGGGTAGATCCTGGATCAATTAAAGTTATAACACGAGTATCATAGAGAGAAAAGGCACCCGTGATTACGTCAGGGGAAGATGCCTCTTTACGAGCACGAATGGCATATGTTCTTGCCGGTGTTCTACCCTCAACTCTTGCAGTCTGCTCTCTAGATGGATTCTTGTTACTCGTTTCATTTCCTGGGTTTCTTTGCGATCTTCCTCTAGCAGCACTTCCCGATCTTGCATTCTAAGACTTCTCTTTCTCGCCCACCTCGAGGCATTCTTTGATAAATTGGTCTAAGGACCCATATCTAAAACAAGCCTTCTCGTTTGCCCGGCACTCACCAGAATGACGCCTGCCACACTGTGAGCATTTTGGTCTACTCGATCGAATGTTTCCCACACTAGCAACCGATGTGGTCTGCGCTTTAATCCCCGAAAACTATTTGCCCTTACTTCGATTTGTAACCCCGATTGAAGTGACTGGTCGAGTAACAAAATCCCTCGACTTCTTAGATGAGGAGTGGTGGGACTTACTCAATTGCCTTTTCCTCGAGTCACGAAACTCAATCACAGCTCTACTCTTCTCTTTAGCCAACTCTTCGGCTTTACAAGCCCTATCCACCAACACTAAAAATTCTTTTAGTTCTAGGACTCCGACATATAAACGAATATCTTCATTTAACCCATCCTAGAATCTCTTGCACGTGATAGCCTCGATAGACACGTAGTCCTGGGCATACTTACTAAGCCTTACGAACTCTCGTTCGTATTCAGTCATCATCATTCGGACTTGCTTTAATTCCAAGAACTCTTTTCTCTTATGGTCGATGAATCTCTATCTGATATACTTCTTTCGGAATTCCTCTTGGAAGAATTCCCAGCTAACTCTCTCCATTGGTACCACCTACACAAGGGTGTTCCACCATTGATAGGTCGAATCTCTCAAAAGAGATGCCGTACACTTTAAGCACTCCTCAGGCATGCATGACAACTCATCGAATACCCTGATGGTATTCTCAAGCCAGAATTCCGCCCTCTCCGAATCATCATCCTTACTAGCCCGAAATTCCTCGGCTCCTTGCTTCCGAATCTTATCGACCAGAGGCCTTTCTCTTCTCACTACCTCAACCACTTGGGGAACTACAGGATCGGGTTGAGAAATAGGTAGGGGTGGAGGGGGTTGAGCATTTGGATTTGCTCGGGTATACTCAGTATACTAGTTGCTCATCATATGAAGAAAGGCTTCTCGGGCCTCTTCTCCCTGACCTAAGGTCTCGGGTCTACTATCTACCAGTGCGGTCCCTTGAGTGGGAGTCGGTGCATTACTCGCAGCATCATCAGCTATAGTTCGGTAATTTCACAAATCAGGGATATTTCGGTAATTTTGTAAACCAAGGGTATTTTAAACAGAGATAACGATGCGAATGGGCCTAGGGCCCATTCTCGGCCCAAATGGACCCACACACTCGTGTGGCCCATTTAGCCCAAATCTAGCCATAGATATGAGATTCACATAGAACAGTTCAATATCTACTACACAATCATACAATTTATTCATATGGACCCACGGGCCTATTGGGCCGACTTGGCCCCTTTCAGCCCATCGTGGCCAAATAGACTAAACTCACAAGAACACCCATGATGGCCTCAACTATCACGTCGAAGCTCCCACATGTGCGTTGCACGCTCATGTGGCTACCATCGCTGTGTGACTGGCATTTCGGCATTTGTCGCTCTACAATTAGAGTAGTGCGAAATACACACCTTATAGGAATCTAGAGTTGATCCGCGCTCTGAACACTCCTATGCCCAAACTCCAACCAAGGTATCCTTACTCTCCTCATAGATTACTCTATTTAAAGCCAGCTTCTCCCCTTCCCTCATGCTAGCTTCCCGATGTGGGATCCCTCCTTCAGCAGAGTTTAAATCCATCACAACCACTTGTCGTCCCAACTTAGCAAAATAAATATCCCTTGTTGCTTACAGTGAGATTCGAACCCTTGCCCTCTCCTATGATCCAAATGTTACATGCCACCACAACACAAGCTCCTTTTGTGTCTAAAATCATGCGCAACTAAATATAAGTCTATGGGCCAAATTGTAAGTTCATTTAAAAGGAAATCAAAATTAATTGCAAGCGCCAAGACTTGAACCTTGGACCCGTTGCTTCCTCTATGATGTCACTTCCTTAGACCACAACTCCTTTTGTGTCATTTTTCTCCACATTTTATTCTTAAAGCCTACTTACTAACTCCCAGGGTTTTATTCACCTAAAACCAAAATTTTCCTAAAGCCCTGGTTTGATCCCGGGACTTCATGGAAGCCCCTAACCTTCCAAAATCACTCACCTAATAGGTCCAACTTGCATTAGTGTCGTTCTCTTGTTCTCAGAAAATTTAAACGCTCCCGTGCCCAAGGCCTAATGGGCCCAATTCTACTAGGCCCAAATTCGGGTCGTTACATGATAGTACCCAGACCTCAAATCTATCTTGGAAAATACCGTGGCTCCCCTCAATACATCAAATAAATCATCGATTCTCGACAACGGGTACTTGTTCTTCATAGTTACCTTGTTAAGTTGCTGATAATCTATGCATAATCTCATAGAACCATCTTTCTTCTTTACGAATAAAAAGGAAGCACCCCACGGAGAAAAGCTCGGTCTTGCTAAACCTTTATCCGTTAGTTCTTACAACTGTGCTTTCAACTCTTTTAGCTTGGTTGGGGCCATTCTATATGGAGTAATAGAAATGGGGGCAGTGCCTGGAGTTAACTCAATTCCAAATTCAATCTCTCTAACCAGAGGTAACCCTGGCAGTTCCTCCAGGAAAACATCTGGATACTGGCATACTATGGGTACCAACTCAATTCTCAACTCAGTCTCTTTAGCATTCATCACAATGGCAAGGTAAGCTTCGTACCCTTTTCTTAAATACTTCTGAGTCAACAAGGATGATATCACTACTGGCGATCTATCTTGGTTATCTGATTCAACACAAATAAAATCCCCATTTTCATTTTTCAACTCAATAAACTTCTTTCCACAATTCACAACTACACCATGAGTAACTAACCAATCCATCCCGAGGATGACATCAAACTCATCAACCGACAATAACATAAGATCAACCGAAAAGTAATGACCCTTAATCATCAAAGGGCAACCTTTGCAAACTCTATCAACCAACACATACTTGCCTAGGGGATTAGACACTCTTATTATAAATTCAGTAGACTCTATGGGCATGTTCATGCTAGAGACTAAATTAATGCGTATGTATAAGTGGGTAGATCCTGGATCAATTAAAGTTATAACACGAGTATCATAGAGAGAAAAGGCACCCGTGATTACGTCAGGGGAAGATGCCTCTTTACGAGCACGAATGGCATATGTTCTTGCCGGTGTTCTACCCTCAACTCTTGCAGTCTGCTCTCTAGATGGATTCTTGTTACTCGTTTCATTTCCTGGGTTTCTTTGCGATCTTCCTCTAGCAGCACTTCCCGATCTTGCATTCTAAGACTTCTCTTTCTCGCCCACCTCGAGGCATTCTTTGATAAATTGGTCTAAGGACCCATATCTAAAACAAGCCTTCTCGTTTGCCCGGCACTCACCAGAATGACGCCTGCCACACTGTGAGCATTTTGGTCTACTCGATCGAATGTTTCCCACACTAGCAACCGATGTGGTCTGCGCTTTAATCCCCGAAAACTATTTGCCCTTACTTCGATTTGTAACCCCGATTGAAGTGACTGGTCGAGTAACAAAATCCCTCGACTTCTTAGATGAGGAGTGGTGGGACTTACTCAATTGCCTTTTCCTCGAGTCACGAAACTCAATCACAGCTCTACTCTTCTCTTTAGCCAACTCTTCGGCTTTACAAGCCCTATCCACCAACACTAAAAATTCTTTTAGTTCTAGGACTCCGACATATAAACGAATATCTTCATTTAACCCATCCTAGAATCTCTTGCACGTGATAGCCTCGATAGACACGTAGTCCTGGGCATACTTACTAAGCCTTACGAACTCTCGTTCGTATTCAGTCATCATCATTCGGACTTGCTTTAATTCCAAGAACTCTTTTCTCTTATGGTCGATGAATCTCTATCTGATATACTTCTTTCGGAATTCCTCTTGGAAGAATTCCCAGCTAACTCTCTCCATTGGTACCACCTACACAAGGGTGTTCCACCATTGATAGGTCGAATCTCTCAAAAAAGATGCCGTACACTTTAAGCACTCCTCAGGCATGCATGACAACTCATCGAATACCCTGATGGTATTCTCAAGCCAGAATTCCGCCCTCTCCGGATCATCATCCTTACTAGCCCGAAATTCCTCGGCTCCTTGCTTCCGAATCTTATCGACCAGAGGCCTTTCTCTTCTCACTACCTCAACCACTTGGGGAACTACAGGATCAGGTTGAGAAATAGGTAGGGGTGGAGGGGGTTGAGCATTTGGATTTGCTCGGGTATACTCAGTATACTAGTTGCTCATCATACGAAGAAAGGCTTCTCGGGCCTCTTCTCCCTGACCTAAGGTCTCGGGTCTACTATCTACCGGTGCGGTCCCTTGAGTGGGAGTCGGTGCATTACTCGCAGCATCATCAGCTATAGTTCGGTCTAGATCAGAATCCATTTACTACATAAAAACATGATTTTAAACGTCAGGAGCCATCACACTATCATTACAAAGTACTATTACATATGGCATATATAGCTAGACTCACACTTACGCTACGTTAGTCCTAGAATTGATTAAACCCTAGCTCTGATACCACTAAATTAACACCCCTTACCCGTATTCTACGCCGGAACTGGATACGAGGCGTTACCGTACTTAACTCACATGGTCATAAAACTTTGGGCCATCAAATTTCATTCCACATTAAAACTTTTCCATTCACATGTCTAACATCCTTATAGTAGGCCTACGAGGCCCTAAACATACTTTCGGAAGGTTTGGGAAATAAATCAGAAACTTTTACACACTTAGAAAAATTTTACCTAAACAGAGGCCACACGCTCGTTTGAAATGGGGCACGCCCGTGGGGGCAGGTCGTGTGGACACACCCCTATGTCCCTCACCCGTGGTCAACACTGACTTATTTCACACGGCCGGACGCACGCCCGTGTCCCTTACACGGTCTCAACACGTCCGTGTCTCAGCCCGTGTGCCAAAACCTTGGCATTCTATTTATGACGTCATCATCTCACTAAGGTCACATGGCCAAGGCACACGCCGGTGTCCTTAGACCGTGTGTCGAATTAAATTCCTAATTTTAGGAGCAGACTTCACACGGCCTGGGCACACACCCATGTCCTAGGCCATGCCTCCGACACGGTTAAGACACACGGTCGTGTCTCTACCCATGTGTTTACTACTGAGCATACTGACTTGCAATTCTAACATGCAAGGGGACACACGGCCGATCAACACTCCCATAGGGCTAGCCGTGTGTCACACACGACCTAGACACACGCCCGTGTGTCTACCCATGTGGACAAATAGATGGCTATCTACCAAGCCATTTTCCACCCTATCAAGTAATCACACTCATACCAAAACATTTCAATATATAAGATGGCCAAATAGAACCTCTATGAACTTAAAAAGAATCAATACATCCAAAAAAGCATACACTTCATGAAATTCATCTTCATTAAACATAAGAATTAGCCAAGTATTGGCACAACTTTAATAACTGTTTACAAAATAGATTGGAGCAACCTTAGTAACCAACACATTTGGCTTACCAATAGGACATAACAAAATACTCAAGCCCTATACATGCCATATTCAAAATAAATCTAATTTGACTATACCAAATTGGGGTTGATAGTGTGATCTCCAATCCCGACGTCCGCGAATTCTCAACCTAACTTTACAATACTACAAGGAAAAAGGGCAATGAAAAGGAGTAAGCATAAAGCTTAGTAAGTTTGCATGGAAATAAATGGAAACAATTAGCTCACAATATAATCCATTCATGGCATTAATTAACCATACACAAGTCATAGGCTTCTTACCATATTTATACATACTCATACTTGCCCTTATTTAGCACATACCATGCCACATATCGTAATTGTTTCTTCATGGATTACTCACGAGTACCCGTGTTAACTCAATCACAAAAGTTTAGTAAAATCCTCTTCACTATCTCTAAGCTAATCAATTCATCCCGATAATTCACTAGGGATACTCAAGGATGTATATTCATAAACATTAGCATAACACGAAACCAATGCCAAATCCCGGATGTGGTCTTACATGGGGTCATTTCTAAGTGCCGATGCCATATCCCGGATATGTTCTTATACACTTTTCATACTCATTACCGAAGCCATATCCCTGATATGGTCTTATACGGAATCTCAATACGGCACCGAGGCCATGTCCCGGACATGGTCTTACACGGGACTTTGTTCATCTCATATCTTGATGATAGCATTTTCACACTTATTATAGTCCCACCGGGACTTCAACATCTCAACTTTTATCATCTTTCTCATATAACACTAATATTAAATTTCATAGAATGTCATTATAATATCAACCATTCTCAAACATGCTAGCATAAATATTGAATTATCACATACAAACTTACCTCGATTTCGAAATAAGCTAGATCGTCAATCTAGTCCAAGACTTTATTCTTTCCCCGATCGAGGTGGACTCTTGGTTCTTCTTGCTCTATAATAACAATTTAGCTCGTTTTAATCATCACATTACTAAACGTATTTCAAAGTCATGCTTTGGCAAAATTACCATTTTGCCCTTAAATTTTGGCAAAATGACCATTTTACCTATAGGCTCGGAAATTAATTCTAATCAAATTTCTACCTTTCATGAGCCTAGGTGAACATTTATTTCTCTTATGGCTATCATCAAAATCCAACATTTCACACATTTACTACAACTTTATAACCTTTACAACAAGGTTCATTTAGGTGTTTTCATGGCAACACCTTTCACAAAAGTTGTTCATCTAACAACCAAGACTCATTTTCTTCCATAAAAAATGCAGCAAATAACAATGAAGATCTCATGGAAAATCTCTAAGCTCTTCACCATATTACAAATTAGTCCCCTCATTTGAAAGCTTAAGCTCTAGAGGCTCTAAAAGTACAACTATCTTCAAGAAAAATCATTAAAATCACTTACTTGAATGGAGAAGAGCTTGCTGAAATTTTGAGCTTTCAAAACCCCTATTTTGCTTGGAAATTTTGGTGGAGGAAGATGAAGAGAAAAGATGGATATCTCTTTTCTTTATTTTATTCTATTTATCAATTTAATCAACCTACTACATCAACTTTGACCAATTTTGCTACCTATTGTCTCCTATGGTCGGCCAACCATTTACAAAGGGGCTAATTGCCTTTTAAAGACCCCAATTAAGCTTCTATGACTATTTGGCACCTTTAGCTTATAAAATAGAACTTTCGCACTTTATGCGATTTAGTCCTTTTTCGCGATTAAGCAAGAAATTGCTAAAATTAAAGCACCAAAATTTTCATATACTTATACCATCACACTCTAACTCATAAAATATCATAGAAATAATTTTCTCTAACCTCAGATTAGTGATCCTGAGATCACTGTTCCGACTAGCCACTAAATCGGGTTGTTACATTACTTCCCTAACAACTCAGGTATCATGTTTAACGAAATAAAAGACCAGGTGTAGTGCAGGAAATAAAAGTAGTCGAGTTAGCATGTGTTTACTGCGGAGAAGATCATGTTTTTTATGAATGCTCATCGAATCCAGCCTTAGTTTATTATATGGGAAATTTTAATCGCAACAACTACAATCCATATTCCAGCACATATAATTTGGGTGGAAGCAACATCCCAAATTCAGTTGGTGTAAATCTAGGGGTGGGAAATTCTAGGACTGCTATTCGATAGAATGTTGTGGGTGTACCACCTGAATACGATCAACTCATGCCACAGCAAAATGTTCAGCAAAATTTAGCTTCAAGTTCTTAATCGATGGAAGATCTATTGAAGGAATACATGGTGAAAAATGATACTATCATTCAAATTCAAGTTGCATATTTAAGAGCTTTAGAGAATCAAGTGGGGAAAATTGCCAAAGCATTAAGCTTAAGACCGCATGGAGCATTGTCGAATGATACTAGAAATTCACGATCTCAAGTAAAGGAACAGTGCCAAGCCATTACGCTCAAAGGTGGCACGCAACTATCAAGAGTTGTAATGACACCACTATTGAAGAACATAGTTTAGATTTCACAAATAAGAAGAATTCAGAATCAGTAGTGGAGCAGGCTATAGAGGAAAAGAGTAACCAAAAAATTATTGAAGCAGATTCATCTTGTATTGCCAATAAAAATGCCATGGCACAACAATTTCAACAAATGGAAGGAAGGCCACCACCACATTTCCCTCAGCATTTCCAAAAATCTAAGCAAGATTTCCAATTCGACAAATTCTTAGAAGTTCTGAAGCAATTACATATCAACATATCGTTGGTCAAAGCATTGGAACAATTGCCCAACTATATTAAATTCATGAAATATCTCTTATCAAAGAAGAGAAGGTTAGGGGAGTTTGAAACCGTTGCTCTCACTGAAGGATGCACAACAATACTGAGAAACAAATTGCCACCAAAACTGAAGGATCTAGGAAGTTTTACTATACCTTTCTCTATTGGAAACCATTATGTAGGCAAAGCAATATATGACTTAGGTGCAAGTATAAATCTAATGCCTATATCTATTTTCATGAAGTTGGGAATAGGGAAGGCGAGACCTACTCTAACACCCCTTACTCGTATCCAACTCTGGAATAGGGTACGAGGTATTTCTGGACTTATACACAAGAAATCATACAAAACCGAGACGTAAATTTCCATCCAATTTAAATTTTTTCATATACATTCATATCATCCCTAAAATGGGCCTACGAGACCCAAAACATACATTATAAGTGGTACGAGACTCAACCGAGAACATTAGAAAATTTTACAACACTTAGAAAAATTTTCACTAAACAGGGGCGACACGCTCGTGTGGGCAGGCCGTGTAGTCTTACACGCCCGTGTCCCTAACCCGTGTAACTCTCTAATTGTCACCCAAGAACAAATTGAAGTCATACGGCCAAGTAACACGCCCGTGTGCTTAGGCCGTGTGGTTGATTTAACTTTCATAATTTTTCATAAAATAGATGCAGACTTCACCTGACCAGGGCACACGCTCGTGCTCGAGGCCATGCTGTCCACATAGCTGAGACACACTCCCGTGTCTCTACCCTTGTGCCTGATACTGAGCATTCTATTTTGCAATAATTAAGGTGCAGGGGACACACGGCCAGAACACACGCCCATAGGGCAAACTGTGTGTCACACACGGCCTAGACACATGCCCGTGTGTCACACACGGCCTAGACACATGCCCGTGTGTCTACCCGTGTGGACAAAAACAAGGCTATTTACCAAGCCATTTTGTCACCCTTCCATGCACATACCTACACAACGACATATAACACCAATCCAAGCATATACATATAACCAATCAGCCACAACCAAGACATCAACACCTAATTCACATGCTAACATTTATCATACACCAACATCACATGCATATCAACTCAAATCATGCAAATCCCACATCCATGAAAGGCATCATCATATGTATAAACTTATACCAATATTAGCCAATTTCAAATGGCCATTGACAAAATGAATTATCAACCAACATAAGCCAACACATTTGGACAAATCAAATATGACACATAACAAAATGACCAAGTCCCTATACATGCCATAACTCAAAATGTTGAAACCATTGGTACCCAAAATGATAAGTTGATAGTGTGATGGAGTATCCGACGATCCCCAAATCTGAGCTAGCTTGGCGACACTATAAAACAATGGAAAAGAAAGGGGAGTAAGCTATAAAGCTTAGTAAGTTCCTATGCAAATATTAAGCATCATAAACACACATTTAACATACAATTAACATGATGTAAATTAACATAAATGTCATTATAAATCTCATAGTCAAACTTACTCAGTCACAACCTTACCGAAGGTTCATCGCATATCGAGCTCATTACGTATGAGTTTTATGTACATACCTGTACCAATTTGCAACATACCATAGTCTTTCAGAACTTTAACATTCCCGTTGAATTACCTGTTGAACCACTTGGAATACTAAAGGATACTCGGGAATCTCGCACACACAGTACCATACCAATGCCATATCCCAAATATGGTCTTGCATGGGATCTCGTATCGATGCCAATAGCCCAGCTATAATCTTACACGAAGTCTTATATCGATGTCATATCCCAAATATGGTCTTACACGAATCTCAAATAACCCTAATGCCATGACATTTGTATCCTATCTATTCCTATTCAACCGGGATTTCTCGCTTGTCAAACTTCGTCAATTTCGTTACAAGAGTAAATCACCATTCATACGATATTAAAGCAGTTAAAGCATAAATGTAACAATGAATTATTTACATACAAACTTGCCTCGGTACAAAAATTATAGAAATGGGACCTAATCGTCAAACATTTTGTTCTCCCCCCATTTAGGTCCGAACCTCGTCCTCTTGATAATCGAGATTGAAAAGTGGCAAAACCCTAGCTATGTCTTCTCCCTTCAAGTTTCGGCCAAGCAAGAAGAAGATGGAATAAATTTTGCTTTTATGTTACTTATTTTGTCTTGAATTGACAAATAACCAAAATACATTTTTTTATAAAAACATGAAATTTCACCTAATCCATGTCCATTTTTGTCCACTAACTTATAAAATGGCCTAATTACTTTTTAAGGACCTTCAATTTAAAATTTCATAGCAATTAGATACCTCTAGCATGTAGAAATCAACTTTTTCACTTTTTACAATTTAGTCCTTTTTACTACATTGAGTGCTCAAACGTCAAAATTTTTGAACGAAATTTTCACGAAATCATTCCATAAAAATGTAATAAAAAGAAGTTTTTCTATGTCAGATTCGTGGTCTTGAAACCACTATTCTGATTAGGCCCAAAATCGGGTTGTTACACATACAATTGTCACTATGCAATTAGTTGATCGTTCATATGCACATCCAGAAGGTAAAATAGAAGACGTGTTGGTAAGAGTTGACAAATTTATTTTTCCAGCAGGTTTTATTATTCTGGAATGTGAGGTTGATAAAGAGGTACCAATCAAGGTGAAGTTTTAAACCATTAAATATATTGGACCGTTCTTTTAAACCTCTTCAGCCATCCATAGAAGATCCTCCTATTTTGGAATTGAAGCCTTTGCCAACACATCTGAAGTACGCTTACTTGGGAGATAACTGTAACAGCCCGATTTTAGGGCTAGTCCGAACAGTGGTTTTGGGACCAAAAATCTGACATACTAAAACTTGTTTTTATTAGGTTTTTATGGTCTACAGTTTCACAGAATGATCTTTTGAAAATTTCGTTCAAAAATTTTGACGTTTGGGCACTTAATTTAGCCAAAAGGACTAAATCATAAAAAGTGCAAAAGTTGAGTTCTACATGTTAAAGGGGTCAAATTACTATGAGATTTTAAATTAGAGGTCCTTAGATGGTAATTAGACAATTTGTTAAGTTAGTGGACAAAAATGAGCATGTATGTGGGTCGGCTAGGCTTAGGTAACAAAGAAATTGAATACATTTTATTTTATGAGCCTAAGGACAAAAATGCAAATATGTCAAAGTTTAGGGGAAAAAGTGTAATTTTTCCATATTGTAATTTTTGGACTGAATTGAATAATGTGGATATTAAATAATTTAAATTTTCTATTATAGATCAAGAAAAATGAAGTTTAGACCTTGATCGGGGGAAAAACAAGGTTATTGACGATTAGATCCATTTCTCCTATTTTTGTACCGAGGTAAGTTCGTATATAAATAATGCATTATTATATATGCTTTAATTGCTTTAATATCATATGAATTGTAATTTACTCCTTGAACGAATTCAACAAAGTTCTACAAGAGAGAAAATCTCGGTTGAACCTTAGGAATAGTTAGGATACAAATGTCATGACATTAGGGCTAGTTGAGATTACGTGTAACACCATATCTGCGAAATGGCATCTATATAGATTTCATGTAAGACCATAGCTGGGCTATTGGCATCGATATGAGATCCCATGTAAGACCATATCTGGGATATGGCATTGGTATAGTACTACGTATGTGAGATCACCCAAGTATCCTTTAGTATTCCAAGTGGTTCAATGGGAAATGTAACGAAAACGTTAATGTTACGAAAGACCATGATATGTGGTAAGTTGGTACAGATATGTACGTAAAACTTAAGCTTAATGAGTTCGATATGTGATGAATCCCTCGATAAAGTTATGATTGTTCAAGTTATGATGTTTTGGTTTTATATAACATCTATGCCATGTTGGATTATAAAAGTTACAATGACATTTATTTTAATTTACTTCATGTTAAAAATATGTTAAAGTGTGTTTATGATGCCTATTATTTGTATAGGAACTTACTAAGATTTAAAGCTTACTCTCTTTCTTTTTCCCTTGTCTTATAGTGTCACCAAGCCAGGTCGGGGATTGAAAATAGTCAGAGATCCATTCACACTATCAAATTATCGTTTTGGGTACTTATGATTTAAATATTTTGAGTTATTGCATGTATAAGGACATGGTCTTTTTATGATATGTGTCATTATTGATTTGGCCCAATGTGTTGGCTTGTAATGGCATTTGATTCATTTTGTATATGGCCTTGAAAGTTGGCTTATGATGGTTATGTGGGCTATTTATATATTCATATGAGAATGCCTATCATGCATGTGATTTTGGCAAGATGTTTAAGCATGTTATAAGTGGGCTTGTGAATGGTGTGCTACTACCTTGGTTGTAATTGATTTGGTTGTATGTTTATGCATGGATTGGTGTTGCTTGTTGTTGTATAGGTTGGCCAATAAGGGTGGCAAAAAGGCTTGGTAAATAGCCTTATTTTTGTCTATACGGGTAGACACATAGGCGTGTGTCTAGGCCGTGTGCGACACAAGACTTGCCCTAAGAGTGTATCATCCAGCCATGTGCCCCCTGCATATTTGAATTTTAGCTTCAAATTGGCCACACGGGCAGAGACACTACCGTGTGTCTCAGCCGTTTGAAGGACACACCCCAAGGACATGGGCATGTGCCCAGGGCGTGTGAAATCTGCACCTATTTTACGAAAAATTATGAAAATTAAATCGCGCACATGGCCTAAGGACATGGGCGTGTGCCTTGGCCATAGTACTCTAATTTGTTGATGACGTCATAAACAGAGAGTTACACAGGTTAGGGACACGAGCGTGTATGATCACACGACCTACCCACATGGGCGTGTCCCAAGCCATACGGGCGTGTGACCCCTGTTTTAGTGAAAAATTTTCTAATGTCATGAAATTTTCTAAAGTTCTTAATTTAGTCCCAAACCACTCTTAAACCATGTTTTGGGCCTCGTAGGCTAATTTTAGGGATGAAATGAATGTATATGAAAAGTTTTAATTTTTTGTGGAAATTCATGCCCTGGTTTCGAATGTTCGTTTGAGTTTAAGTCTAGTAATGCCTCGTACCATGTTTTGGCATAGGATACGGGTAAGGGGTGTTACATTTAGTGGTATAACTGCTACGGTTTAGTCAATTCTTGAACTAACGTAGCATGTGTAAAAGTCTAGCTATACATGCCATAAATGAACTGTAATAGTGTGATTACTCCTGACAATTGTAAATTGTGTTTTCATGTAGTAATGGATCCCAATCGAGCTGAGGATGGTGAAGTCGAAAGTAATGCGCCGGCTCTCACTCAAGGGGCAGTGTCGTTTGATAGTAGACCACCTACGGTTAGTCAGGAAGAAGGAGGCAGGGGAGCCTTTCTCCATATGATGAATTAGTGGTATACAAAATTTGTTCGAACAAATCCAAATGCCCAACCTCCTCGACCCCCACCCATTCCTCGACCGATTCCCGTAGCCGCACAAGGTATGGAATTTTTAAGAATGAATAAGCCCCCGGTTGATAAGATCCGAAAGCATGGGGCTGAAGATTTTAGAGCTAATATGGACGATGATCATGAGAGAGCCAAGTTTTGGCTCAAAAACTCCATCCGGGTATTTGATGACCTTTTTTGCACACCGGATGAGTGCTTAAAATGTGCTATCTCACTTCTGAGAGATTTTGTATATCATTGGTAGAATACGCTGGTATCGGTGGTGCCAATGGAAAGGGTTACATGAGAATTCTTTCAAGAGGAGTTCCGGAAGAAATAAATTAGCCAACAGTTCATCGATCAGAAACGTAAGGAATTTCTTGAGTTGAAACAGGGTCGTATGACCGTAACAGAGTATGAGCAAGAATTTGTCAGACTGAGTAAGTATGTTAGGGAGTGTGTTTCCACCAAAGCCATCATGTGAAAGAGATTTGAGGATGGATTGAATGAAGACATTCGTGTGTTAGTTGGAATCTTAGAGCTGAAAGAGTTTGTGGTATTGGTTGAACGGGCTTGTAAGGCCGAAGAATTGAATAAAAAGAAGAGGAAAGTTGATCTTGAAGCTAGAGATTCCAGGAAGAGATTGATGAGTAAGTTGTTTCCATCTCAATCCAAGAAGTCTAAAGAAATGTACTCCCATTCGAATGCTTCAGCGGAAAATTCACACAGAGATCGTGGGAGGCAACAGTCGAGTCTTAAGTCTCAAGCTACTTCTATGGCAAGTGTGGGTAATGTAAAGTCATCTGAATGTCAGCAATGTGGAAGGAGACATCCCGACGAGTGTAGAATGAATGACTGAGCCTGTTTTAAGTGTGGTTCTCAAGAGCATTTCATTCGAGATTGTCCTAAAATACCCGAGAAAGAAAATTTTCAAAGTGTAAGGCCGAGTAATACTACTAATAAGGTTAGGCCACCGAGAAATACCAGAAATGGAGCTAGTAGTAAAAGTGTGATGAAAGACACTATTGTGAGGTCCGAAGTTCGAGCACGTGCTAGAGCTTATGCCATCCGTGCTCGCGAAGAAGCAACATCTACCGATGTTATCACTGGTACTTTTTCTCTCTATAATACTAATGTAGTTGCTTTGATCGATCCTGGATCGATGCATTCTTATGTTTATGTGAAATTAGTATCTAGTGAGAGCTTACCAGTTGAGTTTACTGAGTTTTTGGTTAGAAAGTCAAACCCCTTAGGCAAACATGTGCTAGTTGATAAAGTTTGCAAGAATAGCCCCTTGATGATTCGTGGTCCCTGTTTTTCGATTGATTTAATGTCGTTTCCATTCCATGAATTCGATGTTATTTTGGGTATGAATTAGTTGACATTGCATGATGCCGTAGTGAATTGTAAAAGAAAGATTATTGAACTGAAATGTGAAAATGGTAAAATTCTTCGAATTGAATCAGATGAATCGAGCGAGTTACCCATTGTGATTTCTTCGATGACCGCCCAAAGGTATCTAAGGAAAGGCTGTGAAGCTTATCTAGCTTATGTGTTGAATACAAAAGAATCTAAATTGAAAATTGAATCAGTGCTGATAGTTTGTGAATATCCAGATGTGTTCCTGGAAGAGTTACCTGGGTTACCACCAGTTAGAGAAGTTGAGATTGGCATTGTGTTAGTCCCTGGTACTTCACTGATATCGATTGCTCCGTATAGGATGGCTCCGTGATCGCTAGAATCAGAGTCTTAAAATTTATAAAGAGAATGATCAAACCTGGAAACTAACTCTGACAACGATTGAAGGCAAGTGTACCTATCGAACAGTAGTATAGCTTAGGCAAGACCGGATTATCAAACCTAAAGGAACTAAAAGTACTAATACTAACTTTCTTTTTATTATTTAACCTAAAATAAGTGAAGTTGCTTTAATATAATCCAAACTAATTACTAAACCAAAGACACAAAGACAAAAAGGATGAATTGGAAAAATAACTTTAGGAAAAACTCAGTTGATTAAGACGATACCCTCAGAAAGAATCTACCTAGACTTCACTTATTATTTAACCCTGAATCATACGATTTATTTACTTAGCTTGATCCGTAAGACTCCCAAACGTATATTAAACCCTCTCTCGAAGCGAATAACGTCTAACCCTAGGTTAATTAACGGAAATCTCTTTCTCGAATAATAACCCCTAGAATAGCAGTAAATCAATCTATGGACTCCTATATTAGGTTTCACCCTAATCCGGCAAAATCTCGTCACCCTATCTCCAGGTGTGCAATCAACTCTGCTTAATTATGCTAGATCTACTCTTAAGCAGGGTCTATTCCTCCTCCACCTAAGCATATCAAATTTGGATTAAGCTTGCATAATTAAGAACAAATTAAGTATTTATCATATAATTCAGAAATTAATAACAAGATTCATCTAGGTTTCATCCCCTTCAGGTATCTGAAGGATTTAGTTCATAACAAATAAAGAAAACATCTCAAGAGAAAAGATAAAACAAAACATAAGAAATCCCTAAAACTCCCTGAAGGAATTGAAGGAGAAATCCGCTGTCTTGAGTAGAATTCCAGCTTCTTGGGATGCATTAACTGGCTATCTTCGAGTGATTCCCACAAATCTGACCTTCTCGGCTTGGCTCCTTTACCTAGCTAACCGCCCCTTTCAAGGATGAACTTAGGGGATATATATAGGCTCTTGGAATGTGTTTCTTTTCCCCAAAGTATCCAAACCCGAATGAAATTGTTCATTGCCACGATAGGGACACGGCCATGTCACACGCCCGTATGACTAGTCTTCAAGTCGTATTCGGACTTCTTTAATGAGGAATGGCCGTGTGAATCGGGGGTCAGGCCATGTTCTAGATGATCAACAAGGAACGACCATGTGGGCTTAAGTCCAGGCCGTGTCGATTTCCACCTTGGCCTAATTTACTCCATTTTGGGCCCGTTTCTCGTTCTTTTTATCCTCGGGTGCTTTCCTGAGTATAAGACATGAAAAGAAAGGATTAAGAGCACCTTTTTATATAAATCGAGGCTTAAATCATCCAAAAGCAAGCTAAATGTGGGATTAAAATATATTATAATTACGGTTTATCAAGTACCCCGACACTTAAGCTTTTGCTTTTCCTAAAGCAAAATTCTTAACTTACAATTAAAATGAACTTTCCATAATTCATAATTCTTATCAACCATGCCTCATCATAATTCATAGATAATTTATACATGGATAATTCAACTCAAAGAGTCTTAAAGATTCAAACAAGATAAGTCATGCATTTGTATCGCGAAAATGCAGGTGTCTCCCCTTATCTAAATAATTTCCTTTAGTACAAAATGGACAATGATTGATATCCTCACAAAAGATTCACTCAAATCACTCTTAAGTGTTTAAGGTTCAAGAAAAATAATCACTCATAAGTCAAACCTGAAAAGTTAATCCCATAGGCTTGCCTGAAAATCAAATCTCTACCACTTTAAAATTAGAAGATAAACAGATCAAAAGGTCTTTGTCAGGGTTGTAACGGGGCTATGGTTAAAGGTGTGGATAAATGCTGAAATTAGAAGGTTAGAATTGAGATTGAATTGACAAGTACCTACCTAAAAATTACCGAAATAATTATATCAACTGAAAAGTAATAAACCAACTAATACGAGCTTTTTCTTTTTTGATAGTTTGACTTTAACTGTATAAGCTCTCTACTAATACTAAGTATACTTCGATTTTTTTAAAAACAAACTAATAATAATTGATAAATTGAACTAATAATATAATCAGGTAACTAATCAAATCAAATCTCGATATAAGGGTAGTTAAAACGAATGGTGATAACAAATACAAAGGGGTTTTGGGTTAATATTAGCTGGTAAGTCAATAAAAAAGGTCGTTAGGATCAACGGGGTTCACTAGGGGTTAGTTGTGAAGGTAGGCTATTTAGTGGAGTAAGTGGGTTAAAACCTAGGTGGCTTTATCATCTCAGCATATCAAATCATAGGTGTGGTTTCAACATGTATAATTGAGGCAAGTTCTAGAATAACAATTCAATGTTGACACACTCATAATCAAAAGGTGAGCATGAAAAAGGGAAATATGCTATATAAGGCTCAAAATCTCACAAAACTTTATGGGTATTTTGATATCAACCTTGTAAATTTCAAAGTTCAAGGTAATAATTAAATTTAGGTTAACAACCTAGTGCGAATTTTAGTTCTGAAAATTAGACTTATCATGCTTGATTCTCTAGTATCTTAAAATTTAATCATCAATGCACAATTATCAATGACTTACTCAAAAACATGTCAATAAAAACCATAAATCATCAGAAATTTCATCCTAATTAGTAATATGAGAAAATTGATCCAAAATAAGACTAAATTCAGGGATTTGAGAATAATGAAAAAAGTTTGGCCGAATATGAGAATAATGCAAAAAGTTAGGTACTTTCTTCAAATAAATATTCACCCCCCACACTTAAGATGTACATTGCCCTCAATGTACAAAGATAGATAATGACAATTAATATTTAATCAAAAGAGAGGGGATAAAGTGACACTTCCTGAATTTATGGATGATCTCTTTAGGGTGGCAGAGGTCGTGGTTACGTTTGACTTATGTAGTAGTGAATCATTCCTAGTGGTTTGTTCGTTTCTATGGAGTGTGCATTTGATACTGCGAAGTCATCGGTTAGAAATCTCGGGGGCGTATAAATATATGTTAGGAATACTCGAAGGTTAGATGTTAGTTCTAATCATAATGAAAGTTTGTAATGTATATAAAAAAAATTTCAAACTAGGAGAAGAAAAATTAAAATAAATGCAAAATAAGGAAAATAGAAAAATTAAAAGATTAAAGCTTAAAATAAGAAAAGAAAAACTAGATAAATAAAAGGACTCAGAGGTCCTCATCATCGGTCGGGTCCTGTGGTGGTGCTGGTGATGAGATATGGAGGTGATTGCATATCTGTTGGAGGGTGGCCTCTATCCCATCAAAACGTCTAGTGTTTTCAACGAAATACTGCTCGAACTGGTCGAAGCGTGCAGAGATATCCGCCAATGAGGTTGCTATGTGGGATGGCCGCTGGCTCGAAATCGGTGTCTCCTGTGATGGTGGTGGGACATCATCAGTAATGTCCTCGAGCTCCCCCTCATCTATGGGTGTTACTAATCGGTATTGAGGTGGGTCGGTCCCTCGATGATGTTTAATCATCCTCATGTGTAGCACCGTCTGGATGCCCTGAGGTACCATATGCCTAATCGTCGTGAGGGAGAATCTCTGGGCGTCAGTGTTAAGGAGGCCGAAGTGTCGAGCCAACCGTGTTATATATGGTCCCATCGATAGAATTCATTTCCTGTGCGCCTCTGTTTGATGCTGCATTACACCGGCGATAAAGTATGCCATGTCAAATATGTGCCCTTCTGACATGCACGATAGTAGTATACATCATGTCAATTTACCACGCCAGTGCTCTCACGACGACCTATAATGGTGTGAGTGAGAATGGCATGGATGTACCTCAAATATGGGGCGAGAGCTGTCGCTTTAGAGCGACTGGGGTCGTAGATGCCAGTGATGGGGTGTAAGCTGCGCCAGCAGGAGAGGGGAGTGCAGTGGAGCTGTAGGTTTAAGTCGGAGAGTGGGTTTGCTTCTACAAATTCCAGCGTATAGAGTCCGAGTGCCGAGCCGAATTACGGTACGCTCAGTCGACATACCGTGCCCCCTAAACAGAATTAGGCTGTACCTGGGTCGTCGAACTGTGCCATCAGTGTCTACAAGGTGAAAGTGGCGCAGAACTCTAGTGTGAGCTCCAACTATGTGGGCTCGATGATTGAGAAAAACTGCTCCCACGGGTTTGTCGAAAGGAGGGCTCGAATCTCGGTTGTGAGCCAGATTTGTTCCAGCACGTTCCAATCAATGCACCTACCGGTGCCGAGGGGTCTATCCCGAATTGTCTTGTAATGTTCTTCCTGTGCTTCCTGAGAAAATCGGTGGAATTGGTGTCGTAGCTCGGAAGAAGCGCTTGCTGAGGATGATTCGGGCCCCTTTCTTTTCTTCGAGCTTGGGACTGCTGTTTTCTTTCCTCGAGATGACGACATTGTACCTGAACTCAGTAATCAAATATAAAGCAAGTTCTTTTGATCAAGCCTCAACAAAAATATAGCAAGAATATTCCACACTTAAATCAAATGAAAGAAAATTTTGAGAAGTTAGAATACTAAAACTAGCTTAAGCATGTCAATCATCAGAATTTATTTTGACAATAGTGGTTATTTCAAACAAAGAAATGTATCGATCATATTAGTTCTAAAATTCAAGAATTTATTCCTAAATATTTAAAATTAAACAGAAACTAAATCATGAAAATGAAATAATGGTTAGAGCATGATAGAAGTGAATTAATGAAGAGTGGCCAGTAATGTTTTAGGATGGGGTGACGTAAACGGACAGTGCACAGTCGTAGAGTGGTGGTGCACGGTGGTGTCACAATTTTTTCTGCAGATGCACGGCTGTGGCGTAGGCGTAGGCTGCTGTAGCACAGTGGTGGTGAGGGCGTGGGGTGTAGTTTTTGTATGGTTTTATGAAGGTCAACAAAGTTTGAGGGATTTTTAGGGGTGGGGAGGATGTGGTTGTGGCCAGATTTGGAAAAGGGGGCTGAGAAATCGTGTAGTGTTTACTTTGAAGAAGATGAGCGGTTGAGTTTGCTTAAATAGGGGTCGTGCCACGGGCAAAGGCCACGCCCGTGCTTGATTTTAATTGGCCCGTGTTTTTCAGGATTTTTAATTTTAGGCGCATTCAGGTGGGTTTGCCATGGCCGTGTTGCATATGACACGCCCGTGGTCTTCTTCACACGGTTGGTTGGAACGGACGTGTTTAGTCCGTGCCCAACAAGTCAGTAACTCGCACGGGTAGTTAGCACGGGCGTGGACTGGTATCTCAGCCCGTGTTGGGAAAAGAAATTCTTCTCTGTTTGTGCACGGCTACTGGCATGCCCATGGTTTGTCCCCTGTCTTCCACACGGCCACGGACACGCCCGTGTGTAAGGCCGTGTGGTCTAAAACCTGCGCTTTTATTAGACTAATTTAGCATGGAGTTAGATGCTGAAAAAATAAAAATAATATTAATAATAATATGTTAGTGAATTAGTGCTCGGGTTGCCTCCCGAGAAGCGCTCGTTTATAGTCTTAAGCTAGACTTACCCTGTTTTCATTTTTAAAAGAAGGCTCACAGAGCTGAAGCTCCTCTCTCATATCCCTAAAATCTTCACCATTATAGATTTTGAGTCGCTGACCATTTACCTTGAATGTGCCCTTAGTGGGGTGGGTTACCTCGATTGTGCCATATGGAAAAATTGTTTTGATCATGAATGGGCCTGACCACCTTGATTTCAGTTTCCCTGGAAATAATTTAAGTCTTGAGTTGTATAGCAGGACCAAGTCCCTTACTTTGAATTGTTTCGACTTCTTTAGACGAGCATCGTGGCGTCGCTTTGTTGCTTCCTTGTACAGTTTTGAGTTTTCGTAGGCCTCAACTCTCCATTCATCTAACTCGTTCATCTGCATCATTCTTTTCTTTCCTGCAATTTTAAGATCGAAATTCAAAAACTTTATGGCCCAAAAAGCTTTGTGTTCTAACTCGAATGGTAGATGACAGCTTTTCCCGTATACAAGTTTGTATGGGGATGTCCCTAGAGGTGTTTTAAATGCTATTCTATAGGCCCATAAGGCATCATCTACTTTTAATGCCCAATCTTTTCTATTCGATTCAACCGTTTTTTCTAGGATGCGCTTAAGTTCTCGATTTGCTACTTCAACTTGCCCACTAGTTTGAGGGTGATATGGGGTAGCTATCCTGTGGTGTACTCCATATTTCTTTAGAACTTTTTCAAATTGAGTATTACAGAAATGAGTGCCCATATCACTAATGATAGCTCTAGGTGTCCCAAATCGAGAAAATAGTTTCTTGAGAAACTTAACTACTACCCTAGCATCATTGGTAGGCAAAGCTTCCGCTTCTACCCATTTTGACATGTAATCAACTGCCACTAGAATGTATTTATTTCCAAATGAACTAGGAAATGGTCCTATGAAATCAATACCCCATACATCAAATATTTCACATGATAGCATATATGTTTGAGGCATTTCATCACGTTTAGAAATATTACCTATTCTTTGGTATTTATCACACGAAGTAACATACCTGTTGGCATCTTTAAATAGAGTAGGCCAATAAAACCCTGATTCGAGTATTTTGTCTGCTATCTTAATGCCACTGTAGTGTCCCCCTAAGGGTCCTGAATGGCAATGTTCCAGGATTTTGCTTGCTTCTGCCTTTGAAACGCATCTTCGAATTACCTGATATGCAAAAAAGAAAGGGATCTTCCCAAAAATAGTTTTTTGCATCAGCAATGAATCGCTTCTTTTGGTGATGTGTTAGTCTTTTTGGCAAGATGTTAGCAGCTACATAATTTGCGATGTTTGCAAACCATGGTACCTCAGAATGTGTTATAGAAAAGAGTTGTTCTTCGGGAAATGAATCGTTTATCTCATTTTCATCAAGTTCTCTGATGTGTAGATTCTCAAGTCTGGAGAGGTGATCTGCCATAAGATTCTTAGCTCCCTTCTTATCTTGTATTTCCAAGTCAAATTCATGTAAGAGTAAAATCCATTGTATGAGTCGAGGTTTTGCATCAGGTTTGTTTAAAAGATAACGAAGAGTTGAATGGTTAGTGTAAACGACAACTTTAGACAATATTAGATACTGCCTAAATTTGTCAAAAGCAAAACCTACAGCTAGCAATTCTTTCTCTATGGTGGTGTAGTTTTCTTGTGCGGGTGTTAATGTTCTGCTAGCGCAGTAAATTGGCTGAAAATGCTTGTCTCTTTCTTGTCCCAAAACTGCACCTACTACAAAATCACTTGCATCACACATTAGTTCAAAGGGTAAATTCCAATCAGGTGCGATTATAATCGGAGCATTTATTAATTTATCCTTAAGAATATTAAATGCATCTAAACATTCCTGATTGAAATTGAAAGGAACATCTTTTTCTAGTAATTTTGTTAAAGGCTTAGCTATTTTAGAAAAATCTTTAATAAATCTTCTATAGAACCCTACATGTCCTAAAAAGCTTCTAATAACCTTAACTGAACTAGGGGGAGGTCATTTTTCTATGGTTTCAACCTTTGCTTTATCTACCTCAATCCCTTTACTAGAAATCTTATGTCCTAAAACAATCCCTTCTCTAACCATAAAGTGACATTTTTCCCAATTCAAAACAAGGTTTGTTTCCTCACATCTCATTAGAACTCATTTTAAATTTTTAAGGCAAAGATGGAAAGAATTCCCGAATGCCGAGAAATCATCCATAAATACCTCCATAATGTCTTCCACAAGTTCGTCGAAGATTGCCAGCATGCAACGCTGAAAAGTAGTAGGAGCATTACATAATCCAAAAGGCATTCTACGATAAGCAAACGTATCGTATGGGCATGTAAATGTGGTCTTCTCTTGATCTTTAGGAGCTATGGGGATTTGGACGTAGCCGTAGAGTCTGTCCAAGAAGCAATAATACATATCCCCGGATAGTCTTTCTAACATTTGATCTATGAAGGGTAGAGCGAAGTGATCTTTTCTGGTGGCATTGTTCAGCTTTCTATAGTCTGTACAGACTCTCCAACCTGTAACTGTTCTTGTGGTGATTAACTCATTTCTTTCATTGGGCACCACTGTCATACCTCCTTTCTTTGGAACTACCTGCACAGGACTTACCCAAGTGCTGTCAGAAATAGGATAAATTATTCTTGCGTCTAGAAGTTTAATTACCTCGGCTTTAACCACTTCTTTCATGTTGGGGTTTAACCGTCTTTGAGGCTGCACACATGGTTTGTATTCCTTTTCCGTTAAAAATTTATGGGTACAGAATGATGGGCTTATTCCTTTGATGTCAGAAATTTTCCAAGCTATGGCCCTTTCATGTTCTCTTAGTACCTGTATCAACTCCTCTTTTTCCTTGGGTTTTAGTTCTGAAGAGATAATAACCAGTGGCATAGAATTTTCCCCAAGGAATGCGTATTCCAAGTGTTTCGGCAACTGTTTCAATTCTAGATTGGGTGGTTCGTCAATAGAGGTTTTTTGTTTCAGTTCGTCATTTACTTTAATGCTTTCTTTTTGCGTTTGTCGAGGTGAAGACGTATTCAGCTCATCAGCTTCATCTTCTTCCCCCTCGTCTTGCGCCAGGCACAATTCCATCGTGTCATCATGTAAGATTTTCTGTAATGAGTTTTGAATAATATGATCAGTAGTATCAATAAAATAACAGGCATCATCTTGTTCTCTAGAATATCACATGTGATCATAGATTTGAAAAATAATTTCCTCATCGCCTATCCTTAATGCAAGTTTACCGTTACCTACATCGATAACAGCCCTAGCAGTAGCTAAAAAAAGGACACCCTAAAATTAAGGGAACATTAATGTCTTCATCCATGTCTAACACAACAAAATCAACAGGGAAAATAAATTTATCAATTTTCACCAGGATATCTTCGATAATTCCTCTAGGATATTTAATAGATCTATCAGCTAACTGAATACTCATCCTAATGGGTTTTGGTTCCCCAAGATCTAGTTGTTTAAACATTTTGTAAGGCATTAAATTAATACTGGCACCTAGATCAGCTAATGCTTTCTTAATATTTAAGCTACCAATTAAGTAAGGAGTAGTAAAACTTCCTGGGTCTTTTAATTTGGTTGGTAACTTGTTTTGGAGGATGGCAGAGCATTCTTCATTAAGTTCCACCGTCGATATTTCTTTAAGCTTCCTTTTATTCGTCAGAAGTTCCTTTAAGAATTTTGCGTACTTCGGCATCTGTGAAATAGCTTCAACAAAAGGTAAGTTAATATGTATTTGTTTAAAAAGTTTGAGAAACTTACCATATTGGGTATCTAATCATTCTTTCTTCAACTTTGCTGGATATGGGATTGGTGGTTTGCTTTCTTTGCGGACTGGATTTACTTCCTCAACTCCCTTATCCTTTGTGTTGTTGTTTTCGTGTGGTAATTTTTTCTTTGGCTCGACTAATTCTTTTCCACTTCTTAATGTAATTGCTTTTACCTGTTCTGTTTCTTTAGAAAAAAACTCTGCTCGTATTTCACAGGCCATCTCAGTAAGTAGTCCAACTGACTTGGTGAGTTCCCCAACTTGGTTCTTGGTCTCTTTAACTGATGTTTGTTGATCGTTAAGTGTTTTCTCAGTATGTTGGAGACGGTTTTCTGTGCTTGCCATGAACTTCGTCAGCATCTCTTCAAGGTTTGGCTTTTTTCTCTTGCGGATATGGCTGATTTTGGAAATTTTAAAGAGGTTGTTGCCTTTGATTTCCTTGATTTCCTTGACCTCCCCATGAAAAATTAGGGTGGTTCCTCCAACCTGGGTTGTAAGTATTACCATAAGAATTATTATTACATCTAAAATTCTTACCTATATAGTTCATCTGTTCACTCTCTGCGTTTGGTTGGTAGGGTGGGTACTCATCATTCGCCACAGTTCCACTTGTATCGCACTGCATGACTGGATGTGCCTACAAAGAACACAAACTATCAATCTTTTTATTCATCATCTCTACATGTGTTGATAGCATGGTTATCGCATAGATGTTGTAAACTCTGGGTGATTTTGTCGGTTTCTTCCTTGTAACTTACCACTGATAGTTATTCAGTGACATCTCTTCAATGAACTCGTAGGCTGCTTCAGGAGTTCTGTTGTTTAGGGTTCTACCGGCAGCTGAATCGATTAGTTGTCTCGTTGAGGGGTTTACATCGTTATACAAAGTTTGGACTTGTAGCCACAAAGGTTGACCATGGTGTGGACACCTTCTCAAGAGATCCTTGTATCTCTCCCATGCATCGTATAATGTCTCTAAATCCATCTGTACAAAAAAAGAGATATCATTCCGTAATTTGGCCGTTTTGGCCGGTGGGAAATATTTCAATAAGAACTTCTCGGCCATTTGCTCCCATGTGGTGATTGACCCTCATGGTAACGAGTTTAACCACTGTTTGGACCGAAGGCGTATGGCATCATCAGAAACGCCATTTATTTTGAAGGTGTCATAGAACTCTAAGAAATTAGCTATATAAGTATTTGGATCTTCGTCCTGCAAACCATCAAATTGAACAAATTGTTGAATCATTTGTATTGTGTTGGGCTTTAATTCAAAATTATTAGCAGCTATAGCAGGCCTAATAATACTCGATTCTGCTCCTGTTAAATGCGGTTTAGCATAATCAAACATAGTACGTAGAGCATTGTTTTCTCCCACATCAAGTGGTTGTGGGTTATTCTCGTCCATCCCTTCAGTAGGATTGGATCTGCCCTCTTCCTGATTTTCCTCTATGTAATTTAGGGCTCGCCTAGTTTCTTTGTGATTCCTTCGAACGGTAGCTTCAATATCACTATCGTATACCAAAGGTCCTCTCGGGTTCCTTCTAGTCATAAACTAGATGTACTTGCAAAAAAAAAAGAAAGAAAATTTAGCTAAAATTTAGATTATTAAAAAAAGTAAAAGTAAATTACAAAAATTAAAAATAATGGCTAAAGTAATAACAGTAGAGTTTTCTTAATATTTTAGTTCCCCGGCAACGGTGCCAAAAACTTGATCACTAGAATCAGAGTCTTAATATTTATAAAGAGAATGATCAAACCTGGAAACTAACTCTGACAACGATTGAAGTCAAGTGTACCTATCGAACAGTAGTATAGCTTAGGCAAGACCATATTATCAAACCCAAAGGAACTAAAAGTACTAATACTAACTTTATTTTTATTATTTAACCTAAAATAAGTGAAGTTGCTTTAATATAATCTAAACTAATTACTAAACCAAAGACACAAAGACAAAAAGGATGAATTGGGAAAATAACTTTAGGAAAAACTCAGTTGATTAAGACGATATACCCTCAGAAAGAATCCACCTAGACTTCACTTATTATTTAACCCTGAACCATACGATTTATTTACTTAGCTTGATCCGTAAGACTCCCTAACGTATATTAAACCCTCTCTCAAAGCGAATAATGTCTAACCCTAGGTTAATTAACGAAAATCTCTTTCTCGAATAATAATCCCCTAGAATAGCAATAAATCGATATATGGACTCCCATATTAGGTTTCACCCTAATCCGGCAAAATCTCGTCACCCTATCTCTAGGTGTGCGGTCAACTCCGCTTAATTATGCTAGATCTACTCTTAAGCAGGGTCTATTCCTCCTCCACCTAAGCACATCAAATTTGGATTAAGCTTGCATAATTAAGAACAAAATAAGTATTTATCATATAATTCAGAAATTAATAACAAGATTCATCTAGGTTTCATCCCCTTCAGGTATCTGAAGGATTTAGTTCATAACAAATAAAGAAAACATCTCAAGAGAAAAGATAAAACAAAACATAAGAAGTCCCTAAAACTCCCTGAAGGAATTGAAGGAGAAATCTGCCGTCTTGAGTAGAATTCCGACTTCATGGGATGGATCAACTGGCTATCTTCGAGTGATTCCCACAAATCTGACCTTCTCGGCTTGGCTCCTTGGCCTAGCTAACTGCCCCCTTCAAGGATGAACTTAGGGGATATATATAGGCTATTGGAATGTGTTTCTTTGCCCCAAAGTATCCAAACCCGAATGAAATTGTTCATTGCCCCGACAGGGACACGGCCATGTCACACGCCCGTGTGACTAGTCTTCAAGCCGTTTTCGGACTTCTTTAATGAGGCAGGGCCGTGTGAATCAGGGGCCAGGCCGTGTTCTACATGATCAACAAGGCACGACCGTGTGGGCTTAAGTCCAGGCCGTGTCAATTTCCACCTTGGCCCAATTTACTCTGTTTTGGGCCCGTTTCTCGTTCTTTTTATCCTCAGGTGCTTTCCTGAGTATAAGACATGAAAAGAAAGGATTAAGAGCACCTTTTTATATAAATCAAGGCTTAAATCATCCAAAAGCAAGCTAAATGTGGGATTAAAATATGTTATAATTACGGTTTATCACTCTGACTGAATTAAAAGAATTGAAAGCTTAGCTGCAAGAATTGACAAATAAGGGTTTTGCGAGACCAAGTTATTCTCCCTGGGGTGCTCCAGTGTTTTTTGTAAAGAAGAAAGATGGATCTATGAGATTGTGCATTGATTACTGACAGCTCAACAAGGTTACTATAAAGAATAAGTATCCTTTACCAAGGATTGATGACTTGTTTGACCAGTTGAGAGGAGCAATCGTGTTTTCCAAGATTGATTTAAGATCCGGGTATTACCAGTTGAGAGTTAAAGAATCAAACATGCCAAAAATTGCTTTTAGAACAAGGTACAGGCACTATGAATTTCTTGTTATGCCATTTGGGTTAACTAATGCCCCTGCTCTTTTCATGGACTTGATGAACCAAATTTTCTGACCGTATTTGCATAAGTTTGTAGTTATTTTTATTGATGACATACTGATTTATTCTCGTGATGAGACCGAGCATGCCAAGCATTTGAGAACTATTTTACAAACTTTAAGAGATAAACAGTTGTATGCTAAGTTTAGTAAAAGTGAGTTTTGGCTTAGAGAAGTTGGATTTCTGGGCCATATTGTATCAGGTGATGGTATTCGGGTCGACCGTTGTAAAATTTTGGCAATTATTGATTGGAAGCCGCCGAGAAAAGTGTCCGAATTTAAAAGCTTTTGGGGCTTAGCAGGTTATTATCGACGATTTGTTAAAGGATTTTCGATGATTGCTACTCCAGTAACAAATTTGTTGCATAAAGATGTTAAGTTTGAATGGTCTGAAAAATGTCAGCAAAGTTTTGAGAGGTTGAAAGCCTTATTAACCGAGGCATCGGTTTTAGTGCAACCTAAACCATGGAAAAAGTTTGTGATTTATAGTGACGCTTCACTGAATGGATTAGGATGTATGTTGATGCAAGAGGGTAAGGTGATAGCCTATGACTCGAGACAATTGAAACCACATGAGAAGAATGACCCGACGCATGATTTGGAATTAGCCGCTATTGTGTTTGCTTTAAAGATTTGGAGACATCATTTGTACGGTGAGAAATGTCATGTTTTTACCGACCATAAGTGTTTAAGGTATTTGATGACTCAGAAAGACTTGAACTTACAGCAACGAAGATGGCTCGAGTTGTTGAAATATTATGTATTGGTAATTGACTATCACCCGGGTAAAGCGAATGTAGTCACTGACGCCTTGAGTAGGAAGACTTTGTTTGATTTGAGAGCATTGAACACGAGATTAAATTTATCTAATGATGGTTCTATTCTAGCCGAGCTGAGAGTTAGGCCGATGTTTATTCAGTAAATTTGTGAAGCTCAGAAATGTGACAGTGATTTGCAAGCCAAGAGAGTTCAATGTGAATTGGTTAGTGGTTCAGATTTTCATGTCTAATTTGATGATTGTTTGATGTTCCTAGGTAGAGTATGTGTACCGAAAGAAGATGAAATCATTTAGAAAATTCTTCATGAGTCGTATAATGCTTGTTTATCTGTGCATTCGGGTAGTACGAAAATGTATAATGACTTGAAGAAAATGTATTGGTGGTCGAGCATGAAAAGAGATATCTCCGAATATGTTTCAAGATGTTTGATATGCCAATAAGTGAAAGCCGAACACCAAGTGCCTTCGGGTTTACTTCAGCCAGTGATGATATCCAAGTGAAAATGGGATATGATCACGATGGATTTCATAACGGGTTTGCCTTTAACTCCGAAAAAGAAAAATGCCGTATGGGTTGTGGTTGATAGATTGATGAAATCGGCTCACTTTATACCGGTATCTACTGATTATTCGCTTGATAAGCTAGCAAAAATTAAAAATTACTGAGATTGTGAGATTGCACGAGGTGCTTATTTCTATTATTTCGGATAGAGATCCGAGGTTTACTTCACGATTTTGGAAAAAGTTGCAAGAAGCCTTGGGTACAAAATTGAATTTTAGTACTTTTTTTCATCCGCAGGCCGATGGTCAATCCGAGAGAACGATTCAAGTACTTGAAGATATGCTTCAATTGGTCGAATTTGCCTATAACAACAGTTTTCAGTTGAGTATAAAGATGGTGCCTTATGAGGCATTGTATGGCTGCAAGTGCCTAACACCATTGTATTGGATCGAGCTTAGTGAGAAACAGATTCACAGAGTTGACTTGGTTAAGGAAACCGAAGAGAAAGTAAAAGTAAATTCGAGATTGTTTGAAAGCTGCTTCCGATAGATAAAACTCGTACGTAGATTTGAAAAGAAAAGAGACTGAGTTTCAAGTTGGGGATAAAGTATTTTTGAAAGTATCTCCATGGAAGAAGATTCTGAGATTTGGCTGTAAAGGCAAGTAAAGTCCACGTTTTATTGGGTCGTATGAGATTATTGAAAGAATAGGGCTAGTGGCATATCGATTATTGGAAGAATGTATTTCATGTGTCAATGTTGCGACGATATCATTCTAATCCTTCACATGTGATTTCTCTGACAGAGATTGAGGTTCGACCGGATATGACGTACGGTAAAGAACCGATTAAGATTTTACTTTGAGAAGTGAAACAATTGAGAAACAAAAGTATAGTTGTAGTTAAGGTTTTATGCCAAAGGCACGGTGTTGAAGAAGCTACGTGGGAACCTGAGGAGGCCACGAGAAAACAGTACCCAAACCTCTTTTTTGGGAAGATTTTCGGGGACGAATATCACTAAATAGGGGAGAGTTATAATAGCCTAATTTTGTGGCTAGTCACAACAGTGGTTTCGGAACCATGAATTCGACGTAGTAAAACTTGTTTTTATTAGATTTTTATGATCTACAGTTTCACGGAATGATTTCGTGAAAATTTCATTCGAAAATTTTGACGTTTGGTTACTCAATTTAGCCAAAAGGACTAAATCGTAAAAAGTGCAAAAATTGAGTTCTACATGTTAAAGGTGTCCAAATGCTATGAGATTTTAAATTAGAAGTCCTTAGATGGTAATTAGACCATTTGTTAAGTTAGTGGACAAAAATGAGCATGTATTTGGGTCGGCTAGCTTAGGTAACAAAGAAATTGAATACATTTCATTTTATGAGCCTAGGGACAAAAATGTAAATATGTCAAAGTTTAGGGGAAAAGTGTAATTTTTCCATAGTATGATTTTTGGACTTAATTGAATAATGTGGATATTAAATAAGTTAAATTTTGTATTATAGATCAAGAAAAACGAAGTTCGGACCTTGATCGGGGGGAAAACAAGGTTATTGACGATTAGATCCATTTCTCCTATTTTTGTACCAAGGTAAGTTTGTATGTAAATAATGCATTATTATTTATGCTTTAATTGCTTTAATATCGTATGAATTGTAATTTACTCCTTGAACGAATTCGACAAAGCTCGACAAGAGATAAAATCTCGGTTGAACCTTAGGAATAGTTAGGATACAAATATCATGACATTATGGCTAGTTGAGATTGTGTAAGACCATATCTAGGATTGGCATCGGTATGAGATTTTGTGTAACACCATAGCTGGCCAATTGGCATCAATATGAGGTCCCATGTAAGACCATATCTAGAATACGGCATTGGTATGGTACTATGTATGTGAAATCACCCGAGTGTCCTTTAGTATTCCAAATGGTTCAACGGGAAATGTGACAGAAATGTTAATGGTAGGAAAGACCATGATATGTGGTAAGTTGGTACAGGTATGTAAGTAAAACTTAAGCTTAATGAGTTCGACATGTGATGAATCCCTCGGTAAGGTTATGATTGTGCAAGTTATGATGTTAGGGTTTTATATAACATCCATGCCATGTTGGATTATGAAAGTTACAATGACATTTGTGTTCATTTACTTCAAGTTAAAAATATGTTAAAGTGTGTTTATGATACCTATTATTTGCATAGGAACTTACTAAGATTTAAAGCTTCCTTTCTTTCTTTTTCCCTTGTATTATAGTGTCACCAAGCCAGCTCGGGGATCGAAAATGGTCAGAGATCCATTCACACTATCAAATTATCGTTTTGGGTACTTATGATTTCAATATTTTGAGTTATGGCATGTATAGGGACTTGGTCTTTTTGTGGTATGTGCCATTATTGATTTGGCCCAATGTGTTGGATTGTAATGGCATTTGATGTAACAGCCCGATTTTGGGCCTAGTCGGAACAGTGATTTTGGGACCACAAATTCGACAATGAAAATTTTATTTTTATTACAATTCTATGGTCTAAGATTTCACGAAACAATTTCGCGAAAGTTTCATTCAAAAATTTCGACGTTTGGGCACTCAATTTAGTCAAAAGGACTAAATTGTAAAAAGTGCAAAAGTTGAGTTCTACATGTTAGAGGTGTCCAATTGTTATGAAATTTTAAATTTGAGGTCCTTAAATGATAATTAGACCATTGGTTAATTTGTTGGACAAAAAATGGACATGAAATAGGTGAAATAGAATATTTTTAAGTTAGTGGCATTTTGGTCATTTAGTAATTAAAATGAATTAAAAACAAAATTAAAAGCCAATTATAGTCCATCTTCAACCCCATGGCCGAATTTCACAAGGGGAAACCATGGCTAGGGTTTTTCAAGCTTCCAAGCTCGATTGTAAGTCTGTTCTAACCTCGTTTTTAATGATTTTTACGTTTTTGAAATCCTCGTAACACTATCTCTCTATTTCTACCATTTATTTGAGCTAGGGTTGATGTTTGAAAATTTACCCATATTGGAAACTCTTTTGTTTTGATGTTTAATGGCAGAATATGAATGCTCGGTGTGTAATAAATGACTTTTTTACTAAGTGATTTTCACTGAAATTGTCGAAAAGGACTAGTTTGTAAAAGTTGTAAAATGTGTTAAGTGTGTGAATAAATGGAAATTTTGGACTGCTATAGTTATGAAAATGGTTCGGCTAGGCTTAAAATACAAGGAAATTGAATAAAATAATTTTACGAGCCTAGGGGTAAATGTGTAATATGTGAAACTTTAGGGGCAAAAACATAATTTTACCATAATATGATTTTTGGATCACATTGAATAATGTGACTAATAAATAGACTAAATGTGATGTTATAGATCAAAGAAAATGAGGTTCGAACCTAGAACGGGGGAAAAACGAGAAATTAACGGTCAGGTCCTTCTTTGCCATTTTTGGTGTCGAGGTAAGTTTGTATGTAAATAATGCATCAGTTTTACTTACGTTTTTATGTTTTGATATATTTTATCAGATGTGGTTGAATATTGAATGAAATTGACAAAGTATCGAAATGTGAGAAATTTCCCGGTTGAACCTTAGGAATAAAAATGGACACGAGTGACATGTTCACTATAAACTTATGTGAGATCTTAGTGAAATAAGTGATCCGAGTGCTGGTCCATACGTTCCACCGATGGCTGAGTTATCCGACATGTGTTACGGATACTCGACAACTTGTGTAAGCAGCACTTTGTAGTTTCGTCATGACCGACAGCTTGTGTGAGCAGACCCGAGATTGTGACTATGTGAAACGAGTGCTAGTCTTATAAGTTCTACCAGTAGCTGGGTAATCCGGTATGTGTTGCGGATACCTGACAGCTTGTGTGAGCAGCACTGAGTAGTTACGTATGACCGACAGCTTGTGTGAGCAGACCTGTGAATGTGATTAGCTCAAGAGCGAGCCTATGTGAAAAGTGTGATATGAAGTATCTTTAGCTACAAGTGTGGCTCTTATATGCAAATTTCCGTGTATCCGTTATTATTCTAATGCATTCAACGGGAAATTAACTAAGTGAAAATACATGTGATCATGTAACGACTAAGTGTAATTGAATATTACTATGTGATGAATAAGTGCAGGTATAAGTGTGAAAATTTATGAACAATGTGCTCAATATTTGATCGAACCTTCGGTAAGATGAAATGGATCAAACCTTCGGTAAGATGAAATGGAGTAAGTGAAATTATGAAAGACTAAATTTAGCAACAAAACAGTTTTGGATAGCAGCAGTTGTGTGAATTTGAAAAATCACCAAAACTGGTGGAAATCGAATTAGAGGTTGAATAAGATATGTTATTAAAGCTGAGTGAGTCTATTTTCACATAAAAGAAATAGTGTAAACAAAAGAATTTCATATTCTGTGATATTCAAATTTTTGTGAGACAGGGTCAGAATGATGTCGGATTCCCCTATTCTGACTTTGGAAAATCATTAAAAATTGTATAAAAATAATTATAGTTTATAATTTATATTATTAAATTTCTTAATGAGTCTACTTTCAAGAGAAATAAATGAGAATATTATCCAAATTCTGTAAATTAATTTTAGTGCAGAGGGGTCAGAACTATCGGACAGCAAAATAGGAGAGACTTTAAAGAATAAACTGTACTTATTGGCTAAACAAAAAATTCTAAAAATTTTATGATAAGAATATATGTGTGTAACATCCCCAAACCCGGCCCATTCGCTACGACCGAATCTGGTTATGTCACTGGGGAAAGTCGGATGAAAATCTTTATTAACTTAGCATAAAGCATGAAAGAATTCAATTTTTGAAAACCATGTTCATTTAAAGCAATATGCAAACTTTAGAAGTTACAAATTGTCTGAAAATACTTTATTAAACATACTTTTATAAATAGGGTACTGGAATTAAAACCATTTTCACATAGAAATCCAAATCAGATAAACCATGGTTAAAGTAATACCAAAATAATAAAATGGCCTTTATTACAACCCAATAATTCAAATAAAGTACTTATATCAAAACCAAGCATAAAATATTAAATCATCATCTTCGGCATGGGCCACCTTGTCCTCTCCGATCCCGGTCCAGCTTTATGCAATACCTGAAATGGTTAAAGGAAAAAGGTGAGTCACCAAGACTCAGTGTGCAACCCTTTTTCCCGGATTAGCAAAACATCATATGCAAACATAACATAATCATCATGCATCCAATTAATATGCACCCACTCCTAACCATCCATTCACCTTTTCTACCCCATGTGGTACCAAACCACTGGTGGTGCCAAACCACTGGTGACATATAGTCACAATGTGTTACCAAAACACTGGTGTCCCAAAGACACAATATCCGTCAATGTGGTGCCAAACCACTGGTGTCCCAAAGACACGATTGTGATACCAAATCACTGGTGACCGAAGTCACAAATCAGATGATGGGGCCAACCCATCGTGTGATACCAAATCACTAGCGACAATCCCGTATCTCTCAAGTGGGGCCAACCCACGGTGGTGTTAACCACAGGGACGAGTCGCAATGAGGTGCCAAACCTCTGGTGTCCCAAAGACACAAATGTGGTACCAAACCACTGGTGACCGTAGTCACAATAATCGAGTGATGGGGCCAACCCATCGTGTGATACCAAATCACTGGCGTCAATCCCGTATCTCACAAGTGGGGCCAACCCACGGTGGTGTTAACCACAGGGACGAGACGCTGAGGTACCAAACCTCTGGAGGTGCCAAACCTCTGGTGACCCAAAGTCACAAAGTTGTGTTACCAAAACACTGGTGCTCGTCAGCACAAAATATCACTGCCCCCTCCTCTCATATCGCCCATCATCATACCAACTCATGTATAGTATTCAAAATCATGCAAACATGTTTAACGTTGCATCTCATAGCACATACATCATAAATCATGACATCATGTATCAATAACAGTACTCATAATGAAACGGACTTACCTGAATCCGTGCACATACCCCATAGGGTATCATATCACTCAACCATACTGTTTCGGTTTTACCAATCAATCAGTTTATCAAACATATACAAAGCAAGAAGTATGTTAGTTTACACACCTGGTTACTAATGCGACTATCAAATCCCGTAGATCAAGATGTAACGCACTAGATCCCCCTTCCTTAACACTTTTCGAGCACTAGCCACAACCCGAGATATGCGAGATCAAGCCTTCCCCTGATAGGACTCTGGGGCTAATCCGCGCTCCGACCACTCTTGTGCCCAAACGCCCTCCAAGATGTGTTTACTCTCCTCCTAGGATGCTCCTTATATAGCTAGCTCTTTACCTTCCTTCTTTGTGTCTTTCCGATGTGGGATCCCTTCGTCAGTAGAGTTTAAATTCAACTGAAACTCTTGTCGTCCAATCCGCAAAATAAATACTCCCTTGCTTCTCATGAGATTCGAACCCAGGCTCCCTTGCAACATAATCCACGCCGCTAACCACTTGGCCACAAGCTCCTCTTGTGTCTTAAACCATGCGCAACTAAATATAAACTATGGGCCAAATTCTAAGGTCCAAGCAAAAAGAAACCAAAATGCAAAAGCCAAGACTTGAACCTTGGACCTCCTTCCTTCCCTTGTGGCGTCACTCCCTTGTCCCCTAAGTGGCGTCACTTTGCCACTACACCACACACTCCTTTTGTGTTATTTTCTCCATATTTTATTCTTAAGGCATATCTGCCAACTTCCAGGGTTTTTTTTTCACCTAAAACCAAAATTTCCCCAAAGCCAATATTTGATCCCGGGACTTCATAGAAGCCCTCTAACCTTCCAAAATCACTTATCCAATGGGTCTAACTAGCATTTAAGCCGATCTCTTGTTCTCCAAAAATTTAAACGCTACTATGCCTAAGGCCCATTGGGCTCAATTCTCCTAGGCCCAATTTTGGGATGTTACAAATCTACCCTCCTTAAAGAAATTTCGTCCTCGAAATTTCCAACTAACTAACAGTCGCACATCCTAACCTACCACACTACGCTCTTGCTGCGCACTCTGATCTTAATAAAGCTGTCATTCCACCTTGACCACGTCCGCGACAACCACGTCCCCTAGAACTCATATCTAGCGTCGCGATTTAATCTGATTAAAAGTTTTATGCATTAGAAATTTTGTTCCACTGTTTTATCCACGAGCAAATTTTATGAACAGAAGTTTCTGGGAGTCGTTCTTTCGAGCAATCAAAGTTTCATCTCAAGGTTTCTGTTCTAATTCAAACATTCACATACTTCACTAAAGACACATTCATTCATCCATGTCACTTTCTTGAGCATTCCCAACCCAAGGGTAATTTCGACATTTTCCTATAGGGGTATTTCGGTAATAACTCAGGGTCAATTTGAAAATAGTTTTCAAATTAAAGATATTTCAAAGTTTACAAAATCTCAGGGGTCATCTTGAAAAATTTGTTTTTCAAACCAGATGTGTTGTAACAATTTCAGAAATCGGGGTTATTTCAGTAATTGGGGACGTTAAGGGCATTTTCGTAAATTTCCCAAATCAGGATATCTCGATATTTGTAAAACAGAAGTTTTTGATATTTTCATAATGTAAGAACATTTTAGTAAAAATCGAGGGAATTATGAAAATTTAGAAACCAAGGGCATTTTGGTAATTTTGTTCATCAGGGGTAATTTTGTAAATTTTCAAATCAGGGTATCTTGAAAATAGCATTTTTGTATACTTTTGCAAAGTAGGGAAATTTTATTAAAATTGGAGTTAAACCGGAAATCTTGAAAGTCAGGGGCATTTTAGTAATTTTGCCACTAGGGGCATTTTGGAAATTTTGGTAAATCGAGAAAACGTCTTTCAAAATCAGATTTAAGGTTTACAAACCAAAGGGGTAAGTTTGAAAGTTTTAAAACTAAGGGTTTTAAAACAGTAAGGCTAATCCCTTTCGGGTTTTAATACTTGGTTTAGCCTATGAACAAGTCTTCTTGGTTAAGGTGAACCGTAGCTACGCACTAGGTAGGATTCGAGTAAAGAGGAGGTGAGTCGCTAGGACTGCTTAAATACCAAGCTCTTACTGAATACCAATCCTCAACATGCGTACAGTGGTTGCCACACCTTAACTCGGTGACTTACTTCACAGGTTTGTTTAGTAGCCTTAAGTCTTATGCATGTGTTTGAGTAGACTAGTCCTAGGGTTCAACAGATCCTAGTATTCTAATCTACGAGCCCAAACTAAGCCCAAATCAATTCATACAAACAGATCACTTCAAGAGAGTCCGAAGTACTTACCTGGTGGACTTCGGGTCGGAGGTACAGGTGCCATGCCAGAATAACCTGAAAAGTTTCTTAAAAACCCATATTGCAAAAACCCATTTTGAAAACTGTTTCGGGCCCAAAACCCTCAAAGCCAAGTTTTGAACCGGGCTCTGATACCAAACTGTAACATCCCCAAACCCGGCCCATTCGCTACGACCGAATCTGGTTATGTCACTGGGGAAAGTCGGATGAAAATCTTTATTAACTTAGCATAAAGCATGAAAGAATTCAATTTTTGAAAACCATGTTCATTTAAAGCAATATGCAAACTTTAGAAGTTACAAATTGTCTGAAAATACTTTATTAAACATACTTTTATAAATAGGGTACTGGAATTAAAACCATTTTCACATAGAAATCCAAATCAGATAAACCATGGTTAAAGTAATACCAAAATAATAAAATGGCCTTTATTACAACCCAATAATTCAAATAAAGTACTTATATCAAAACCAAGCATAAAATATTAAATCATCATCTTCGGCATGGGCCACCTTGTCCTCTCCGATCCCGGTCCAGCTTTATGCAATACCTGAAATGGTTAAAGGAAAAAGGTGAGTCACCAAGACTCAGTGTGCAACCCTTTTTCCCGGATTAGCAAAACATCATATGCAAACATAACATAATCATCATGCATCCAATTAATATGCACCCACTCCTAACCATCCATTCACCTTTTCTACCCCATGTGGTACCAAACCACTGGTGGTGCCAAACCACTGGTGACATATAGTCACAATGTGTTACCAAAACACTGGTGTCCCAAAGACACAATATCCGTCAATGTGGTGCCAAACCACTGGTGTCCCAAAGACACGATTGTGATACCAAATCACTGGTGACCGAAGTCACAAATCAGATGATGGGGCCAACCCATCGTGTGATACCAAATCACTAGCGACAATCCCGTATCTCTCAAGTGGGGCCAACCCACGGTGGTGTTAACCACAGGGACGAGTCGCAATGAGGTGCCAAACCTCTGGTGTCCCAAAGACACAAATGTGGTACCAAACCACTGGTGACCGTAGTCACAATAATCGAGTGATGGGGCCAACCCATCGTGTGATACCAAATCACTGGCGTCAATCCCGTATCTCACAAGTGGGGCCAACCCACGGTGGTGTTAACCACAGGGACGAGACGCTGAGGTACCAAACCTCTGGAGGTGCCAAACCTCTGGTGACCCAAAGTCACAAAGTTGTGTTACCAAAACACTGGTGCTCGTCAGCACAAAATATCACTGCCCCCTCCTCTCATATCGCCCATCATCATACCAACTCATGTATAGTATTCAAAATCATGCAAACATGTTTAACGTTGCATCTCATAGCACATACATCATAAATCATGACATCATGTATCAATAACAGTACTCATAATGAAACGGACTTACCTGAATCCGTGCACATACCCCATAGGGTATCATATCACTCAACCATACTGTTTCGGTTTTACCAATCAATCAGTTTATCAAACATATACAAAGCAAGAAGTATGTTAGTTTACACACCTGGTTACTAATGCGACTATCAAATCCCGTAGATCAAGATGTAACGCACTAGATCCCCCTTCCTTAACACTTTTCGAGCACTAGCCACAACCCGAGATATGCGAGATCAAGCCTTCCCCTGATAGGACTCTGGGGCTAATCCGCGCTCCGACCACTCTTGTGCCCAAACGCCCTCCAAGATGTGTTTACTCTCCTCCTAGGATGCTCCTTATATAGCTAGCTCTTTACCTTCCTTCTTTGTGTCTTTCCGATGTGGGATCCCTTCGTCAGTAGAGTTTAAATTCAACTGAAACTCTTGTCGTCCAATCCGCAAAATAAATACTCCCTTGCTTCTCATGAGATTCGAACCCAGGCTCCCTTGCAACATAATCCACGCCGCTAACCACTTGGCCACAAGCTCCTCTTGTGTCTTAAACCATGCGCAACTAAATATAAACTATGGGCCAAATTCTAAGGTCCAAGCAAAAAGAAACCAAAATGCAAAAGCCAAGACTTGAACCTTGGACCTCCTTCCTTCCCTTGTGGCGTCACTCCCTTGTCCCCTAAGTGGCATCACTTTGCCACTACACCACACACTCCTTTTGTGTTATTTTCTCCATATTTTATTCTTAAGGCATATCTGCCAACTTCCAGGGTTTTTTTTTCACCTAAAACCAAAATTTCCCCAAAGCCAATATTTGATCCCGGGACTTCATAGAAGCCCTCTAACCTTCCAAAATCACTTATCCAATGGGTCTAACTAGCATTTAAGCCGATCTCTTGTTCTCCAAAAATTTAAACGCTACTATGCCTAAGGCCCATTGGGCTCAATTCTCCTAGGCCCAATTTTGGGATGTTACAATGTGAGTCTAATTTCAGGGAAAAGTTTCAGATCTTAATTTGAAGTTTCGTAACTCAGGATATAAATAAATTAGTGACGGTGACTTGAGTAGATAGCTTGAGGTGAACATGAGTAAATAGTAGAACTATGTGCAATTATGATTGTATTATCTTGAGAACATATTGTGAAGACTTATAAAAGCATGTTAATAAATTACTTATTATTTACATACCTACTTACTAAGCTATAATGCTTACCCCCTTCCTTTCCTTTTTCCTATAGTGTTACAGATGCTAGCTCGAGTTGGAGGTCGTTGGAGATTCTATCACACTAACAAGTTATTGATTTGTATTGTATCAACGATCTTCAAGTATTTTTAAGTCTATGGCATGTATAGGGACTTGATTATGAGTATATGTTATTATAAGTTGGCCTAGAATGTTGGCCTATGCTATTTGATGGTTATTGTTATGTAAGGCCATTTAATGTGGCCAATATTTGTTATGTTATAAGTCTATAATGGTGCACTTCAAGGATGTGTATGCTTGCATTTGAATGGTTAAGTGTGTGTGTGTGATTATGCATGATGAATGTGGTCTGTAAATGGTATGTGGATGTCATAGTGTGGATGTTTGAATGCTTAATAATACCATGTTCTGTGATGATAAATTTGTATAAATTTATAAGTGTTTTGGGGTGGCAAAGGGCTTGATAAATAGCCTTACTTGTGGCCAAACAGGCAGCCACACGGCCATGTGCCCAGGGTGTGTGAAGTCTGCACTTGATTTTTTGAAATTTGAAACACCACACGGCCTAACACACGAGCGTGTGCCCCTGTTTTTCAAGAAATCTTCTAATGTTTTCCAAAGTTCTCAGTTTAGTCCTGGACCACTTCCAATGTATGTATTGGGCCTCGTAGGCCCTATTTAGGGACTCAAAGATAAAAATTTGAAAAGTTTTAATTTGGATGAAATTTTATGACTTGGTTTAATACGTTTACAAGTGTATGTGTTCCGGTAATGCCTCGTACCCAATTCTGGCGTCGAATATGGGTAAGAGGTGTTACATTTGATTCATTTTGTATATGGCCTTGAAAGTTGGCTTATGATGGTTATGTGGGCTATTGATATATTCATATGAGAATGCCTATCATGGATGTGATTTTGGCAAGATGTTTAAGCATGTTATATGTGGGCTTGTGAATGGTGTGCTACTACCTTGGTTGTAATTGATTTGGTTGTATGTTGATGCATGGATTGGTGTTGCTTGTTGTTGTGTAGGTTGGTGCAAATAAGGGTGGAAAAAAGGCTTGGTAAATAGCCTTATTTCTGTCCACATGGGTAGACACACGGCTTGCCCTAAGAGTGTGTGATTTGGCCGTGTGTCCCCTGCATATTTGAATTTGAGCTTCGAATTGGCCACACAGGCAGAGACACGGCCGTGTGTCTTAGCCATGTGAAGGACACGGCCCAAAGACATGTGCGTGTGCCCAGGACGTCTGAAGTCTGCACCTATTTTATGAAAAGTTATGAAAATTAAATCGCCCACACGGCCTAAGCACACGGGTGTGTGCCTTGGCCGTGTGACTTCAATTTGTTGATGACCTCATAAATAGAGAGTTACCCAGGTTAGGGACACAGGCGTGTGTGACCACACGGTCTACCCACACAGGTGTGTCCCAAGCCACACGGGCATGTGGCCCCTATTTTAGTGAAAAAATTTCTAATGTTATGAAATTTTCCAAAGTTCTCAGTTTAGTCCCGAACCACTCCTAAAGCATGTTTTGGGCCTCGTAGGCTCGTTTTAGGGACAAAATGAATGTATATGAAAAGTTTTAAATTTGTGTGGAAATCCATGTCCCGATTTCGAATGTTCGTTTGAGTTTAATTCCGGTAATGCCTCGTACCCTATTCTGGTGTCAGATACTAGTAAGGGGTGTTACAATAACAGCACATTGCTTGTGGTTATTTCTATGGCATTGACATTAGATCAAAAGGCTCAATTATTGAAAGTTTTAAAGAAATCTAGTAAAGCATTGGGATGGATGATTGCAAATATCAAAGGAATCAGTCCAGCAATCTGCATGCACAAGATATTACTACAGGATTCCCCTGGCAAATCTATCAAGTAACAGAGAAGACTGAATCCCATTATGAAGGAAGTTGTCAAAAAAGAGATTATCAAATGGCTATATGTTGGAATCATATACCCAATTTCAAATTGTTCTTGGGTGAGCCCTGTTCAATGTGTACCTAAAAGAGGGGGTGTCACAATGGTAAGCAATGATAACAACGAACTCATTCCTACTCATACCTTCACGGGATGGAAGGTTTGTGTGGACTATCAAAAACTCAACAAAATAACAAGGAAAGACAATTTTCCTCTACCATTTACCGACCAGATGTTGATAGATTAGCGAGGAAAGCCTTCTATTGTTTTCTAGATAGTTATTCATGTATAACTAGATTGCCATAGCTCCTACTAATCAAGAGAAGACTGTATTCACATTTCCTTATGAAACTTTTGCGTTCCGACGAATGTTGTTTGGATTATACAATACCCCTGTAACATTTCAACGTTGCATGATGGCAATATTTTCGGACATGGTGGAGAAATTTTTAGAAGTTTTTATGGATGACTTATTGGTGTTTGGCAATACTTTTGAAGATTTTTTAAAAAATCTGGAGTTAGTTATTTTTCGATGTGAAGAAACCAACCCTGTTCTCAATTAAGAGAACTGCCACTTCATAGTCTGTGAATACATTGTTCTAGGACATAAAATTTCAAACCAAGGGATTGTTATCGACAAAGCAAAATTGAAGTTATTGAGAAATTACCACCACCTTCCATAGTTAAATGTATTCACAGTTTTCTTGGCCCTGTAGGATTTCATCGACAATTCATCAAAGATTTTTCAGAAATATCAAAACCCCTATGTACATTGTTAGAACACAACATATCTTTCAATATTGATGAGCAATGCTTACAAGCATTTGAGGAGTTGAAAAAGTAGCTAGTCACAGCACCAATAGTCATAGCAGCATAATGAAGTTTACCTTTCGAACTTTTGTGTGATGTTAGTGATTTTGTCGTAGGGACAGTACTTGGGCAAAGATAGGACAAGGTATTTCATGCTATCTACTACGCAAGCCGTACGTTGACTGATTCACAGTTAAATTATACCACCACTCTGTTATTAAATACTTGGTGACCAAGAAAGATGCCAAGCCCAGATTAATTCGATGGATACTACTATTGCAGGAATTTGATTTTGAAATTAGAGATAGGAAAGGCACAGAAAATCAAGTGGTTGATCACTTGTCTTGAATTGAAGCAAGAAATGAAGACGGTAATATTTAGCGCATTCAGGATGATTTCCCAGATGAGCAGCTATTAGTTGCCATGGCATTACCTTGGTATGCTGATATCGTAAATTTTTTGGTTAGTTGATTGCTACCATTTGACCTTACCAATCAAAGATGAAGGAAATTTCTCCATGATGCCAAACAGTATTGTTGGGATGAGTCGTTTTTATTCAAACATTGTGTGGACCAAATAATTTGGAGGTGTGTTCCAAATGAAGATATTCAAAGTATTTTATTTCATTGTCATTCAGCACCGTATGGAAGGCACTTTAGGGGCATGAAAACTGCTGCAAAAGATCTCCAATCTGGTTTTTATTGGCCAACCATGTTTAAAGATGCTCATGAATTTGTCCATGCTTATGATCGTTGTCAAAGAACTGGAAATATATCGATAAGGTATGAAATGCTCCTGCAAACTATTTTAGAAGTGGAACTATTTGACGTTTGGAGATTTTATGGGTCCATTCCCATCTTCTTGGGGCAATGTATACATATTTTTAGCTGTTGATTATGTCTCCAAGTGGGTTGAGGTTGTTGCTTTAACAACAAATGATGCCAAATCATTACTATAATTTCTACATAAGAATGTTTTTACCAGGCTTGGTCCCCTCGTGCTCTAATAGTGATGAAGGTGCACACTTTGATTGCAAATTAGTTGCTAATGCTCTAAACAAGCATGAAGTTAAACATAAAATTGCCACGACATACTATCCCCAGACAAATGGACATGCGGAAGTCTCTAATAGAGAGATTAAACAAATTTTGGAGAAGGCAGTCAATCCTAACCGTAAAGATTAGTCATCCAAATTGGATGAAGCTTTATTAGCATATCACATTGCATTCAAGACTCCATTGAGGATGTCTCCCTTCAAGCTTGTCTATGGGAAAACCTATCATTTGCCCGTAGAACTTGAATATAAGACATATTGGGAAATTAAGAAATTGAATGTGGATTGTAGTGCTGCTGGTACCAACCGCCTATTGGAGTTGAATGAGATGGACGAATTCTGACCACTAGCCTATGAGAAAGCCAAGCTATACAAAGAAAATACTAAACGATGACATAACAACAAAATTTTTCCATGGTAATTTGCACCTAGACAATAGGTCTTATTATTCAATTCTAGGATTAAATTGTTTCTTGGCAAATCGAAATCTCGTTGGTCTAGCCATTTGAGATAGTGCATGTCTATCCTCATGGAGCTGTAGAAGTTAAAGACAAGACTGGTTTCATTTTCAAAGTCAATGGCCAATGATTAAAGCACTACTTTGGAGCCCCTATAATTTGTGATAAAAATTCCATCATTTTTCGAACTATTTAATATTTCTTTCCTATTCTATTTTTATTCATTTACTTTGCTTTTAATTTATTTGTTTAGTTTCTTCAATAAGTTCACTTAACTATTATTTTCTTTTGTTATAGGCACATTATGACCCAGGTTTGTAGAAATAAGTTCATTTAATATATTAGTTAATTTTAATTTACTAATTTTTCTGTTATTATTCTTTTCCTGCTCAATTTTTCTTTTTTCTATGTTAGGGCACAATCTCAGGTTAATCTTAGCCCCCACATCATTGCTATATTTTCTCTCACGTTTTACCCTAGTCTATTAACTTATTTTCTAACTTCTTTTCCATTTCATCTTCTTCAACTCTCTCTACTTTTACTCCATAAAACTGTAAAGGTCTCACCTTTTTTATTTTTCAGTCACTATTATCTCTCCAATGGCTTACCAAGCACCATCTTCTTTCACATCAATGCCTCAACAAACATTCTTTAGCAAAATTACGAAAGAAAAGTATATCCAGAACATATCAAGGAGGCCATTTTTTCTGGAAAAAGGTTTCCTTTTCCAAGATGCCCCATTTATGGGCTATTCAGAAGCGATCTCTTCTGTAATGGAGAAATATGGATGGCAAATCTTTTGTCTCCACCTCGATGATGTTCTCACCAGGGTGGTGAAAGAATTTTATGCTCATCTCATCTCACCTCTCCTGATAATGGTTTTATATATGTACGCGATGTCTTGGTGATGTTCGATGAAGACTCCATCAATGCGCAATATAGGTTATCTGACGGCCCCGATGAACATGTCCAATTTGTCAAGACTATGACAATTGAAGGACTCCACCAAGTTCTAACAGATTTATGTGTTGAGGGGATGAAGTGGACAGTTTCTCGATATGATTGCTATACCATTGACTGTGTACCATTGAAGCCTCACTGCAGAGTTTAGTATCATTTCCTTAAAACTCGTCTCATTCTTTCTACTCACAACTCAATTGTTTCTAAACAATGCCTGTTATTATTGCACTTAATTATGATGGGCAAAAAAAATCAATGTTGGAAGCATTATCTTTAGAGAAGTCCACCGCTGTTCTCAAAAGAATATCGGTATCTTAAATTTTTCGTCACTCATTACAGCACTTTGTCAGAGGGTGAAGGTTCCTATTCAAGCGAATGAAGACACAATCCTCAACAAATGAGTCATAACAAAGCAACTCGCCCTAAGATTTTCTAGGGAGGAAATGCCAAGGCATTCGAGTTTTATATCTACATAGTCGCCACCTATGAATACTGATGTTGCTCCATCAATATCTCACAGTAAATTTGAGCAGAAAGTGATTGATGCGTTTGAGATGTTGCAACAACAATTCTGAATGATGGAGAAACACAAACTAAGGCTAGCCATAGATCTTGGTTAAACTTAAATGGAAATGGTTCTATTTTGAGGTTATGTCTGATGAAGAGATAAGGCCATGAAAAAAAGTCTTCAGAAGAACTTTACTCGACCTATGCCTACATTCCCTATTTTTCCTACAAAATTGTTGTTGGAGCCAGGTGATGATGATGAAGATAGCTAAGAAGCCACTGCGGAGAAGAAAACCACAGAACAAGAAGGAGAAGTGGAGAGAAAAAAATTTGTGCATGTTGAATCTGATAAGGATGAAGCTGATGTAACTCAAGCTACTACACCTGCTAACACCACGACTACATTGAAATCCACTGCACCTATGACCGAACAAGAACGTGCAGTTCATCAACTGATGGATGATCTTATGAATTCAGATACTGATGATGATGAAAAGGTTCCTATTAACCACCTAAAATGGAAGTGCTACAAGCGATCTACTGGAAAATCCGTTCAAGATGATGCTAGTAAGTAGAAAGGAAGTAGTGCTACAAACGTGCTACCAAAAAATCAACCCAACCCAATTAGAGTAACCCTAATTCCTTCCAAGCTTTTGTTTTCTTCTTTCATTTTATAACATATGTTTCATGCATTCATATTTTGTTGTCATTGCATTTTTATAATTGTTAGCTACTATTTTTGCATTTTAACATTTTTCATTGTTTATGCATTGAGGACAATGCATCCCTTAGGTTTGGGGGTGTATTCTGTTGTAAATATAGTACGATCTAGATAGATTCTTTAATATTCATGCATTTTGTCATGCATTTTTCCATTACATACAAATGCCAAATAACTGCCAGACTATGCTGAGTATATTATTATCGATGATGTTCGATGAGGATAATAACTCTTTGATTAATTTAGAAAACTGTGGCAGTTAATTAAGGATGTTTAGCTTAGGATAGTTGTTTGAAAATTGATTCCTAAAAGTACTTAAGTATCAATTTAATTTAATCTATAGTAGGGTTTTTTAATGCATTTAGAATTTCTTGAACCTAAATTCAATAATTTGGTTATGAATAATAAGGAATACCCTAGCAATAGTTTTACACTTCAATGTTTGAAACTGTTGAGTAGGTCAGTAATGTTTTGTTTGCTCCATCATATTATTGATCAGAAAAATGAGTTCAAATAAGAGTGAGTAAAAAAATTGTATTAATAATAATTTAGGGACGCTCTACTGTAGTAATAGGCTAATTAGCTAATGATGTAGTTGTTTGCTCCATCCATCTTTTTAGTTAAAAGCCTTAGCTTCATGAGTGAAATATATTCAAATTGTGGCATGATATACTATTGGGTAATCTAGTGTATTCTCCATTGAGATTGTCAAGTAAAGAAACCATGTGACAAGATGAATTCCCTAGAAAATTTAATATATGCAATTAAAATTTTGAAATGACTGAATAACTAAGAATAGAAAAACTAATTTTAGAGTAAAGATGTCCTACATACATTAGGAGAGGTCTGCTATAGTCAGAATTGCATAATTATTTAGGAACTTTTATTTTTAGGAAACGTTGTCTGCATTTCATTTGCTAAACAAGCCTATAAAACTCGAACCAATTTTCTTAAATAAAAGCTTGTTGAGAATGGAGATATTAAATATACTTCATATGGTCCAACAGTGCAAATGGTAACTGTGTGTTTTAGCAATTTCGAGCATTCATGCATACTCATACATATTTTCCTTGAGGACAAGCAATAATTCAGGTTTGGGGGTGTGATAACTCTTGAAAAGAGTTATACTTCAAGCCTCTAGATTGAATAAATTGTTTGTAATTAAGTAAATATGTTTTCATTTTTATATATTTTTAAAATTTTGCATAACAAAGCTTGGATTGTGCTATAAATATTATTATTTGTTCCTTTTATTATTGGGGAAGAAAGGTGTTGGTTGTGGTTGGCAACAGGTGCAGGATGAAGAAGATAAGAGAAAAAAAGAGTAGGAAAATGAAAGAAGTGCAATATTGTCATGGCAAAATGATGGTTAGCTTGCCAATAAGAACGCCATGGAAAATCCAGAAAGATGATGCAACACTCAGTCCACATCACTCTCGACCAACTATACTTGTACCAGATAAACCACCATAAAAAAGAGGAAGCAAAAGGTGTATACTGAAAGGGAGGGACCTACCCTATAAAAAAGGATTGAGAAAAGAGAAAAGGGGGTCCAAAGATAGAAAAATGGGAGAGTAGTTTTTTTTCTCTTTGTATCAGATTCTTGTGAAAAATCTCAGGGAAAAAGAAAGGATAGGGTAGCAGCTTACAGACCAGAGTAGTTATAGACACAAGGAAGGGCAAGAGAAATTTGCCCTGGATTTTGCATCAAATCTTATTGTTAAAGTGAAAGCTAAAGTAGCGAAAGCTTCCTGCAGTTCTGCCTTTATTTTCTGATTTGAACTTTGTGATTCATAAACTTAAATGAAGAAGTTGAATGGTTTTGTTTTGGATTTGAATGTCCAACTCATGAGCTAAATCTAATTGGGGTTGGACTTATTTGGGTGAATTCTTATTATCTTTAATGCATATGGTTTGATTTTGAGTAGACTATTGTTTCATTCAATTTGTAATTATTTTAAATGCATGCATGCAAGCTCTAGACCTAGATGACTGTATGTTATGTTATTAGATTTGATTTAATTCTGGAAAGGTTAAATAGATCGGATTATTATCGGATAATACATGCAAGTATTTTAAGAATATTTTCAGCACTCTAGACGTAGAAGTTACAATTTGTACAAGGAAAGGAAGAACAATTTGTATATCATTCTAAAGTTCTGTAAAGATACAAAAACTCATAATGATAACTTAAAGTCTGGCTCTTGAAAGAAGCAGACTACAGTAGAGAGTCCCTGGGTAGTAGAATGGTCAAGATTTTGCCATGGCATTATTCTGATATAAAAGTAAAGCCTGAGCAATTCCAACCTTTATCATTCAACAGTACAAATCTTCCCTAATTATTCTTTGAGAATTGCCACATCATTTAAATTGCCCGAGCATGTTTTCATTCATAATTAATTTTATTAATTCATTCTTTAAATTTCCTTATCAAATTGTCATATGTTTCTTTTGCCCAGTTTAATTAGTCAATTTCATAGTAATGGCATAACCAATTATTTTAATCAATTTTGATCCCTGTGGAGACAATACTCACTCATCACCTTATTACTAAATTCAACGTGTATACTTCTACATTCGTATTACACATTCCAACACAACAGGAAACACAAGAACATATCATCGAGATGACTAATATTGTAACAAGGCTAAAGACCTTGGGGATAATGGTGGATGAGTTTTTTCAGTGCAATTCATATTGAACTCACTCTCTTTGAATTATGGGTCATTTCAAATTAACTATAATACTATTAAAGACAAGTGAGATGTTAATAAATTGGCTAGCAAGTTCATTTAAGAGGAAGCAAAATTAAAGAGTTAATGAATTAATTTCATCAACCATATGGGTCAAGGAGTTGGCAAAGGATTTAAATAAAAAAAATAAGAAAAACATGCATGTCAATGTCTCTAAAGGAAATAAAAAGGAACGAATGGCAGATAAGTGTCACTTCTTTGAGAAAGTAGGGCACTATTAGAAATATTGTCAAAAACACAAAGCTTTGTTCAAAAAGAAATGTAATTTTTATGCTTATGTATGTTTCGAATCAAATTTAATTAAATTTTCCAATAGTATTTGGTGCTTTGATTCTTGTGCTACTACTGATATATCCAACATGATGCAGGGATTCATTGCAATCCAAACCACAAGCCCAATTGAAAATTTCCTATATATGGGGAACTGTATGAAAGCTTCAATAAAAAGGTTATTGCCAATATGTAGGCAGGCCTTTAGGAATCGTAGTTAGTATACTTAGGTTTTTAGTTTGCTTTATTTTCCATTTCGAAATACTTTTGTTCTTTTTGACTAGGCTCAATTTATCTATTAAATTATTCAACAATTCTTTTTGTTCTTCTTTTGCAAACATCAAAGATCAATTATGTAACAGACCGATTTTGGGGCTAGTCGAAACAGTGGTTTCGGGACCATGACCCCGACGTGGTAAAATTTTTTTATTAGCTTTTTATGGTCTACAGTTTCACAGAATGATTTCGTGAAAATTTTGTTCAAAAATTTTGACGTTTGGGAGCTCAATTTAGTCAAAAGGACTAAATCGTAAAAAGTGTATGTAACAACCCCAAACCCGGGCCAAATGCTATGACCGAATCTGGGTTTGTTACGGAGAAACATTTTGAAAACCTTTAAAACCGGTTTAAGTTTTCGATAAAAGATAGCGTTTTGTTAAAACAGTTGAGGTGTATAAAACCCATACTTAGTTTTTATTTTAAAAATATTTATTAAATCCAGTTATTATATAAATATAAATGTACCCGATGGTACTTTAAAACATTTTCGAATTTATTTAGAAAAAAAACATGTGAACTTATTATTAAAATAGTTTAAACTAATATTCCAAAGCAGGTAACAATAACAAAATAATAAAAGGAGTTATTGGAGGCCTTATTACAACCCAATTAAAATCAAACCAACAATCGAAAAATAAATAAAACCAAAATTTAAAGTCTATTAAATTTAAATTCCACTGCATGGCCACCTCGAGTCCATCCGGTCCACATCCGCGATCTACACGCCACCTGAAAAATGTAAAGAAGAAGGTGAGTCACCAAGACTCAGTATGCAACCCTTCCTCCGGTTTAAAGCCACATCATACACATATTATAACAATTAACATGCATCAAATCATGTACCCAACCTAACCATCCGTATCACCTTTCTCTACCCCGTGTGGTACCAAACCACTGGTGGTGCCAAACCACTGGTGACTTAAAGTCACAGATGTGATGCCAAATCACTGGAGGTGCCAAACCTCGGGTGTCTGAAGACACGAATCGATTGATGGGGCCAACCCATCGTGTGATACCAAATCACTGGCGTCAATCCCTTAATATCATCTGTGGGGCCAACCCACTGTGGTGCTAAGCCACTGGGACGAGACGCGATGAGGTGCCAAACCTCTGGAGGTACCAAACCTCTGGTGACCGTAGTCACACTGTGTTACCAAAACACTGGTGTCCGTCGACACAATATCACTGCCCCCTCCTCTCATTATCCCATATCAGACAGTCATAAACATAGTTCATACATTTATCACATGTATCAGATAAGCTATGCTTCCCAAAAGCATCAATTAGCAACTCATTTTAACAGGTACTTACCTGAATCGCCACTTATACCAATACGGTATTAAATCCAATGCTACATAAATCAGAGTTAGCATTCACAACATTTAGTACAGTTAATAAGTCATAACGTGTGTATGTACACACCTGTCACCGCGAGAAGTCTAAATCCCGAAAAGAGAAGTCGGCCACCCTAGATCTACTTGCCCCTATATTCGGCCAAATGAGAGTTAGTGACATGGGCCATTCGGCCAAACCAAATAATTCTATAGGGTTATTGTTTGAACCCGAATTCTTACCTACTCTCTTTGAATACTAGCTTCAGCACCTGAATCATGAATCTGATTCACAAACTACAATCGATCAATGGACAATGTCAATAGCCTTCAGCTTTTAATCACTTAAAAGAATAATCTATGAAAATCGATCCTTACCACCACTTACCACAATCGAATGCTAGAGATTAGGGGCTTGGGTCGACTACTTCACGATCCTGGGGTACCTAGAAGAGATCAATTAACCAAAAAGCGTTCAGAAGCCTTGTTAACTATTGCCGAAATCGACACTTACCCCTAATGAAATCGGTAAAGAACAGAGAAGGGAAACCATGGAGTTTCGGCACACTTACCTTCACCAAAACAATTGCCAATGAAATCCTAAAAGACTTATTCCCTTTCTAATATTCGGCCAAAGTGCTTCAAGCTAGGAGAAAGAAATTTCGGCACTAAGATGAGATGTATATTCGGCTAGAGAGAGTTTAACAGGAAAAAAAGGAATTTCAGCAAAGAGTAAGGTGTAGGTTCGGCTATGGTTGGTTTCAATATTAAACAAGGCTTAATCTTGAGTGAAAAGGGAATGAAGAAGGAGTGGGAGGGGAGTTTCGGCAAAGGTCTTGAGAGAATGAAAAAAAAAAGAAACAAAGAAGGAAGGGGTTGAGAATTTCGGCCAATAGCTAAAATGGGAAAAAGAAAAGCATGGTGGTAGGTTGGGGTTTATATAAGCATTCGGCACCCCCCCTTAAGCTTACCGTCCAAGGAGTTCAACCTCTAGCCAACTCCTCAATCCACTCAAAGCCACAAATTTGATTTGATTCAAAATGATTTGAATAACTCCCAAATAATCACTTAATAATCTCTTTAATAATCCAAGTAAAAATCAACTAATATCTTTATTATCTCCTATCATCTTATTATCTAAATAATTAATAAAAGAGTTTAAAGAGAGAAAATCTCTCCCTCCCCATGCCGTCCATAACAAGGTGTAAAAAGAGAGAATTTTGTGACTCGAACCAAGGCTCTCCCTTGCTTACTATGGCGTCACTACTAGGCTCTTAAGTGGCCCTCCTCTTGCCACTTTACCAAGCTGATTTTTATGTCAATAAATCCGCTATTTATTCTTGTAACCCCTATCTGCTGAGGCTCCTTACCTTTAAAGTTCCCAAATAAAAATTTCTACTATCTCGAGCCAACTTAAGACCCTTAATTAAATCTTATCATTCCATAAATAATACCGTAACAATTCAAACACAAGGAAAATCATTTAATCACAAATGGCCCCGGTTTTAGGATGTTACAGTTCTACCCCCTTAAAAGAATTTTGTCCTCGAAATTACCTGATCAGAAGAGGTGGGGGTATTGCTGCTGTATCACATCCTCGGGTTCCCACGTAGCTTCCTCTACACCATGGTTCCGCCATAGCACTTTCACTAAGGGTACTGACTTCCTACGTAGAACCTTCACATCTCTATCTAAGATCTGAACCGGTTCTTCTTCAAAGGACAAATCCGAGTTGACCTCAATTTCTGCCACAGGCACTACGTGCGATGGATCTGACCGATATCGCCTAAGCATCGACACATGGAAGACGTCATGAATCTGACTTAACTCCGTCGGCAGTTCGAGCTGATAAGCTACCGGTCCTACTCGCTTCAACACTGTATATGGGCCAATGAACCTTGGGCTTAGCTTTCCTTTTCGCCCAAATCTCAACACCTTTTTCCAAGGTGACACCTTCAGGAAAACCTTGTCTCCTACATCATACTCCATTTCTTTGCGCTTCAGATCAGCATAAGACTTCTGTCTATCTGACGCTTCCTTAAGACGAGCCCGAATCACCTTAACTTTGTCCTCCGTTTCTGTAACCAACTCTGGACCCAACACTTGTCGTTCACCCAACTCTGTCCAACACGTCGGAGTACGGCATTTCCATCCATACAGGGCTTCGTATGGTGCCATCTGGATACTTGCTTGGTAACTATTGTTGTAGGCGAATTCCGCTAATGGTAAAAATTCCTCCCAGCTACCTCGGAATTCCAAGACATAACCCCTCAACATATCCTCTAAGATCTGTATGACCCTTTCTGACTGCCCGTCTGACTGCGGATGGAAAGCTATACTGAAATCCAATCGCGTACCCAGAGCTTGATGCAACGCTTTCCAAAACCTCGACGTGAACCTTGGATCCCTATCTGAGATAATTGATATTGGCACACCATGCAATCTGACTATCTCGGCCACATACAACTTTGCTAGCTTCTGGAGTGAGTAATCCACCCTTACCGGTACGAAGTGAGCCGATTTAGTCAGGCGGTCCACAATTACCCAAACTGCATCTTTCTTGCTGGGCGTAAGGGGTAGCCCGCTGACGAAATCCATAGTGATCCTCTCCCATTTCCATTGAGGAATCTTTACTGGTTGAAGTAACCCTGATGGCAACTGATGTTCAACTTTAACCTGTTGACATGTCAGACATCTTCCTACAAACTCAGTCACCTCACGCTTCAACCCAGGCCACCAAAACTGTCTCCGCAAATCTCCATACATTTTGTTACCTCCGGGATGCATAGCGTAGGGCTTCTATGTGCATCTTGGAGAATTCTTTGTCTCAGTTCTACATCTTTCGGCATACAGGGCCGTCCTTGGAAACATAATACACCATGATCAGTCAAACTATACCCTTCCAAACCACCATTTTGGACTTGCAATCTCTTTGCATTCAATCCCTCGTCTACCAACTGCTTATCCTTAATCTCCTCGATCCACGTTGGCGTGACTTGCAACTCTGCCAAAAGACTTCCATCCTCATATAGACTCAAACGAGCAAACATTGCTCTTAAATCTGCCACAACCTTCCGGCTCAACGCGTCAGCCACCACGTTAGCCTTACCCGGATGATACTCGATCGAACAGTCGTAGTCCTTCAGTAGTTCAATCCATCGGCGCTGCCTTAAGTTCAAATCCTTCTGAGTCAAGAGATACCTCAGACTCTTGTGATCCGTGTAAACTATTGACTTCTCTCCATAAAGATAATGTCTCCATATCTTTAATGCGAAGACCACTGCCGCTAACTCCAAGTCGTGCATTGGGTAGTTCACCTCATGCAGTCTTAACTGACGGGATGCATAAGCCACTACCTTCCCTTCCTGCATCAACACACATCCCAACCCAGTATAGGATGCATCACAATAAACCGTGAACAATTTTCCTGCCTCAGGCTGTACCAAAACCGGAGCTTCCGTCAGAATCTTCCTCAGCTTATCAAAACTTTCTTGCTGCTTTTCCGACCAAACGAATGGTACTCCCTTCCTCAATAACTTAGTTAATGGTGCTGCGATTAACGAGAATCCTTCCACAAACCTTCGGTAGTACCCTGCCAGACCCAGAAAGCTTCGAATTTCTGCCAGCGACTTAGGCGGTTTCCAATCCAACACCGCTTCAATCTTGCGGGGATCCACTCTAATCAATTCCGCTGACACCACGTGACCTAAGAAAGCCACTTCCCTTAGCCAAAGTTCCCACTTACTGAATTTGGCATATAACTGTTTTTCCCTCAGTACTTGCAGAACTATACGCAAATGCTTGTCATGCTCCTCCTCCGTCTTTGAGTAAACCAATATGCCGTCTATGAACACCACGACGAATTGATCCAAGTACTGTTGAAATACCCTATTCATTAGGTCCATGAACGCCGCCAGTGCATTGGTCAATCCAAATGACATCACTAGAAACTCGTAATGCCCATACCGAGTTCGGAATGCCGTCTTGTGAACATCAGCCTCCTTCACCTTTAATTGATGATAACCCGACCTAAGGTCAATCTTTGAGAATACCGACACACCCTTCAGCTGGTCAAACAAGTCATCGATCCGAGGCAACGGATACTTGTTTTTGATCGTTAACTTGTTTAACTGACGGTAGTCGATGCACATCCGCATAGAACTGTCCTTCTTCTTGACAAACAATACGGGTGCTCCCCACGGAGATATACTTGGTCGGATAAACCCTCTATCCAAGAGTTCCTGAATTTGAGCCTTCAGCTCCACCAATTCCTTTGGTACCATTCGATACGGTGCTATAGATACAGGTGCCGTTCCAGGTAGCAAATCTATACCGAATTCGACTTCCCGATCCGGAGGCAAACCCAGAAGTTCTTCTGGGAATACATCAGCGAATTCCCCTACTGTTCGGACCTTTTCAACCGCTGACTCCTTAGCCTCCAAGGCACAAATTCAAACTATAAACGCCTCACACCCTTTTCTGACCATCTTCACGGTCTTCAAAGCTGACACCACATTAGACAGGTAATTTCTTCGATTACTGATCATGACCACTTCACCCCCTTCGGCCATTTTAAGAACCATGCGCTTAGCAGCGCAATCCAACCTCGCCTGCTACTTAACCAACCAGTCCATCCCGAGGATCAAATCGAACTCCCCAAACGGCAGTTCCATCAGATCAGCCACAAACACGACCCCTTGGAGTTCTAGGGGTACATCCCTATAAAGCTTGTTCACAACTACAGAATGGCCTAAAGGGCTAATTACAGTCATCTCCCTAGAAGAAGACTCAGAGTCTAAGTTCAAAGTCTCTACCACACTACTAGCTACGTATGAATACGTTGAACGCACATCAATTAATGCGATATACGGAAGACCAAAAATTAGAAACGTACCGGTTATGACATCCGGTGCGTCACCCTCTTCGCGATGCCTCGCTGCATAAACCAAGCCAGGCTGCCTTGCCTCTGTATTACCTGCGCCTCTGCACTGAGTTCCGCACCCTCTATTAGGACCATTGCCCCCTCTACCATTACCACGACCTCTTTGTGGTCCCACAATTCTATCCTGAGTACGGTTCTGCCCCTCTGACTGATTCTGAGCTCGCTTCCGAGGACAATCCCTCACACGGTGATCCAAAGACCCATATTCAAAGTAGCTCCTCTCACCGGTCCAACAACCTCCCCAATGGGACTTCCCACAGCGATTGCACTGAGCCGGTCTCTGATTAGTAGTCGTGGGCCTTGCTGCCTGATTTGGCCCACTTTGTCTAGCCTTTTTCTGAACATTACCACCTGACCCAGATGACCCAAAACCTCTCTTCTGCTTGATCCTATCATAGTTTTGCCTCACCGATTCCTTGACACCTTTTGCTACCTTAGCCTTTTCTACTAGAGATGAAAACTCACGAACCTGCTGCGGAGCAATCAGCAGCCTCAAATCATATCTAAGTCCATCCTCGAAGCGGACACAGCGCTCATGATCGGTAGCCACGATGCCTCTCGCATATCTACTCAGCCTTAGGAATTCCGCCTCATACTCCGCCACGGACTTAGTTCCTTGTACCAATCCCAAAAAAGCCTTTCTCTGCGTGTCAGTGTAGCCGGTACCCACATACTTTTTCTGGAAAGCAGCCCTAAAGTAATCCCATGTAAGGTCATCTGCCGTGGTACCATCTCGGACCGTGAGCCACCACTGATATGCTTCATCCTTCAGAAGCGACACAGCTCCTTTCAGCTTCTCGTCATTAGACAGGTCAAGATCATCCATGATCCTTTCTGTAGATTCTAGCCAGTATTCTGCTGCACTAGGTGCCACTCCCGACACGCCCTAGAACACCTCAGCTCCATTAGACCGAATTCGCTCAGGAACCGATTTTCGAGCTCCTAGATTTCCACTAGCCCCAGCCACCAACTTGAGGACTCGCAACACAGCTTGCGATACTGCCTCACCTCCGGTCTGATCCTGCTCCTCCACTCCAAAAGCTGGAGGTGGTGGTGGCGGTGGTACCTCATTTTCAGAACCCTGACCCGACCTGACAGGTTCAGACACGGTCATCCTTCCCCTACCGCGTCCACGGCGTCCACGTCATCTAGAGCTCATTCTAACTACTGCGCTTTAATCTGATTAAGAAAATTTTATGGATTAGCAATTTGTTCCACTTGATTATCCGCGAAGAATTTTATGAAAAGTTAAATAGGGATTCTTTCGATCAAACAATGTTTTAGGTCTTTTACCCTAATTCACACAAAAGGGCACATCCATTCCCTAACACTTTCCATACTTATTCACTCCTTGGACATTTCTGTCCTGTTTCTATCCCAGGGGTATTTTCGTCTTTTTCCTACAGGGGTATTTTTGTAATTTTAATAAATCCGGGATATTTTAACAGTTGTAAAACTCTGAGGGTTCCTTTTGCGAGTTTCTCTCTTTAAAACGATGATGTTGCAAAAATTTTAAATTCGAGGTCATTTTGGTAATTTTGCAAGTTGAGGGCATTTTCATAATTTTCCAAAACCAAAGTATTTTATTGGTGATTACAAAGTAGAGTTTTTGGATATTTATAAAATAAGGAAATTTTTGGGCAAAACCATTGAATGGATATTTTATGAGTCAAGGGCATTTTAGTAATTTTCACAAATCAACTTTTTCGGGGAAAACATTGTAAAAATGGTTGTTCTCATATCTCAAGTTTTTGTTGTTCTCTTTTTTTTTTCGAAAACATGGCTAGTTCCCTTTCGGGTTTTAGTCGTTATGTTTAGCCTATGACCGAGCCCTCTTGGTCAGGGTGAACCAAAGCTACGCACCAGGCAGGATTCGAGTGGAGTGGAGGTGAGTCACGCGGACTGCTTAAATACCAAGCTCCCACCGAAAACCTTTCTAGACATGCGCACAGAGGTTGCCACACCGCTGAGCCCTCTGAGTTAGGGTGAACCGAAGCTACGCACCAGGTAGGATACCTGCAAAGAGGTGGTGAGTCACTAGGACTGCTTAAATACCAGGCTCTTCCAGATCCAATCCTAGACATGCGTACAGGGATTACCACACCCTAGCTCAACGACTTAGCCATAGGTTGGTTTAATTCATTAAGGTTTATGTTTCGTGTTTGTGTTTGAGTAGTCTAGTCCTAGTTGTTCAAATTCCTATAAGTCTATTCTACGTTCCATGCTTCCTACCTTTCTACAGAAAATAATTCACAAAGAAGTTAGGAGTACTTACCTGGGCGGATAGGTGCCGGAGACTCGGTGCCATGCTATTCAGAACCAAAAATATTTCTCAAAGGCCTACTAAAATATTTTGGGCCTTGGGCCCCCACAGCCGAGCTTTGAACTGGGCTCTGATACCAATTTTGTAACAACCCCAAACCCGGCCCAAACGCTATGACCGAATCTGGGTTTGTTACGGAGAAACATTTTGAAAACCTTTATAGCCGGTTTAAGTTTTCGATAAAAGATAGCGTTTTGTTAAAACAGTTGAGGTGTATAAAACCTATACTTAGTTTTTATTTTAAAAATATTTATTAAATCCAGTTATTATATAAATATAAATGTACCCGATGGTACTTTAAAACATTTTCGAATTTATTTAGAAAAAAAACGTGTGAACTTATTATTAAAATAGTTTAAACTAATATTCCAAAGCAGGTAACAATAACAAAATAATAAAAGGAGTTATTGGAGGCCTTATTACAACCCAATTAAAATCAAACCAACAATCGAAAATAAATAAAACCAAAATTTAAAGTCTATTAAATTTAAATTCCACTGCATGGCCACCTCGAGTCCATCCGGTCCACATCCGCGATCTACACGCCACCTGAAAAATGTAAAGAAGAAGGTGAGTCACCAAGACTCAGTATGCAACCCTTCCTCCGGTTTAAAGCCACATCATACACATATTATAACAATTAACATGCATCAAATCATGTACCCAACCTAACCATCCGTATCACCTTTCTCTACCCCGTGTGGTACCAAACCACTGGTGGTGCCAAACCACTGGTGACTTAAAGTCACAGATGTGATGCCAAATCACTGGAGGTGCCAAACCTCGGGTGTCTGAAGACACGAATCGATTGATGGGGCCAACCCATCGTGTGATACCAAATCACTGGCGTCAATCCCTTAATATCATATGTGGGGCCAACCCACTGTGGTGCTAAGCCACTGGGACGAGACGCGATGAGGTGCCAAACCTCTGGAGGTACCAAACCTCTGGTGACCGTAGTCACACTGTGTTACCAAAACACTGGTGTCCGTCGACACAATATCACTGCCCCCTCCTCTCATTATCCCATATCAGACAGTCATAAACATAGTTCATACATTTATCACATGTATCAGATAAGCTATGCTTCCCAAAAGCATCAATTAGCAACTCATTTTAACAGGTACTTACCTGAATCGCCACTTATACCAATACGGTATTAAATCCAATGCTACATAAATCAGAGTTAGCATTCACAACATTTAGTATAGTTAATAAGTCCTAACGTGTGTATGTACACACCTGTCACCACGAGAAGTCTAAATCCCGAAAAGAGAAGTCGGCCACCCTAGATCTACTTGCCCCTATATTCGGCCAAATGAGAGTTAGTGACATGGGCCATTCGGCCAAACCAAATAATTCTATAGGGTTATTGTTTGAACCCGAATTCTTACCTACTCTCTTTGAATACTAGCTTCAGCACCCGAATCACGAATCTGATTCACAAACTACAATCGATCAATGGACAATGTCAATAGCCTTCAGCTTTTAATCACTTAAAAGAATAATCTATGAAAATCGATCCTTACCACCACTTACCACAACCGAATGCTAGAGATTAGGGGCTTGGGTCGACTACTTCACGATCCTGGGGTACCTAGAAGAGATCAATTAACCAAAAAGCGTTCAGAAGCCTTGTTAACTATTGCCAAAATCGGCACTTACCCCTAATCAAATCGGTAAAGAACAGAGAAGGGAAACCATGGAGTTTCGGCACACTTACCTTCACCAAAACAATTGCCAATGAAATCCTGAAAGACTTATTCCCTTTCTAATATTCGGCCAAAGTGCTTCAAGCTAAGAGAAAGAAATTTCGGCACTAAGATGAGATGTATATTCGGCTAGAGAGAGTTTAACAGGAAAAAAAGGAATTTCAGCAAAGAGTAAGGTGTAGGTTCGGCTATGGTTGGTTTCAATATTAAACAAGGCTTAATCTTGAGTGAAAAGGGAATGAAGAAGGAGTGGGAGGGGAGTTTCGGCAAAGGTCTTGAGAGAATGAAAAAAAAAGAAACAAAGAAGGAAGGGGTTGAGAATTTCGGCCAATAGCTAAAATGGGAAAAAGAAAAGCATGGTGGTAGGTTGGGGTTTATATAAGCATTCGGCACCCCTCCTTAAGCTTGCCGTCCAAGGAGTTCAACCTCTAGCCAACTCCTCAATCCACTCAAAGCCACAAATTTGATTTGATTCAAAATGATTTGAATAACTCCCAAATAATCACTTAATAATCTCTTTAATAATCCAAGTAAAAATCAACTAATATCTTTATTATCTCCTATCATCTTATTATCTAAATAATTAATAAAAGAGTTTAAAGAGAGAAAATCTCTCCCTCCCCATGCCGTCCATAACAAGGTGTAAAAAGAGAGAATTTTGTGACTCGAACCAAGGCTCTCCCTTGCTTACTATGGCGTCACTACTAGGCTCTTAAGTGGCCCTCCTCTTGCCACTTTACCAAGCTGATTTTTATGTCAATAAATCCGCTATTTATTCTTGTAACCCCTACCTGCTAAGGCTCCTTACCTTTAAAGTTCCCAAATAAAAATTTCTACTATCTCGAGCCAACTTAAGACCCTTAATTAAATCTTATCATTCCATAAATAATACCGTAACAATTCAAACACAAGGAAAATCATTTAATCACAAATGGCCCCAGTTTTAAGATGTTACAGTGCAAAAGTTGAGTTCTACATGTTAGAGGTGTCCAATTGGTATAAGATCTTAAATTAGAAGTCCTTATATGGTAATTAGACCATTTGTTAATTTAGTGGACAAAAATGGACATGGAGAGATAAAATTTCAAATAAAGGCTAAAATGGCATTTTGGTCATTTGGTAAATAAAAGAATAAAAAGGGAAAATAAAGTCAAAATTTGTCCATCTTCTTCCTCCTATAGCTGAAATTCTCAAACTCACCATAGCTAGGGTTTCTTCAACTTTCAAGCTTGATAGTAAGTGCATCATAGCCCCATTTTTAATGTTCTTTACATTTTTGAAGTCGTAGTCACCCAATCTTTCCATTTCTACCACTATTTTGAAGTAGGGTTCATGTTTAAAAATTTACCCATGTATGACATGCATGTGTTTTGATGTTTAATGGTAGAAAATGAAAGTTTGATGTCTGATAAACAACTTTTACTAAGTGATTTTTCATGAAAATACCTAAAAAGGACCTATTTGTAAAAGTAGTAAAATGTGTAGTAAAAATCTAATTTGATGAAAAATGTGGGCTGACATAAGCTTATATATGGGTCGGCTAGGCTTGGGTAACAAAGAAATTGAATGCATTTCATTTTACGAGCCTGGGGACAAAAATGTAAATATATCAAAGTTTAGGGGCAAAAGTGTACTTTTGTCATAGTATGGTTTTTGGACTTAATTGAATAATAGATATTAAATAAGTTAAATTTTCTATTATAGATCAAGAAAAATGAAGTTTGGACCTTGATCGAGGGAAAAACATGGTTATCGATGATTAGGTCCATTTCCGCTATTTTTGTACCGAGGTAAGTTCATGTGTAAGTAATGCATTAACTTTATAATCGAATTAATGATTTAATAATTGATTTATTTACGAATGCTAATGTATGTGACTATTTGACAAAGATTCGACGGAGTGTAATCCCGGTTGAACCTTAGGAATAGTTTAGGATACGAGTGACACGTCACTAGGAACCCATGTGATATATATGATTATGTGATTCCGGGTGCTGGTCATGTACGTCCTACCAGTGGCTGGGTAATTCGGCATGTGTTGCGGATACCTTATAACTTGTGTGAATAGCCCGTATAGCAACGTCTTGACCGACAACTTGTGTGAGCATGCCCATGATAGCTCGAGAGCGAGCATTATGAGTTAAGAGATATGAGGTAGCATTGGCTACATATGTGGCACTTATGTGCAACAATTCCATGTATCCGATAGTATTCCAAGCGGTTCAACGGGAATGTTAAATATGAGCTTGTGTATGATATTATTTCAAGGTAGTGCAGGTATAAACGTAAAACCCCTATGTGTTGAAATTATGATGTGGATAAATCTTTGGTAACAATGTGATAAGCAAGTTATGACTATGAGGCTTTAAAGAATTGGATGTTAAGTTATTTATGTATATATGCTATTTGTATTGAAAATGAATGATAAAGATTGTCTTTATTTGTATATGAACTTACTAAGCTATATAGCTTATTCCTTTTCTTTTTCCCTTGTCTTATGTGTAACCAAGCCAGCTCGAGGATCGAAGTGGGTTGGAGATCCATTCACACTATCAAATTATCATTTTGGGTACTTATGATTACATTATTTCAAATTATGGCATGTATAGGGACTTGGTCATTTTGTTATGTGTCATAATTGTTTTGGCCAAATGTGTTGGCTCTAATGGTTGATTATTCATTTTGTAAATGACCATTTGGTATTGGATAATTGTGATTGAGTATATATGCACATGATGATGTTTTCATGAAGGTGGATTTGGCATGGTTTGTGATAATGAGTATGAAATGTTGTATGTGATAGAACATAGCATGTAATTGATGTATGGATGTCTTGGTTGTGGCTGACAAGGTTGTATGTATATGCTTGGATTGGTATTGCTTGTTGTTGTATAGGTTGGTGCAAGTAAGGGTGGCAAAAAGGCTTGTAAATAGCCTTATTTTGTCCACATGGGTAGACACACGGGCGTGTGTCTAGGTCGTGTGTGACACACGGCTTGCCCTAAGGGTCTGTGACCCGGCAATGTGTCCCCTGCATTTTGAATTTTAGCTTCAAATTGGCCAGACAGGCAAAGATACGGTCTTGTGTCTCGGCCATGTGAAGGACACGGCCCAGAGGCATGGGCATATGCCCAAGGCGTGTGAAGTCTGCACCTATTTTATGAAAAATTATGAAAAATAAATCGCCCAGACGGCCTAGCACACGGGTGTGTGACTTGGCCGTGTGACTTTAATTTGTTGATGATGTCATAAACAGAGAGTTACACTGGTTAGGGACACGGGCGTGTATGACCACATGGCCTACCCACACGAGCGTGTGACCACTGTTTTAGTGAAAAATTTTCTAAGTGTTGGGAAAGTTTCCAAAGTTCTTGGTTTAGTTTCGAACTGCTCCCAATGAATGTTTTGAGCTTTTTAGGCTCATTTGAGAGACGGTATGAATGTTTTTTTTGAAAAGTTTTAAATTTGTGTAGAAATTCATGCCTGCGTTTCGAATGTTCGTTTGAGTTTAAGTCTGGTAATGCCTCGTACCCTATTATGGCGTCGGATACGGGTAAGGGGTGTTACATTTAGTGGTATCAGGGCTACAGTTTAGTCGATTCTCGGACTAACGTAGCATGTGTAAGAGTCTAGCTATACATGCCATAAATGAACTATAATAGTGTAATGACTCCTAACAAACGTTAAATTGTGTTTTCATATAGTAAATAGATCCCACTCAAGCTGAGGCTGACGATGTTGAAAGTAATCTGCCGGCTGCTGCTCAAGGGGCAGCGCCGTCTGATAGTAGGCCTCCTACAGTTAGTCAAGGAGAAGGAGGCAGGGAATTCTCGCTCCATATGATGAATGAGTGGTATACGGAATTTGTTCGAATAAATCCGAATGTCCAACCTCCTCCACCCCCACATATACTTCGACCAGTTCCCGTAGCTCGACAAGGTATGAAATTTGTGAGAATGAACAAGCCCTCGGTTGATAAGATCCAAAAGCATGGGGCTGAAGATTTTAGAGCTAATATGGATTATGATCCCGAGAGGGCCGAGTTTTGGCTCGAAAACTCCATCAGGGTATTCGATGAGTTGTCCTGCACACCGGATGAGTGTTTAAAGTGTGCTATGTCACTTCTGAGAGATTCTGCATACCATTGGTGGAATACACTTGTATCTGTAGTCCCAAGAGAAAGGGTTACATGGGAATTCTTTCAAGAGGAGTTTCGAAAGAAGTATATTAGCCAATAGTTCATTGATCAGAAACGTAAGGAATTTCTTAAGCTGAAATAGGGTCGTATGACAGTAACCGAGTATGAACGAGGATTTGTCAGACTGAATAAGTATGCTCGAGAGTGTGCTTCCACCTAGTAAAATTTTGGCAATTATTGATTGGAAGCCACCAAGAAATGTATCCGAAGCCAGAAGCTTTTTGGGCTTAGTCGGTTACTACCGACGGTTTGTTAAAGGATTTTCGATGATTGCTACTCCTATGATGAGATTGTTGCAAAAGGATGTCAAGTTTGAATAGTCTGAAAAATGTCAACAAAGTTTTGAAAAGTTGAAAACCTTATTGACCGAGGGACCGATTTTAGTACAACCTGAACTGGGGTAGGAGTTTGTGATTTATAGCGACGCGTCACTGAATGGATTAGGATGTGTGTTGATACAAGAGGGAAAGGAGATAGCCTATGCCTCAAAACAATTGAAGCCACATGAGAAAAAATACTCGACGTATGATTTAGAGTTGGCTGTTATTATATTTACTTTAAAGATTTGGAGACATCATTTGTACAGTGAGAAGTGTCATGTTTTTACCAACCATAGAGTTTAAAGAATTTGATGACTCAGAAGGACTTAAACTTACGGCAATGAAGATGGCTCGAATTATTGAAAGATTATGAGTTGGTGATTGACTATCACCTGAGTAAAGCGAATGTAGTTGCTGATGCATTGAGTAGGAAGACTTTGTTTGCTTTGAGAGCATTGAACACAAGATTGACTTTATCTGATAATGGTTATATTCTAGCCGAGTTGAGAGCTAGGCCGATGTTTATTTAGCAGATTTGTGAAGCTCAGAAATGTGATAGTGATTTGCAAGCCAAGAGAGCTCATTGTGGATCGGTTAGTGATTCAGATTTTCATGTCAGATTCGATGATTGTTTGATGTTCTGAGGAAAAAATTGTGTACCAAAAGATGATGAACTTATTCATAAAATTCTTTATGAGGTGCATAATGGGAGTTTATCTTTGCATTCGGGTAGTACGAAAATGTATAATGATTTGAAGAAAATGTATTGGTGGTCGGACATGAAAAGAGATATCTCTAAGTTTATTTCAAGATGTTTGATTTGCCAACAAGTAAAAGTCGAACACCAAGTGCCTTCGGGTTTAATTCTGCCAGTGATGGTACCCGAGTGGAAATGGAATAGGATTGCGATGGATTTCGTAACGAGTTTGCCTTTGACTCCGAAAAAGAAAGATTCCGTATGGGTCGTGGTTGATAGATTGAAAAAATCGGCTCACTTTATATCGGTACATACTGATTATTCACTTGATAAGCTAGTAGAACTGTACATTGCCGAGATTGTGAGATTTCACGGGGTGCCTATTTCTATTATTTTAGATAGAGATCCAAGGTTTACTTCACAATTTTGGAAAAAATTGCAAGAAGCCTGGGGTTCAAAATTGAATTTTAGTACTGCATTTCATCCACAGACCGATGGTCAGTCCGAAAGGGTAATTCAGATACTTGAAGATATGCTTCGATGTTGTGTATTAGAATTTGAAGGTAGTTGGGAAAAATACCTACCACTAGTCGAATTTGCTTATAACAACAACTACCAGTCGAGCATAAAGATGGCACCTTATGAGGCATTGTATGGTCGCAAGTGATGAAGACCTTTGTATTGGACAGAGCTTAGTGAGAAACAGATCCACGGGGTTGACTTGGTTAAGGAAACCAAAGAGAAAGTAAAAGTAATCTGTGATTGCTTGAAAGCAGCTTCAGATCAACAAAAGTCGTACGCATATTTGAAAAGAAAAGAGATTGAGTTTCAGGTTGGTGACAAAGTATTTTTGAAAGTATCTCCATGGAAGAAAGTTCTCAGATTTGGTCGTAAAGGCAAGATGAGTCCACGTTTTATTGGGCTGTATGAAGTGATTGAAAGAATAGGGCCAGTGGCATATCGGTTAGCTTTATCGACGGAGTTGGAAAAGATTCATAATGTGTTTCATGTGTAAATGTTGCGACGATATCGTTCTGATCCTTCACATGTGATTTCTCCGACTAGAGCAAGCATTATGAATTAAGAGATATAAGGTAGCATTGGCTACATATGTGGCACTTATGTGCAACAATTCCGTGTATCCGATAGCATTCCAAGCGGTTTAACGGGAATGTTAAAGATGAGCTTGTGTGTGATATTATTTCAAGGTAGTACGGGTATGAACGTAAAACCCCTATGTGTTGAAATTATGATGTGGATAAATCCTTGGTAATAATGTGATAAGCAAGTTATGACTATGAGACTTTAATGAATGTGATGTTAAGTTATTTATGTATATATGTTAATTGTATAGGAAATGAATGATAAAGATTGTCTTTATTTGCATATGAACTTACTAAGCTATATAGCTTATTCCTCTTTCTTTTTCCCTTGTCTTATAGTGTCACCAAGGCAGCTCGAGGATCGAAGACGATCGAAGATCCGTCCACACTATCAAATTATCATTTTGGGTACTTATGATTACATTATTTAGAATTATGGCATGTATAGGGACTTGGTCATTTTGTTATGTGTCATAATTATTTTGGCCAAATGTGTTGGCTTTAATGGTTGATTATTCATTTTGTAAATGGCCATTTGATATTGGCTAATTGTGATTAAGTATATATGCACATGATGATGTTTTCATGAAGGTGGATTTGGCATGGTTTGTGATAATGAGTATGAGATGTTGTATGTGATAGAACATAGCATGTAATTGATGTATAGATGACTTGGTTGTGGCTGAAATGGTTGTATGTATATGCTTGGATTGGTATTGCTTGTTTTTGTATAGGTTGGTGCAAGTAAGGGTGGCAAGAAGGCTTGGTAAATAGCCTTATTTTTGTCCACACGGGTAGACACAGGGCGTGTGTCTAGGCTGTGTGTGACACACGGCTTGCCCTAAGGGTTTGTCATCCAGTCGTGTGTCCCTTGCATTTTGAATTTTAGTTTTGAATTGGCCACACGAGCAGAGACACAGCCGTGTGAAGGACATGGCCCAGGGGCGTGGGCGTGTGCCTAGGGCGTGTGAAGTCTGCACCAATTTTATGAAAAATTATGAATAAATCGCCCACAAGGCCTAGCACATGGGCGTGTGACTTCAATTTGTTGATGATGTCATAAACAGAGAGTTACACGGGTTAGGGACACGGGCGTGTATGACCACACGGCCTACCCACACGGGTGTGTCCCAATCCAAACGAGCGTGTGACCCCTGTTTTAATGAAAAAATTTCTAAGTGTTGGGAAAGTTTCCAAAGTTCTCAGTTTAGTCTCGAACCACTCCCAATGTATGTTTTGAGCTTTGTTGGCTCATTTGAGAGACGGTATGAATGTTTTTTGAAAAGTTTTAAATTTGTGTGGAAATTCAAGCCCTGGTTTCGAATGTTCGTTTGAGTTTAAATATGGTAATGCCTCGTACCCTGTTCCGGCATCGGATATGGGTAAGGGGTGTTACAAGTTAATTGTCAAGAGATTACGCAACTTCGAGCACATCTGATTCAATCAGTTAAGAAATTTCTTACCTTTCTCTTATTTTAATTTATTTGTGTTCTTTTACATGTTTGTGTTAAATCTAAGAGTTATGACATCTAGAATCATGAGAGGCAAAGTCTCTAGGAAGATTAACAAGTTTATGTGAGGGTAATTAACGAAGGGATTTGGGTTTCTCATAGGAATTATCTGGTTTTAAATTATGTGTGCTTAAACCCTAGGATTGACGACTCTAAGAAGTCATCTAGGTTAAACGAGGTCGGGAGATAAGTTTGCCGAGTAAATCGTAATTTATCCTAGTGGGGAAAGTGAGGTCGGGATATAAGCAAGTACCTGTTGATTAGTTATCAAAAGAGGCCGAGAAGTAATACTAGTTAATTAATAGTTAATTCCATTTAAACCCAAATTTTGATGTTAATTATTAACCACTAAAACGAGTTAATCTTTTGCTTGTTAATTTGATTTAGTTGTTTGTCTATTTTCTATTTATTTAATTTAGTTTATGCTTGACATCTATTTTATCCTTTCTCATAATATATATTTTAATTATTACTATTTAAACTTGTTATTGTAGAAGTAGATTTTGGATTTAATTCATCCTCCTTTGGATATGATCCTCAGAATACTTCCCTATGTTCTGTTGTAACACTTACTATATTATAATTTGACTGGTATACTTGTGGACACCGCTTACTTAATTTTTATATATATTGGTGTGGTACTTTCTAGTAAAACGTTCGCACATTTGGCGATGATCAGTATCCAAAGAAAGGCTCGAAGGATTAGTAAAGAATGATATTGTACTATATCTAGATTTTATTGATCTTGGTGTATGTATGCATTACATTAACGGAAAGTAAAAAAAAAAAAAAACATTCTAAGAAAGGCGCTACAAGAAGTACTTAGCTTTTTGAGATAATTATTTATATATGTGGACTTTTTCATGTTTAATCTTTTAATAGAGAAAAGTATTTTATAACCTTTATTGATGATTTTTCATGGTATTATTATATTTATTTGCTTGATGAAAATTTTTAACCAATAAATGCCCTTAAGGTATACATCAATGAGGTTGAAAGACAATTAGATAGAAAAGTGCAAATAGTAAGTTTAGATAGAAGTGGTGAATTTTAAAGAATATTTATTGGATCGGGACAACATCTAAGTCCATTTGCAATATGTGAACAATATACTGTATCAGACACACCTTACCAAAAATGTTGTGGAAGAAAGGTACAATCCAACTTTACTAGATATGGTTAGGAATATGAGGAGTAACTCTGTAACGAACCCAATTTCATTGGTATCGAAAAACACGATTTTGGAACATTATTTTCGTAAATCAAGTCCGTGAGGACAAAAAAATAGAGATTAAGGAAGTTATTATGAAAATATATTGAAACTCAGTTAAGAAATTTAACCAAGAAAAAAGTTAATTAAAGCTTAAGGACTAGATTGTAAAATTCCAATCACTATTGAGTTTTAATTTGGAAAAAGCTTGAGGATCTAGATAGAAATTGTAACACCCCGAACCTGGTCAATACGCCATGACCGAATCTGGCATGCCACAGAGGAAAACATTTTGAAGAAATTCTAGTTAACGATTAAATTTTAGTGAAAAATTCTTTGTTGTTCTAGGCTTGTAGAAATCAGGTGTATAATAAGTTAAAAACTGATAATTTACTTTGAAATTCTGTAAATAAAATCTTAAAAACTTAGTTGCAGATCCATAGATTAGAAAAACCTTTTATACTTTTAAAAGAAACCCAAGCGATTAGTTTGAAAACCGTTTCTAATTGAAATTTGGAAACTTAAGATTTGGTAAATCGTATGAGTTATCGAAAACACTAAAGTTGTTAAAGATTATCAAATGATTTATTTTACCCGATGGTAATGTTTTGAAAACCTTTTCGTTTTGTAGTTTAGAAAACTTTGTGCTCAATTTAATATATAAACCATGTAATTTATAAGCCATATTTATAACAAGTCCAAAGCATATAAATAATCCAAAAACATAATTAAAGAGGCCTTATTACAAATCCAAATAAAGATGTAAACCAAATTAAGATAAAATAAAGTACCCAAATCGAAGTTCTTATAAAACCAAATTTTTATTGCATGGCCTCCTCGAGTTCATCCGGCTCCTTATCCGTGATTTTTACGAGTCACCTAAAAAGATAAGGGAGAAGGTGAGTCACCAAGACTCAGTGCATAAATCCTTCCCCCGGTTGATGCAACATTCTTACACAATTCATAATCAAGCAATATATATATATAATGCACCCAACCTAGCCATCCATAACTCCTTTTCAACCCCGTGTGGTACCAAACCACTGGTGGTGCCAAACCACTGGTGAACCAAAGTCACGATATCCAATAATGTGGTGCCAAACCACTGGTGACCTAAAGTCACGAATAATCAAGTTGTGGGGCCAACCCACGTGTGATACCAAATCACTGGCGACGATCTCATAATATCAAATGTGGGGCCAACCCACTGTGGTGCTAAGCCACTGGGACGAGTCGCTATGAGGTGCCAAACCTCTGGTGTCCCAAAGACACGAAATAATATTGTGGTACCAAACCACTAGAGGTGCCAAACCTCTGGTGTCCCAAAGACACGGATATCAAATCCTTCCCCCTCCTCTCATATCACCCATCACAATGCAATATTTATAGAAATCATGTCAACATGCTTTATTAGGAATCACATAGTAAATATATCATAAATCTTATCATCATACATCATATTGCAAGAGTTATATCGAAACGGACTTACCCGAATCCTTGCTCATACCCATCAAGGTATCATATCAAGATCTCATAGTTTTCGACTTTAATAACATGATTAGTATATTTAAAATATATATATATTACCGAGTTATAAAGTGTGTAAGGTATACTCCTATCACTAACGCAAGCACTAAATCCCGAAGACCTGATCTACAGCACTCGATCTCCTTGTCCTACATTCGGCCAAACCACAAAACTATAAACAAGGCCATTCGGCCACACCAACACATCCCGAAGGGTTATCGTACGAAATACTAAATCTTACCTATTAACTTACCCAAAACGATTGTCAGAGAATTAAGACTTGAGTCGATTACTTCCAAAATCCCGAGGAGTCCCCTTCCAAAGCCGATTGAAGAAAACCAAATGAAGACCTTCCCTTGTTGATATTCGGCCAAGACAAATCAAAAAGAGAATGGGAAGTTTCGGCAATATGGTTAAATGGTGAAGGGAATTTCGGCTATGGTTGATTTGTAATAACAAAAAGGATTCGGCTAGAGTGGAGAAAAAGAAAGGAAAAGGAAGAAAAAGAAAGAAATTGCAATGGGAGAGGGATGCTTTCAGTTTTGAGCAAAAGTGGAAGAAAGAAAAAGAGAAATGGGGAGAAGGAAGATTCGGCCAACCACTAAAGATGAAGAAAGAGATGAAGGGAAAAGGGTTGGTTTTAGGCTACAAAGAAAATAAAATATGAGAGAGATTCAAATGAATATTCGGCCAAATGCCTAAGAGAAAATTCGGCAAACCACAATGGTCTTTTCGGCTTTGACACAAAACAAAAAACAATGCCAAAACTAAAACAAAATTGTACCTAATGCCCAAGACACAATCGGCTAAGGAGGAAGATTTTGGAGAGGAAAAGAAAAAACAAAAGATGCACAAAATGCAAGAATTGACCAACTAAAACCACCCCAAATTCCTATCAACATTCGGCCAACCCCCCTAGACACCCATACCGTCCACATTCATGTCAAACTTTCTACACAAAACTTTCCATAGCATAACACCTTACATCATGCCTTATGTTCTCACATCAACCTTTAATCAAATGATTTCTTTCCCAAACATCAAGCTTTCCTAATATATTATTCAACTTGCCATAAAAAGTTAAAGTCCAACTTACCATATGTATAGTTTGACCAACACTTCATATAAGGTGCATAAAAATAAAGTCTTCCAATTACAATCCATGCAACTCGAACCACTTCCCTCAAGCAACCCTTCAAGCGCCATAACCACATTGTCACTAACTCCTCATGTGCTAGAATTTAACACTTAAATTAACTTAAGTGTCAGGTTCACCTAATCCACTTCACTAAATTTTCAATACTAAGAATTATTCTAGCTTCACAAATAAAATCAAGCCTTCACAAGACTATGCTAAACACACAAAATTCATACCCAAGCCAACACAAATAATAAGATAATATTCTAATTTTTAGGATGTTACAATTCTACCCTCCTTAAGAAAATTTCGTCCTCGAAATTACCTGATCAAAAGAGTTGAGGGTACTGCTTCCTCATCGCATCCTCCGGTTCCCACGTAGCTTCTTCTACGCCATGGTTCCGCCATAAAACCTTCGCTAAAGGAACTGACTTCCTACGCAAAACTTTCACATCTCGATCCAGAATCTGCACTGGTTCTTCTTCTATCGTCAAATCTGGACTCACCTTTAATTCCTCTACTGCCACGACATGCGATGGATCAGAATTATAGCGTCTAAGCATGGAGACATGGAACACATCATGAATCTGACTCAGCTCTGCTGGCAACTCGAGCTGATAAGCTACTGGTCCCACTCGTCTCAACACCTTATACGGCCCAATAAACCTTGGACTTAACTTACCCTTTCTCCCAAATCTTAACACTTTCTTCCATGGCGAAACCTTCAGAATAACTTTGTCACCCACGGCAAACTCTATATCCCTCCGCTTGAGATCGGGATATGACTTCTGCCTATCCGAAACTTCCTTCAGACGAGCCTGAATCAACTTAACCTTATCCTCAGTCTCTACAACCAACTCTGGTCCTAACATCTGACGCTCACCCAACTCTGTCCAACATGTAGGTGTGCGACACCTCCTACCATACAACGCCTCATATGGTGCCATCTTAATGCTTGCCTGATAACTATTGTTGTATGCGAACTCAGCTAATGGTAAAAACTCTTCCCAGCTACCTCTGAAATCCAAAACACAACCTCTCAACATATCCTCTAAAATCTGTATAACTCTTTCTGACTGCCCGTCAGACTGTGGATAAAATGCCGTACTGAAATCCAACTGCGTACCCAAAGCCTAATATAACGCTCTCCAAAACCTCGACATAAATCTAGGATCTCCGTCTGAGATGATCGACACTGGCACACCATGCAACCTCACTATCTCCGCCACATACAACTTAGCTAATTTCTGAAGCGAGTAATCCACCCTTACCGGAATAAAATGAGCTGACTTAGTCAAACGATCCACAATCACCCAAACTGAGTCCTTCTTACTAGGTGTAAGAGGTAATCCACTAACAAAGTCCATAGCGATCCTTTCCCACTTCCACTGTGGAATCTTCACCGGCTGAAGTAACCCAGACGGCAACTGATGTTCAGCCTTGACCTGCTGACACGTCAGACATTTACCCACAAACTCAGTTACCTCCCGCTTCAGACCTGGCCACCAAAACTGCTCTCTTAAATCCCGATACATCTTGCTACCTCCAGGATGCATAGCATATGGGCTGCTATGTGCGTCCCGAAGAATCCTTTGCCTCAACTAACATCCTTCGGCATACAAGCTCTCCCTTGAAAATACAATACTCCATCACTGGACAAACTATAATCCTCTAAACCACCATTCTGAACCTGCAACCTCCGATCATTCAAACCATCATCCTCTAACTGTTTTTCCTTGATCTGCTCTAACCAAGTCGGCTTGACTTGCAACTCAGCCAAAAGACTCCCATCGTCATACAAACTAAGACGAGCAAACATCGACCTTAAGTCTGATACAACCTTACGGCTCAACGCGTCTGCCACCAAGTTAGCTTGCCCGGATGATACTCAATCGAACAGTCGTAGTCCTTCAACAACTCAATCCATCTACGCTGCCTCAAGTTTAAATCCTTCTGAGTCAAAAGATACTTAAGACTCTTGTGATCCGAGTAGACTATCGACTTCTCTCCGTACAAATAGTGTCTCCAAATCTTTAAAGCAAAAACCACTGCAGCTAATTCCAAGTCATGCGTCAGATAGTTAACTTCATGTGGTCTCAACTGCCGAGATGCATAAGCCACTACCTTTCCTTCCTGCATCAGCACACATCCCAAACCAGTATGTGATGCATCACAGTAAACCGTGAATTCCTTGCGTGCCTCAGGTTGAATCAAAACCGGAGCTTCAGTCAGAATCTTCTTCAACTTGTCAAAACTTTCTTGCTGCTTCTCAGTCCACACAAATGGAACTCTTTTCCTCAACAACTTGGTCATAGGTGCTGCGATCAAAGAAAATCCCTCTACAAATCTTCGGTAATACCCCGCCAGACCTAGAAAACTCCGAATATCAGCCACTAACTTAGGCGGCTTCCAGTCTAACACCGCTTTGATCTTTCGAGGATCCACTCTAATCCCCTCAGCTGATACTACGTGACCCAAGAAAGTCACCTCCCTAAGCCAGAACTCGCACTTACTAAATTTAGCATAAAGCTGCTTTTCCCTCAGAATCTGCAACACTACTCGCAAATGCGTATCATGCTCCTCCTCTGACTTGGAGTATACCAAAATATCGTCTATAAATACCACAACAAACTGATCCAAAAACTGCTGGAATACCCGATTCATCATGTCCATGAATGCTGCCGGCGCGTTAGCCAACCCAAACGACATTACCAGAAACTCGTAGTGCCCATACCGAGTGCGAAATGTCGTCTTATGGATATCAGCCTCTTTCACCTTTAGCTGATGATATCCAGACCTTAAATCAATCTTGGAGAAAACCGCTGCCCCTTTAAGCTGATCAAACAAGTCATCTATCCTCGGCAAAGGATACTTGTCGATCGTTAGCTTATTCAATTGGCGGTAGTCAATACACATCCGCATCGTACCATCCTTCTTCTTGACAAAAAGTACCGGTGCTCCCCAAGGCGAAACACTTGGTCGAATAAAACCTCGATCCAACAACTCTTGAATCTGAGCCTTTAATTCCACCAATTCCTTCCGTGCCATCCTATACGGAGCGATAGACACTGGCGCAGTTCTGGGTAACAGATCTATACCAAATTCAACTTCACGATCCGGAGGCAGTCCCAGAAGTTCTTCTGGAAATACGTCAGCATATTCCTTTACCGTTCGGACATTCCCCACAATAGACTCCTTAGCCTCCAACGTACACACATGGACTACATATGCCTCACAGCCCTTCCTGACCATCTTCACAGCTTTCAACGCAGATACAACGTTGGATAGATAATCTCTTCTATTACCTATCATGACCACCTCTTTACCCTCAACTGTCTTCAAAACCATGCGCTTAGCAGCGCAATCCAAACTTGCCCGGTACTTGACCAACCAGTCCATCCCAAGAATCAGATCGAACTCCCCAAACGGCAGTTCCATCAGATCAGCTACAAACACTACCCCTTGGAGTTCTAGGGGTATATCCCTATACAACTTATTTACTTCTACAGAGTGACCTAGAGGGCTAAGTACTGTCATCCTCCTAGAAGTAGTCTCAGAGTCTAGGTTCATGGTCTCTACTACACTACTAGCAACATACGAATGCATCGAACCCACATCTATCAAAGCAGTACATGGTACACCAAAGATTAAAAACGTACCGGTTATGACGTCCGGTGCGTCGCCCTCCTCTCGACGTCTCACTGCATACACCAAACCAGGCTGTCTTGCCTCAGTGTTGCCTACACCTCTGCCCGATGCTCCGCAGCCTCGACCAGAACCATTACCTCCTCTACCATTACCACGACCTCTCTGCGGTGACGGTTCCTCCTTTCTGAACTGAGCATGACCTTGACCCTCAGTCTGATTCCTGGCTAGCTTTCGTGGACAGTCCCTCACACGATGATCCAGCGAGCCACACTCAAAACATCCTTTCCCTCTGGTCCAACATTCACCCCAATGAAATTTTCTACATCGGTTACACTGTGCTGGTCCCTGATTAACAGTAACAGGTCTCCCAGATTGATTCGGCCCACTCTGTCTAACCCTCTTCTGAGAATTACCGGCTGACCCAGATGATCCAAAACCTCTCTTATGCTTATTTCTGTCGTGACTCTGCCTTACAGATTCCTTTATCCCTTCAGCTATCTTAGTCTTTTCAACCAGCGCAGCAAACTCTCGCTCCTGATGTGGAGCAATCAGCAACCTCAGCTCATCTCTCAAACCATCCTCGAATCGGACACATCGCTCGTGCTCTGAAGCCACGATACCTCCAGCATACCGGCTCAATCTTAAGAACTCTGCCTCATATTCTGATACGGACTTACTCTCCTGGACCAAACTCAGAAATGCCTTACGTTGTGCATCAATATTATTAGACCCAATATATTTCTTCTGATACGCTGCCTTAAAATAGTCTCAAGTGAGATCCTCCGTCGCAGCACTATTCCGCATCGTGAGCCACCACTGATATGACTCATCCCGAAGAAGCGACACTATTCCTTTCAACTTTTCCTCAGCATTCAGATCCAGATCATCCTTGATTCACTCCGTCGCCTCTAACCAATACTCAGCCGTACTGGGAGCCACACCAGAAACACCCCGAAATACTTCAGCTCCATTGGCTCGGAGTCGCTCAGGTACAGATTTCCGAGCTCCCGCGCCTCCACCTACTCCAGCTACCCTCTCAAGAACTCGCAGCATCGCCTGAGACACTGCGTCATCCCCCGTTTGATCCTGATGCTCAACTCCAACCGCTGGTGGTGGGGGTGGTGGTACCTCATTTTCGGATCCTTGACCTGACCTTACTGGCTCAGACACAACCATCCTACCTCGATCGCGTCCACGCGTAACACGACCCCGACCTCGATTGCTTATGTCTAAAGTCTCGACTTATCTGATTTAAAAGTTTTATGCATTAATCATTATTCCACTATCTTTAAAACACAATCTTATGAATAATTTTAATAAGAAGTTGTTTCGCGAGTACATCCAACCTATAGTTTTGGATCTCTAGAGTAGTTCCTACTACTATACAGTCATACCATCATCATCATATCATCAAAATCAACAGTTTGAAATACTTACCTGGGCGGATCGGTGCCGGAGAGTCGGTGCCATGCTTTTCAAATAATTTCAAACAAAAACATTTTAAGACCATACTTTAAAACATTTTGGGCCTCGGGCCCACAGCTGAGCTTTTGAACTTAGCTCTGATACCAATTTGTAACACCCCGAACCTGGTCAATACGCCATGACCGAATCTGGCATGCCACAGAGGAAAACGTTTTGAAGAAATTCTAGTTAACGATTAAATTTTAGTGAAAAATTCTTTGTTGTTCTAGGCTTGTAGAAATCATGTGTATAATAAGTTAAAAACTGATAATTTACTTTGAAATTCTGTAAATAAAATCTTAAAAACTTAGTTGCAGATCCATAAATTAGAAAAACCTTTTATACTTTTAAAAGAAACCCAAGCGATTAGTTTGAAAATCGTTTCTAATTGAAATTTGGAAACTTAAGATTTGGTAAATCGTATGAGTTATCGAAAACACTAAAGCTATTAAAGATTATCAAATGATTCATTTTACCCGATGGTAACATTTTGAAAACCTTTTCGTTTTGTAGTTTAGAAAACTTTGTGCTCAATTTAATATATCAACCATGTAATTTATAAGCCATATTTATAACAAGTCCAAAGCATATAAATAATCCAAAAACATAATTAAAAAGGCCTTATTACAAATCCAAATAAAGATGTAAACCAAATTAAGATAAAATAAAGTACCCAAATCGAAGTTCTTATAAAACCGAATTTTTATTGCATGGCCTCCTCGAGTTCATCCGGCTCCTTATCCGCGATTTTTACGAGTCACCTGAAAAGATAAGGGAGAAGGTGAGTCACCAAGACTCAGTGCATAAATCCTTCCCCCGGTTGATGCAACATTCTTACACAATTCATAATCAAGCAATATATATATAATGCACCCAACCTAGCCATCCATAACTCCTTTTCTACCCCGTGTGGTACCAAACCACTGGTGGTGCCAAACCACTGGTGACCCAAAGTCACGATATCCAATAATGTGGTGCCAAACCACTGGTGACCCAAAGTCACGAATAATCAAGTTGTGGGGCCAACCCACGTGTGATACCAAATCACTGGCGACGATCTCATAATATCAAATGTGGGGCCAACCCACTGTGGTGCTAAGCCACTGCGATGAGTCGCTATGAGGTGCCAAACCTCTGGTGTCCCAAAGACACGAAATAATATTGTGGTACCAAACCACTGGAGGTGCCAAACCTCTGGTGTCCCAAAGACACGGATATCAAATCCTTCCCCCTCCTCTCATATCACCCATCACAATGCAATATTTACAGAAATCATGTCAACATGCTTTAATAGGAATCACATAGTAAATATATCATAAATCGTATCATCATACATCATATTGCAAGAGTTATATCGAAACAGACTTACCCGAATCCTTGCTCATACCCATCAAGGTATCATATCAAGATCTCATAGTTTTCGACTTTAATAACATGATTAGTATATTTAAAATATATATATATTACCGAGTTATAAAGTGTGTAAGGTACACACCTGTCACTAACGCAAGCATTAAATCCCGAAGACCTGATCTACAGCACTCGATCTCCTTGTCCTACATTCGGCCAAACCACAAAACTATAAACAAGGCCATTCGGCCACACCAACATATCCCGAAGGGTTATTGTATGAAATACTAAATCTTACCTATTAACTTACCCAAAAGATTGTCAGAGAATTAAGACTAGAGTCGATTACTTCTAAAATTCCGAGGAGTCCCCTTCCAAAACCGATTGAAGAAAACCAAATGAAGACCTTCCCTTGTTGATATTCGGCCAAGACAAATCAAAAAGAGAATGGGAAGTTTCGGCAATATGGTTAAATGGTGAAGGGAATTTCGGCTATGGTTGTTTTGTAATAACAAAAAGGATTCGGCTAGAGTGGAGAAAGAGAAAGGAAAAGGAAGAAAAAGAAAAAAATTGCAATGGGAGAGGGATGTTTTCAATTTTGAGCAAAAGTGGAAGAAAGAAAAAGAGAAATGGGGAGAAGGAAGATTCGGCCAACCACTAAAGATGAAGAAAGAGATGAAGGGAAAAGGGTTGGTTTTAGGCTACAAAGAAATTAAAATATGAGAGAGACTCAAATGAATATTCGGCCAAATGCCTAAGAGAAAATTCGGCAAACCACAATGGTCTTTTCGGCTTTGACACAAAACAAGAAAACAGTGCCAAAACTAAAACAAAATTGTACCTAATGCCCAAGACACAATCGGCTAAGGAGGAAGATTTTGGAGAGGAAAAGAAAAAAAACAAAAGATGCACAAAATGAAAGAATTGACCAACTAAAACCCCCCAAATTCCTATCAACATTCGGCCAACCCCCCTAGACACCCATACCGTCCACATTCATGTCAAACTTTCTACACAAAACTTTCCATAGCATAACACCTTACATCATGCCTTATGTTCTCACATCAACCTTTAATCAAATGATTTCTTTCCCAAACATCAAGCTTTCCTAATCTATTATTCAACTTGCCATAAAAAGTTAAAGTCCAACTTACCATATGTATAGTTTGACCAACACTTAATGTAAGGTGCATAAAAATAAAGTCTTCCAATTACAATCCATGCAGCTCGAACCACTTCCCCCAAGCAACCCTTCAAGCGCCATAACCACATTGTCACTAACTCCTCATGTGCTAGAATTTAACACTTAAATTAACTTAAGTGTCAGGTTCACCTAATCCACTTCACTAAATTTTCAATACTAAGAATTATTCTAGCTTCATAAATAAAATCAAGCCTTCACAAGACTATGCTAAACACACAAAATTCATACCCAAGCCAACACAAATAATAAGATAATATTCTAATTTTTAGGATGTTACAGAAATTATCTGAATGACCAAAATGGTTATTTAACCATTGTTCATCATTAGTGGATGATGATGTTTATTTAAGTTTTGTTTAATTAATGGTTTATTAAGTATAATAATAACTTGATTAAACTAATTAAGTAAGTTAATTAAAGTTAGACTAATTATAAATAGGAAAATAGTGGGAAGAAAGATGAGAATTCTCATCTTCTTCCACTATTTTCCTATGAAACAAAAGAAGAGAAAGCTTCAAGTTTTTCATTCATTCGGCCAAACCAAAATACTAAGGTAATCAAGCTAGTTTCATCAAATTTTTTTTTATAGATTTATGATCATGAGAGCTTGATTTAGCTAGCTCATGTATCAATTTTTTTTTCAATTGTTAAGTTTTTAGAAAGTTTTCATTATAAAGAAATTGATGAATTAGGCTTGATTTTGATAGTTAATAAGCTTATATCATGATAAGATTAAATTGTAATGCTAATTAAGTTTGATAGATAACTTTGAAACATTAGGCGTTAAATTGAATAAATTGAAAATGTCATGAGATTATGTTGTAAATAGAAAGTATAGGGTCCCTAATGAAATAATGTGAAATCAGATTTTGATTCAATGCTAGATACCGAAAGACATGCATATCACGAGTATAGGGACTAAATTGTATAAAATGTAAAATATAAGTGGCTATGTACTTGGATGTGAATTAAGTGTAAATTGATACTGTTTTCATTTATTGAACTATCGAATGTAGCTAAAGAAGATGTCAAGCCTTTGTGAGAGAAAGGAAAGTTAAAAGTCATTGACGAGTAGTTAACCTATTGGTTTGTACTTTTATGATTCGAGATCATTGAATATATATACATATCTATATATGTTAATTGCATGATTTACTACTGAAGTAAGCTCATATCATTACATTAATCGATTCGTATTGAATGATGCTAAATATTGAGAATTTTATTGAATTGAATAGAATGAAGTAAAAAATAGCTTGATATAATAGATACATGATGTGTGATATGAATATGGAATGAATCATGTTATGTGATACTGGCATATATATAGATGATGAATTGAAATGAGATCATGATATTAAATATGAGTCGATATGTGTATTGGTTATAAAATGAAATTGGATCATTGGTACCCTATTAATTGTTCGAGCAAAGTCGATATAGTTGGCATGCCATAGTGTTAGAGTGTGTACGAGTTATAATTTGAATATATGTCGATGCGCGTTGGGCGTATATTACTTTGAATTTTTTGATGAGTGTTGGGCACGCCTTTTACTTCGGTAATACTGATAAGTATTGGGCATAATTTATATACTTTGGGCGTTCCGATAAGGCACTGGGTGCCAGATTGGTGTGTTGGCCGGATAACCTGTGTATTCGTCCTGAGTCCAAGTTAGGTTATTAGGAATTATAAATTTTAAACATGATAAATGATATTGAATTGAGGTGATAATGTGAAATGGTATCATATGTATACAAATGTGAAATGTGATTATAGACTGCATGTGAAAGATCATGTGTGTAACAGCCTGATTTTGGGGCTAGTCAGAATAGTGGTTTCAGAACCACTAGTTCAAAGTTAGAGAAATTATTTTTAATATTATTTAATATGTTATAGCATGATTATATGAGTGCATGAAAATTTTGGTGAATTAATTTTAGTGATTGTATGCTTAAATGTGAAAAAGGACTAAATCGCATAAAGTGTGAAAGTTTTATTTTACAAGTTAGAGGTGTCAAATAGCTATAGAATATTAAAATGGATGTCTTTAATGCGCAACTAGGCCATTGGGAGAGTGTTGGCCGGCCATAGGGACAAAGATGAGACATGATCAATGGTTAGGTGGGTTTTGATGACTTAATTGAATAAAATAAGATAAAATAAAGAAGCTATCATCTTTTCCCATTTTCACTTCTTCTTCCACCGAAAATATCATCAAGAGAAAGGGTTTAGAAGCTTGAAAATTTTCAGCAACTTCAACCTTTACAAGTAAGTGATTTTGGTGGTTTTTCTTGATAATTTTTATACTTTTGAGACCCTTGTAGCATAATCTAGCTAATGAGGGGATTATTTTGCAAAATGGTTGATAGTTTAGGGTTTTCTCATGTGAATATTTATGTTAATTTCTGAAATTTTATGGAAGAAAATGAATCTTGAGTGTTGAATATACAACTTTTGTGAAAAGTGTTCCCATGAAAACATCTAAAATGACTTTTCTGTAAAGGTTGTAAAATAGGTGGTAAATGTGTGAAATAATTGGAATTTTGAGTTGCTATAAGAGGGAGTATGAACCGGCTAGGCTTGGGTGTGTGAAAAAAAGAACACATTTCATTTTACGAGCCTATGGGTAAAATAGTAATTTTGTGAAAGTCTAGGGGCAAAACTATAATCTTGGCAAAATAGAAATTTTGAAGAGATTTGAATAATGTGGTTATTTAATGAGCTAAATATGTCATTATAGATCAAGAAGAACGTGAGATCAATCTTGACAGAGGAAAAGGCAAGGTTTCAGACTAAATTACAAATCGACATATTTTATATCGAGGTAAGTTTATATGTAAATTATACATCCTTTTTGCCTATGATTTTACATAAATAGTACATTGTGTGGATTGCGAATGAATATTATTGAAAAATATTAAACGATAGAAAGTGAGGAAATTCTCGAATGAACCTTCGAAATAGGAAAATGATACAGATAAAATCCATGAATAAGTGAATATTGGTGGGCTGTGTGCGATACCACCTTGTTAATATTATTGGTGGGTTGTGTGCGATACCACCTTGTTATTGATTAATGGTGGGCTGTGTGCGAAACCACCGGGTATCTTGTATTATTCCGAAGTGTTCATCGAGAAACTTGTCCAAGTGAAATTACATGTGGCTTTGTGGTGATAAGTGCAGGGTATAAATTCATATAAATGTGAGCAATGTTTTATGATATGTGTTTGGGATGTGGTAAGATTGAAATGAGTAAGTATAATTATGAGGATCTGAATTGTTGTTAATTAATATGTATGTTCTTGATCGATAAGTATGTGGTATGATATTTATTGTTTACATATAGACTTACTAAGCTTCAAGCTTACTCCCTTCTCTTTTCCCTTGTCTTATAGTGTCGAAGAGCTAGATTGGGATACGGAGACCGTCAGAGGATCACCCATACTATACACATATTTTGGTATAGTTAGATTTAGCATTTTTAGTATGGCATGTATAGGGATTGAGTCTTTATTTAAATGTCATATTGTTTTGACCAAATGTGTGTTGGCTTAATTGAAGATGAATTCTTTTGTATAAGGCCATAGTTGAGGGCTCTTTCTTATTAATCTATGAAATGATGATGTTATTCATGAATGTGCAAGTTGTATGGTTGAGCAATTGGTATATTTATGCATGAATGAATTGGTTGTTAGATGTGGTTTAAGTTGGTACAAGTAGGAGTGATAAAAAGGGCTTGATAAACAACCTTGTCCTCGTCCACACGGATAGACACACGGGCATGTGTCTAGGCCATGTGTGACACACGGTCTGCCCCTTGGGCATGTGGTTTGGCCGTGTGTCCCCCTGAACCTTAAGTTGGCAAAATAGAATGCCCACTAGTAGCCACACGGGCTGAGACACGGCCGTGTGTCTCAACCGTGTGGAAAACACGGCCATAGGACATGGGCGTGTGCCTAGGCCGTATAAAGTCTGCACCTGAATTTAGGAATATTTATTCGCCACACGGTCTAAGGACATAGGTGTATGCCTTGGCCATGTGACCTTAATAGAATGATGACATCAGAAACAGAATGTCAAGTTTTTTTGCACACGGGCATGTCGTGGCCGTGTGAGGGATGCGGGCCATGGACACGGGCGTGTGTCCGGCCAGGTTAAAACCCTTGTAGGTTCTAAATGAGAAATAAATCTACACAAGTGTGGAACACGGGCATGTGATGTTCCACACGCACTTGTCCTTTCTTCCACATGGGCGTGTGGACTGTTTGATAAAAATTTTCTAAGTCTTTCTAGAGATCATTTAAAGAAGTCGGTTTGATCCCAAACAGTTCCTAAAGTGTGATTTAGGCCTCGTAGGCTTGTTTAAGAGGTGATATGAAAAGTTTTAAATTTTGAGTGGAAAGTCATGTCTCAGTTTTGCATGCTTACTTGTAACGCCTCGTACCATGTTCTGGCGTCGAATACGGCTAAGGGGTGTTACATTTAGTGGTATCAGAGTTACTATTTAGTCGGTTCTTGCACTACCGTAGCGTGTGTGAGAGTCTAGCTATACATTCCATAAATATATATTGATAGTGTGGTGACTCCTGGCAATTTTAAAATGTGTTTTCATATAGTAAATGGATCCTGACCGAGTTGCTACGGATGATGCTACTAGTAATGCGCCGGTTCTCGCGCAAGGGACCACGCCAGTAGAAAGTAGACCTGAGACATTGGGTCAAGGAGAAGAGTCTCGGGAAGCCTTTCTCCACATGATGAGTAACTCGTATACCGAATTTGTTTGAGCAAATCCTAATGCTCAACGTCCTCCACCCCCTCCTATACCCCAGTCGGTCCCCGTAGCTCCTCAAGGTATTGATCTAGTGAAACTGACTAAACCCCCGGCCGATAAGATTCGAAAGTAAGGGGCTAAAGAATTTAGAGCCAATATAGATGATGACCCTGAGAAGGTAGAGTTCTGGCTTAAGAATTCTATGCGGGTGTTTGATAAACTCTCTTGCATGCTCAAGGAATGTTTAAAATGTGCGGTATCATTACTAAGGGACTCGGCATACCGCTAGTGAAAATGTTGACATCTGTAGTTCCGAGGGAGAGAGTGACATGGGATTTCTTCTTAGAAGAGTTCCAGAAGAAATACATAAGTCAACGGTTCATTGATCAAAAATGGAAAGAGTTCCTCGAATTGAAGCAAGGCAAAATGTCTGTGGCAGAGTATGAGCGTGAATTTGTCAGACTCAGTAAGTATGCTCAAGAGTGTGTATCTACTAAAGCTATTATGTACAAGAGATTTGAAGATGGATTGAACGAGGACATCAAACTATTAGTCGAGATTTTCGAGTTGAAAGAATTCGTGGTGTTGGTCGATAGAGCTTGCAAGGTTGAAGAGTTGAATAAGGAAAAGAGAAAAGATATGATTGAGGACCGAGATGCAAGGAAGAGGCCGATGAGTAAGTCGTTCCAAACCCAATCAAAGAGGTCCAAAGAAATGAACCCCTGGATGACCATTTTAGCTGGGTATTTACACCGAGATCGTGGTAACACATATTCAAGCTCTAGAGTTCAAGCCACCTCGATGGCAAGCGTGGGTAATGCGAAGTCAAATAAACCTGAGTGTCCAAATTATGGTAGACAACATACTGGGGAGTGTTGAGGAAACAATCGAGCTTGCTACAAGTGCGGTTCACTATACCACTTCATTCGACATTGTCCTGAGATGGATGAGAAAGACAGAAAACAAGAAGTGAGAGTGAGTAATGTATTAGTAGAGGTGCGCCTAGAGATTCTGCTGTGAGATCAGAGGGTAGAGCACCTACAAGAAATTATGCCATTCGCACTTGCGAAGAGGCGTCATCTCCAGATGTGATAACGGGTAAATCGAATAGTTTGCCTGTAGTGATTTCGTCTATGGCAGCTGAGAAATGTATGAAAAAAGGGTATGAGTCCTATCTTGCATTTGTGTTAAATGCCCAAGAGTCAGGAGTAAAGATTGAATCAGTACCTATAGCATGTGAGTATTCGGATGTGTTTTCGGAAGAGTTACCTGGATTGCCTCCAGTTAGAGAAGTCGAGTTTGGCATTGAGTTGGTTCCGGGTACGACACCTATATCAGTTGCCCCATATAGGATGGCACTATTGGAGTTAAAAGAGTTAAAGGTTCAGCTACAAAAGTTAAAGGATAAGGGTTTTGCAAGACCGAGCTATTCATCGTGAGGTGCTCTGGTACGTTTTGTGAAGAAGAAAGATGGGTCGATGAGATGTGTATAGGCTACAGACAGCTCAACAAGGTGACAGTGAAGAATAAGTATCCTTTTCCAAGGATCGACAATTTGTTCGACCAATTGAAGGGAGCCACAGTGTTTTCTAAGATAGGCCTGAGGTCTGGCTATTACCAGTTCAGAGTTAAAGAGCAAGATGTGCCGAAAACTGCATTTCGGACGAGGTATGGCCATTACGAGTTCCTCGTCATGACCTTTGGCTTAACAAATGCTCCTGTGGTATTTATGGATTTAATGAACCATATTTTTCGACCGTACTTGGATAAATTCGTAGTTATTTTTATCGATGACATACTAATTTATTCTCGGGATGAGAGTCAGCACGCGGAGCACTTGAGAACTGTTTTGCAGACTCTAAGAGACAAGCAGTTGTATGCTAAGTTTAGCAAAGTGAGTTTTGGCTCTGAGAGGTCGGATTCTTAGGACACATCGTGTCGGGTGATGGAATTAGAGTTGATCTGAGTAAGATCTCAGCTATTATTGAGTGTAAACCGCCGAGGAATGTGTCAAAGATTAGGAGCTTTTTGGGCTTAGCAAGTTACTAAAGAAGGTTTGTTAAAGGGTTCTTCATGATTGCTACACCGATGACGAGATTGCTACCTAAAGATGTTAAAGTTTGAATGGATCGAGAGGTGCCAACAGAGTTTCGAAAAACTAAAAACATTGTTGACTGAAGCACCGTTTTTGGTACAAACTGAGTCGGGAAAGGAGTTTGTGATCTATAGTGATGCATCATTGAATGGTCTTGGTTATGTGTTGATGCAAGAGGGTAAAGTAGTAGCTTATGCCTCGAGATAGCTAAAATTGCATGAAAAGAATTCTCCGACGCACGATTTGGAGTTGGCTGCCATCGTTTTTTCTTTGAAGATTTGGCGTCATTATTTATATGGTGAAAAATGTCGAACCTTTACCGATCACAAAAGTTTGAAGTACCTGATGAACCAAAAGGACTTGAATTTGCAACAACAGAGGTGGCTCGAATTATTGAAAGATTATGAACTAGTGATTGACTACCATCCGGGGAAAGCGAATGTGGTCGCAGATGCCTTGAGCAGGAAATCCTTGTATGCTTTGAGAGCGAAGAGTACGTTTTTGACATTGTCTGACGATAGTTCTATATTGGCCGAGTTGAAGGCTAGACCATTGTTTCTTCAACAGATTTGTGAAGCTCAAAGGAATGGTAATGGAATGCAAGCTAAGAGAGCTCAGTGTGAATCAGGAAATAACTCTGATTTTTGGGTTGGTCCATATGATTGTTTGATGTTTCGTGATAGAGTTTGTGTACCGAAAGATGATGAGTTGATTCAGAAAATTTTACATGAGGCACACAATGGTTGTTTGTCAGTACATCCGGGCAGCACAAAAATGCATATGATTTGAAGAAGTTGTATTGGTGGCTTAGTATGAAAAGTGATATCTTTGATTTCGTGACAAAGTGTTTGATCTATCAACAAGTGAAAGCCGAACATCAGGTACCTTCAAGTTTACTTCAGCCGGTGATAGTTCCCGAGTGGAAATGGGATCGAATCACGATGGATTTTGTAATGAGGTTACCTACGACTCTGAAAAAGAAAGATGTTGTGTGGGTTATCGTTGATAAATAACAAAATCGGCTCACTTTATACCGGTATGTGCTGATTACTCACTTGACAAGTTGGTTGAGATTACATGGGGTGCCTATGTCCATTATTTCGGATAGAGATCCGAGGTTCACATCAAGGTTTTGGAAAAAGTTGCAAGAAGCGTTGGGGATGAAACTGAATTTTAGTAGTGCGTTCCATCTGCAGACTGATGGTCAATCTGAAAGTGTGATTTAAGTTCTCGAAGACATGCTCTGATGCTGTGTTTTAGAGTTTGAAGGTAGTTGGGAAAAATATCTACCTTTGGTCAAATTTTCCTACAACAACAGTTATCAGTCGAGTATACAGATGGTGCCGTATGAAGCATTATATGGTCACAAGTGTCAGACTCCATTGTATTGGCTCGAGCTTAGTGAGAAGCAAATTCACAGGGTTGATTTGGTTAAAGAAACCAAAGAAAAAGTGAAAGTGATCCGTGATAGTCTGAAAGCTGCTTCAGACCGACAAAAGTCATACGCGAATTTGAAAAGGAAAGAAAATGAGTTCCAGGTGGGCGATAAAGTATTCCTGAAAGTATCCCCGTGGAAGAAAAGATTGAGATTTGGTCGAAAGGGAAAATTGAGTCCACGATTCATAGGGTCGTATGAGGTTGTTGAAAGGATTGGACTAGTAGCATATCAGTTAGCTTTGTCGGTAGAATTGGAGAGAATACACAATGTGTTTCATGTGTCAATGTTGCGACGATATCATTCCAATCCCTCGCATGTGATTCCTCCGACTGAAATTGAGATACGACCAGATATGACATATGTAGAGGAGCCAATTAAGATTTTGGCTCGAGAGGTTAAATAGTTGAGGAATAAAAGTATAGCTTTAGTGAAAGTGTTGTGGCAAAAACATGGTGTAGAAGAGGCTACGTAGGAACCGGAAGAAGCCATGAGAGAACAGTACTCAAACTTCTTTTTCGGTAAGATTTTCGAGGACGAAAATCCCTAAATGAGGGAGAGTTGTAACAGCCCGATTTTGGGGCTAGTCGGAATAGTGGTTTCAGAACCACTAATTCAATGTCGGAGAAATTATTTTTAATATTATTTTATTTGTTTAGCATGATTATATGAGTGCATGAAAATTTTGGTGAATTAATTTTAGTGATTGTATGCTTCATTGCGGAAAAGTACTAAATCGCATAAAGTACGAAAGTTTTATTTTACAAGCTAGAGGTGTCTAATAGCTATAGGATATTGAATTGCAGGTCCTTAATGTGCAATTATGCCATTAGGAGAGTGTTGGTCGGCCATAGGGACAAAGATGAGACATTGTCAATGGTTAGGTGGGTTTTGGTGACTTAATTGAATAAAATAAGATAAAATAAAGAAGTTATCATCTTTTCCCATTTTCTCTTATTCTTCCACCGAAAATATCATCAAGAGAAGGGGTTTAGAAGCTTGAAAATTTTCAGCAACTTCAACCTTTACAAGTAAGTGATTTTGGTGGTTTTTCTTGATAATTTTGTACTTTTGATACCCTTTTAGCATAATCTAGCTAATGAGGGGATTATTTTGCGAAATGGTTGAGAATTTAGGGTTTTTCCATGTGAATATTTATGTTGATTTCTGAAATTTTATGGAAGAAAATGAATCTTGAGTGTTGAATATACAACTTTTGTGAAAGGTATTCCCATGAAAACACCTAAACAGACATTTTTGTAAAGGTTGTAAAATAGGTGGTAAATGTGTGAAATAATTGGAATTATGAGTTGCTATAAGAGGGAGTATGAATCGGCTAGGCTTGGGTGTGTGAAAGAAATGAACACATTTCATTTTACGAGACTAGGGGTAAAATAGTAATTTTGTGAAAGTCTAGGGGCAAAACGGTAATTTTGCCAGACTAGAAATTTTGGAGAGATTTGAATAATGTGGTTATTTAATGAGCTAAATATGTCATTATAGATCGAGAAGAGCGTGGGATCAACCATGACCGAGGAAAAGGCAAGGTTTCGGACTAAATTGCAAATCGACATATTTTGTATCGAAGTAAATTTATATGTAAATGATACATCCTTTTTGCTTATGATTTTACATAAATAGTGCATTGAGTGGATTGCGAATGAATATTATTGAAAAATATTAAACGATAGAAAGTGAGGAAATTCTCGGATGAACCATCGAAATAGGAAAATGATACAGATAAAATCCATGAATAAGTGAATATTGGTGGGCTGTGTGCGATACGACCTTGTTAATATTATTGGTGGGCTGTGTGGGATACCACCTTGTTATAAATATTGGTGGGCTGTATGCGATACCACCTTGTTATTAATAAATGGTGGGATGTGTAACACCCCTTACCCAGATTCTACACCAGAACCGAGCCCGAGGCGTTACCGTAATAAAACCACTTGGTCGCCACTTAGGCTCCTCGTGACTACTCTCTCTAATCACCTCAACAACCTCATTCTCGACTTACAAGGCCTCAGTCATACACACGAGGGCTCTCGAGACTATTCCGAAACTTTTTCGAACCTTAAAAACACGCCCGTGCATAGACCCACACGCCCATGCTCCTCAACCGTGGTGAATACTGACTACATACACACGGCCTCAAAGCCTAGTCACACGCCCGTGTGGCTAGCCCATGGCCAACACTGATTAAACTCACACGGCCTATGCATACGCCCGTGGGCTGACCGTGTGACACACATGGTCTAAACACACGCCCGTATGTCTATCCACATGAACAAGAACAAAGCTATGTGCCAAGTTTTTTTCACCCCTCTAGCATACACAATATGCATTCATTCAACACATCCATAAATAACTCAAATTGAAGTGCAATCTCACATAGATAACTACAAACTTGTTATAAAATGAGGTAGCCAACCACTATGGCATTATACAAAATAGGCTATCCAACTATGGGCTAACACATCCTAGCCATTCACAACAAAATTCACTAACTTGTCTAGCCTCTATACATGCCATATACAAAACATTGAGTCTCATGTATCAGAGTGTGCTGATAATGTGGACGATCTTCCAATTGATCCTCGTATCTCGATTCAACACTTTTACTCTATAAGACAAGGGAAAAGAAAGGGAGTAAGCTTTGAGCTTAGTAAGTTTACACATAAACAATTAAGCATCATAGTATAAGCTAAACAACAATTAGCATTATACTAACATATAATGTACAACAATGCTTACTCTTTCTATCCCTTTCCATATTTCTAACACATCATGAGTCACATACTCATAACCATTGAAATGCACCCCTGTATAAAATATCACATTTACACAATATACAACACAACATTATTGTTTGATAATGCATCCACACAGCTAATCAACTCAATATTACAACCACACAGCTAATTCCTCGGTGGTTTCGCACTTAGCCCACCACAATAAATTAATAGGGTAGTATCGCACTTAGCCTACCACAAAGGTAATCATAGTAGTTTCGCACAAAGCCCACTAGACGATATACTTAACGATAGCATCGCACATAGTGTAACACCCCTTACTTGAATTCTACGTCAGAACCAGGCCCGAGGCATTACCGAATTAAAACTACTTGATCGCCACTTAGGCTCATCAACTACTCTCTTAAGTCACCTCAACAACCTCACTCTCGACGTACGAGTCCTCACTCATTTACACGAGGGCTCTCGAGACTATCTCAGAACTTTTTCCCAATCTTAAACTTTTCCTCTTTTATACAGGGCTCACTTGCCCGTGTAAGATGAGGCACGCCCATGCATAGACCCACACGCCCATGCTCCACAACCGTGGTGAATACTGACTACATACACACAGCCTCAATGCCTAGTCACACGCCCGTGTGGCTAGCCCGTGGCCAACACTGACTAAACTCACGCGGCCAAGTCACACACCCGTGGTCTAACCGTGTGTCACACATGGTCTAGACACACGCCCGTGTGTCTATCCACATGAACAAGAACAAAGCTATGTGCCAAGTTTCTTTCACCCCTCTACCATACACAGTATGCATTCATTCAACACATCCATAAATAACTCAAATTGAAGTGCAATCTCACATAGGTAACTACAACCTTTTTATAAAATGAGGTAGCTAACCACTATGGCATTATACAAAATAGGCTATCCAACTACGGGCTAACACATCCTAGCCATTTACAACAAAATTCACTAACTTGTCTAGCCTCTATACATGCCATATACAAAACATTGAGTCTCATATACCAGAGTGTGCTGATAATGTGGACGATCTTCCAATTGATCCTCGTATCTCGATTCAACACTTTTACTCTATAAGACAAGGGAAAAGAAAGGGAGTAAGCTTTGAGCTTAGTAAGTTTACACATAAACAATTAAGCATCATAGTATAAGCTAAACAACAATTAGCATTATACTAACATATAATGTACAACAATGCTTACTCTTTCTATCCCTTTCCATATTTCTAACACATCATGAGTCACATACTCATAACCATTGAAATGCACCCCTGTATAAAATATCACATTTACACAATATACAACACAACATTATTGTTTGATAATGCATCCACACAGCTAATCAACTCAATATTACAACCACACAGCTAATTCCTCGGTGGTTTCGCACTTAGCCCACCACAATAAATTAATAGGGTAGTATCGCACTTAGCCTACCACAAAGGTAATCATAGTAGTTTCGCACAAAGCCCACTAGACGATATACTTAACGATAGCATCGCACATAGTGTAACACCCCTTACTTGAATTCTACGTCGGAACCAGGCCCAAGGCATTACCGAATTAAAACTACTTGATCGCCACTTAGGCTCATCAACTACTCTCTTAAGTCACCTCAACAACCTCACTCTCGACGTACGAGTCCTCACTCATTTACACGAGGGCTCTCGAGACTATCTCAGAACTTTTTCCCAATCTTAAACTTTTCCTCTTTTATACAGGGCTCACTTGCCCGTGCAAGATGAGGCACGCCCGTGCATAGACCCACACGCCCATGCTCCACAACCGTGGTGAATACTGACTACATACACACAGCCTCAATGCCTAGTCACACGCCCGTGTGGCTAGCCCGTGGCCAACACTGACTAAACTCACACGGCCAAGTCACACACCCGTGGTCTAACCGTGTGTCACACATGGTCTAGACACACGCCCGTGTGTCTATCCACATAAACAAGAACAAAGCCATGTGCCAAGTTTCTTTCACCCCTCTACCATACACAGTATGCATTCATTCAACACATCCATAAATAACTCAAATTGAAGTGCAATCTCACATAGGTAACTACAACCTTTTTATAAAATGAGGTAGCTAACCACTATGGCATTATACAAAATAGGCTATCCAACTACGGGCTAACACATCCTAGCCATTTACAACAAAATTCACTAACTTGTCTAGCCTCTATACATGCCATAAACAAAACATTGAGTCTCATATACCAGAGTGTGCTGATAATGTGGACGATCTTCCAATTGATCCTCGTATCTCGATTCAACACTTTTACTCTATAAGACAAGGGAAAAGAAAGGGAGTAAGCTTTGAGCTTAGTAAGTTTACACATAAACAATTAAGCATCATAGTATAAGCTAAACAACAATTAGCATTATACTAACATATAATGTACAACAATGCTTACTCTTTCTATCCCTTTCCATATTTCTAACACATCATGAGTCACATACTCATAACCATTGAAATGCACCCCTGTATAAAATATCACATTTACACAATATACAACACAACATTATTGTTTGATAATGCATCCACACAGCTAATCAACTCAATATTACAACCACACAGCTAATTCCTCGGTGGTTTCGCACTTAGCCCACCACAATAAATTAATAGGGTAGTATCGCACTTAGCCTACCACAAAGGTAATCATAGTAGTTTCGCACAAAGCCCACTAGACGATATACTTAACGATAGCATCGCACATAGTGTAACACCCCTTACTTGAATTCTACGTCGGAACCAGGCCCGAGGCATTACCGAATTAAAACTACTTGATCGCCACTTAGGCTCATCAACTACTCTCTTAAGTCACCTCAACAACCTCACTCTCGACGTACGAGTCCTCACTCATATACACGAGGGCTCTCGAAACTATCTCAGAACTTTTTCCCAATCTTAAACTTTTCCTCTTTTATACAGGGCTCACTTGCCCGTGCAATATGAGGCACGCCCGTGCATAGACCCACACGCCCATGCTCCACAATCGTGGTGAATACTGACTACATACACACAGCCTCAAAGCCTAGTCACACGCCCGTGTGGCTAGCCCGTAGCTAACACTGACTAAACTCACACGGCTAAGTCACACACCCGTGGTCTGACCGTGTGTCACACATGGTCTAGACACATGCCCGTGTGTCTATCCACATGGACAAAAACAAAGTTGTGTGCTAAGTTCCTCTCACCCCTCTAGCATACACAATATGCATTCATTCAACACATCCATAATCAACTCAAATTGAAGTGCAGTCTCACATAGATAACTATATCTTTTCATATAATATAGAATGGCCGACAACTATAGCATTATACAAAATGCATAATCCATTTAAAGACCAACACATCTTAACCATTTACAACAAAATTCACTAACTTGTCTAGCCCCTATACATGCCATATACAAAACACTTAGTCTCATGTACCAGAGTGTGCTGACAGTGTAGGCGGTCTTCCAATTGATCCTCATATCTCGATTCAACACTTTTTCTCTATAAGACAAGGGAAAAGAAAGAAGTAAGCTTTGAGCTTAGTAAGTTTACAGATAAACAATTAAGCATCATAGTATAAGCCAGACAACAATTAACATTATACTAACATATAACGTACAACTATGCTTACTCTTTCTATCCCTTACCACATTTCCAACACCTCATGAGTCACATACTCATAACCATTGAAATGCACCCTTGAATTTCAATATCACATTTACACAATATACAACACAACATCATTTCTCTATAATTCATCCACACAACTAATTAATTCAATTATACAACCACACAGCTAATCCACACAGCTAATTTCTCGATGGTTTAGCACTTAACCTACCACAATCAATTAATAAGGTTGTATCGCACTTAGCCTACCACAAAGGTATTCATAGTGGTTTCGCACATAGCCCACTAGACGATATACCTAACGATAGCATCGCACATAGCCAGCTCATCATCAATATGCATTAGGATGGTATCGCACTTAGCCCACCATTTAGCATTCTCACTACACATTCACATTCTACTTACTTAACCATACATCCATTCAAACTTTTTTTACCACATTCATCCCACATAGGTTCTCAATCATTCTCAATCATGCTACACACTAGCTAGCATTAACAAACTGTAAGCATGAATGCATTGTTTATGCATAGACTTACCTCGATACTCAAAAGTATAGAAACGTGCAATTTAGTCCACCACCTTGCTTTTGCCTCGGTTTCGATCTGGGCTTCGTTTTTCTTGATCTATAATGATAATTCAACTCATTAATATACACGTTGACTAAATTGACTCTTATCTCATACTTTGGCAAAATTACTCTTTTGCCCCTAATCTTTCTCATATTTACACTTTTGGCCCAAGGCTCGGAAAGTGATTTTTATTCAACTTTCTAGCCTTTCATGCTTAGCCGAATCACTTACTCAACTAAAGCAATCATCAATTCTCACTAAATCACACATGTATGATCAAACTTAAAACTTTTACAAACTAGTCCTCACATGCATTTTCATGGAAAATCACTTAACAAAAGATGTTCCTACTACATCAAGCTTTCATAATTTTCCATAAAACATCAAAATACATGCATGGCATACATGACCACATGTTTGAACATCCATTATAGCTCATCAAATGGCTAAAAATAGCTTACTCGTGCTACAAGGACTTCAAAAATACAAAGAATGTCAAAAACGGGGCTAGAATACACTGACTAGCTAGCTTGAAAAGTTGAAGAGCCCTAATAATGGCTTCCTTCAATTTCGGTAGCTTAGGGAGAAGATGGATGAATTTCTGTCATCTTTTCTCCCTTTTTTAAGCATTTAATTCCCAATGACCAAAATGCCCTTTTTGATAACCTTCCTATTTTAACTCATCCATGCCCAATTTTGTCCAAAAACAAAAAATTGGAAAAAATTACTCATTAAGGACTTCTAATTAATATTCTAAAGCAATTTCACACAAATAGCTCCTAGAATCTCACATTTTGCAACTTTTGCAATTTAGTCCTTTTGGACAATTCAACTGCAATTTCACAAAATTGCTTCATAAAACTTTCACACTAACATGAAAATATAGTATAAACCTCAAAAACTCATACATAGACCTCGGATTTGTGGTCTAACACCACTATTTCGACTAGGCCCAAAATCGGGATATTACACATAGCCAGCTCAACGTCAATATGCATTAGGATGGTATCGTACTTAGCCCACCACTTAGCATTCTCACCACGCATTCACATATCTATTTACTTAACCATACATCCATTCACAAATTCTACCACATTCATCCCACATAGGTTCTCAATCATTCTCAATCATGCTACACACTAGCTAGCATTAAGAAATTGTAAGTATGAATGCATTGTTTAAGCATAGACTTACCTCGATACTCAAAAGTATAGAAATATGCAATCTAGTCCACCACCTTGCTCTTGCCTCGGTTTAGATCTGGGCTTCATCTTTCTTGATCTATAATGAATAAATCAGCTTATTCAATACACACATTGACTAAATTGACATTTATCTCATACTTTAGCAAAATTACTCTTTTGCCCCTAATCTTTCTCATAATTACACTTTTGCCCCAAGGCTCGTAAAGTGATTTTTATTCAACTTTCTAGCCTTTCATGCTTAGCCGAATCACTTACTCAACTAAAGCATTCATCAATTCTCACTAAATCACACATGTGTGACCAAACTTAAAACTTTCACAAACTAGTCCCTACATGCATTTTCATGGAAAATCACTTAACAAAAGATGTTTCTACTGCATCAAGCTTTCATAATCTTCCATAAAACATCAACATACATGCATGTCATACATGGCCACATTTTTGAACATCCATTATAGCTCATCAAATAGCTAAAAATAGCTTACTCATGCTACTAGGACTTCAAAAATACGAAGAATATAAAAAACGGGGCTTGGATGCACTTACTAGAAAGCTTGAAAATTTTGAAGAACCCTACCAATGGCTCTTGAAATTTTCGACAGCCTTGGAGAAGAAGATGAATGAATTCTGTCATCTTTTCCTCCTTTTTAATCATTTAATTGTTAAATGACCAAAATGCCCTTTTTGATAAACTTTCTATTTTAACTCATCCATGCCCAATTTTGTCCAAAAATTAAAAATTTAGAAAATTGCTATCTAAGGACCTCTAATTAATATTCTAAAGCTATTTCGCACAAATAGCTTCTAGAATCTCACATTTTGCAACTTTTTCAATTTAGTCCTTTTGGACAATTTAACCGCAATTTCACAAAATTGCTTCATGAAACTTTCACACTAACATGCAAATATAGCATAAACATCAAAAACTCATTCATAGACCTCGGATTTGTGGTCGCGTACCACTATTCTGACCAGGCCCTAAACCGGGATGTTACAACTCTCCCCCCTTAGAGTTTTCGTCCCCGAAAATCTTACCAGTAAAGAGGTTTGGATGTTGCTCTCTCATAGATTCTTCCGTTTCCCATGTAGCCTTTTCCACACCGTGTTTCTGCCATAACACTTTCACTAGTACTATGCTCTTATTTCTCAATTGTTTCACCTCTCGAGCCAAGATCTTAATCAGCTCTTCTTTATAAGACATATCCGGTCTTATTTCAATTTCCGTTGAAGGAATCACATGTGAAGGATCAGAGCGATACCGTCGCAACATCGATACATGGAACACATTCTGAATCTTTTCCAACTCTATAGGCAAAGTCAACCGGTAAGCTACTGGCCCAACTCTATCTATAATCTCATACGGCCCTATAAATCTTGGACTCAACTTCCCTTTTCGTCCAAATCTCATAATCTTCTTCCACGGGGACACTTTCAAAAACACTTTGTCACCCACCTCAAACTCAATCTTTTTTCGTTTCAAATCCGCGTACGACTTCTGTCGGTCCGAAGCAACTTTCAGACTATTACGGATTACTCTCACTTTCTCTTCGGTCTCTTTTACCAGATCAACTCCATGGATCCGCTTTTCACTAAGCTCGGTCCAATACAATGGAGTCTAACACTTACGACCCTACAAGGCCTCATACAGAGCCATCCTTATACTCGACTGATAACTGCTGTTGTGAGCAAATTCGACCAAAGGTAGATATCTTTCCTAACTACCTACGAATTCTAACACACAGCATCGAAGCATATCTTCGAGAATTTGAATTACTCATTCAGACTGACCATCAGTTTGCGGATGGAACGCAGTACTGAAATTCAACCTCGTACCCATGGCCTCTTGCAACTTCTTCCAAAATCTCAAAGTAAACCTCGGATCTCTATCCGATATAATAGATATAGGCACACCATGCAATCTTACTATTTCTGCAACATACAACTCAACTAACTTATTCAGTGAATAATCAACACGTACTGGGATAAAGTGAGCCGACTTTGTTAGTCTATCCACAACAACCCACACAACATCTTTCTTTTTCAGAGTCATCGGCAACCCCGTCACAAAATCCATGGTAACCCGATCCCACTTCCATTCGCAAACCATCACAGGCTGAAGCAATCCCGGAGGCAATTGGTGCTCAGCTTTCACTTGTTGACAAATCAGACACTTTGTCACAAACTCTGAAATATCTCTTTTCATACCCGGCCATCAATATAACTTCCTCAAGTCGTTGTACATTTTTGTACTGCCCGAATGTACTGACAAACATCCACTGTGGGCCTCACGCAAAACCTTTTAGATTAACTCTTCATCTCTAGGTACACAAATTCTGTCATTGTATAGCAAACAACCATTCGAGCCCACTCGAAAATTAGAATCACCTTCAGATCCGCACTTAGCTCTCTTAGCTTGCATCTCACTGCCATTTCTCTGAGCCTCACATACCTGTTGAACAAATAGTGGTTTAGCTCTCAACTCTGCCAAAATAGTACCATCATCAGCTATTGCTAAACTTGTGCTCATAACTCTTAGAGCAAACAAGGATTTCCTACTCAGGGCATCCGCAACCACATTCGCTTTTCCCGGGTGATAATCAATGACTAATTCATAGTCTTTCAATAACTCAAGCCACCGCCTCTGTCTCAAATCTAGATCCTTCTGATCCATCAAATATCTCAAACTCTTGTGATCCGTAAAGATTCGGCACTTCTCACCATACAAGTAATGTTGCCAAATCTTTAACGCGAAAACAATCGCAGCCAACTCTAAATCATGAGTCGGATAATTCTTCTCATGTGGTTTTAGCTATCTCGAGGCGTAAGCAACTACGTTACCCTCTTGCATTAACACGCAGCCGAGACCATTAAACGATGCATCACTGTAAACCACGAACTCTTTCCCCGATTCTGGTTGAACCAAAACTGGTGCCTCAGTCAACATTGTTTTTAGTCTCTCGAAACTCTGTTGACAAGTTTCATTCCATTCAAACTTGACATTTTTATGCAAAAGTTTCGTCATTGGGGTAGCAATCACAGAAAACCCATTCACGAAATGTCTGTAATATCCCACTAATCCCAAGAAACTTTTGATTTCTAACACGTTCCTCGGCTGTTTCCAATCCACAATAGCCAAAATCTTACTTGGGTCAACTCTGACACCATCACCCGACACAATATGTCCTAGAAATTCGACCTCTCGTAGCCAAAACTGACTCTTGCTAAACTTGGCATACAATTACTTATCTCTTAAAGTTTGCAAGACAATTCTCAAATGCTCTTCATGATCGTTATCATCCCGAGAATAAATCAATATGTTGTCAATGAAGACAACCACAAACTTGTCTACATATGGTCTGAAAACATGGTTCATCAGATCTATAAAAATCGTAGCTGCATTCATTAAACCAAATGGCATAACCAAAAACTCATAATGGCCATACCTTGTTCGAAATGCAGTTTTCAACACATCTTGCTTTTTCACTCTCAACTGATAGTAACCAGACCTCAGGTCTATCTTGGAGAACACTGTAGATCCTTTTAGTTGATCGAAAAGGTCATCAATCCTTGGTAAAGGATACTTATTCCTCATTGTCACCTTGTTGAGCTATCTATAGTCTATACACAATCTCATAGACTCATCTTTCTTCTTCATAAATAATACCGGAGCACCCTACGGTGAGTAACCTGGTCTTACAAAACCCTTATCTGTCAACTCTTGCAACTATACCTTCAGTTCTTTCAACTCTAAAGGTGCCATTCTATATGGAGCAATTGAAATCGGTGTCGTTCCTGGAATCAACTCAATCCCAAACTTGACCTCTCTCACTGGAGGTAATCCGAGTAATTCTTCCGGGAATACATCCGGATACTCGCGTACCACTGGCATTGTTTCAAACTTCACTCCAACCTCTCGAGTATTCAACACGAAGGCGAGATAGGATTCACGCCCTTTTCTCAAACATTTCTCAGCCACTAGGGAAGATATCATCACTAGTAGACTATCCGATCCACCTGATTCAACCTGAACCAAATCTCCACTCTCAAATTTCAATTTAATAAACTTACTACCACAGTTCACTAAGACATTATGGGTAGTTAACCAATCCATGCCAAGGATTAAATCAAACTCATCAAACGGCAACAACATAAGGTTTGCCGGGAAACAATGATTCTCAATCAATAAAGGACAATTTTTACACACTTTATCCACTAACACATGCTTTCCTAATGGGTTTGACACCTTAACCACAATATCCGTAGACTCAACGGTCATACTCAAACTAGATGCTAATCTCATTTAAATATAAGAATGAGTAGAACCTGGATCTATTAAAGCAATAACAAAGGTGTCATAGAGAGAAAAAGTACCCGTTATCACATATGGGGAGGAGGCCTCTTTGCGAGCGCGAATAGCATACGCCCTCGCAGGTGCCCGACCCTCTGGTCTCACAACAAAATCTTTGGACGCACCTCTACCACTATTTCCACCTCTCGAGTTCCTAGGTGGTCTACCTCTTGCAGACATATCACTGGATCTTATCTCTTGCTTCTCTTCCTTATCATCCCTCTCGGGGCAGTTTCAAATAAATTGATCGGGGGAACCACACTTATAACAGTTTCGACTGTTACCCCAACACTCTCCGGTGTGTTATCTACCACAATTTGGACACTCCGGTTTGCTCTTTGTATTGCCTACACTTTCCATCGAGGTGGCTTGGACTCTCGAACCCGAACAAATATTGCCCAAGTCTCGATGCGAATAACCCACTGGTGCTGTCGTCCATGGATTTCCTTCCTTGGATCTTTTCAATTGGTCTTGATACAACTTGCCCATCGGCCTCTTTCTAGCATCTCAGGCTTCACTCACAGCCCTTCTCTTTTCTTTACTCAATTCTTCAGCCTTACTTGTCGTTTCAACCAACACAACAAATTCTTTCAACTCCAAAATACCCATTAGGAGTTTGATGTCCTCATTCAGTCCATCTTCGAACCTTTTACACAAGATGGTCTTTGTCGACACACATTCTTAAGCGTATTTGCTAAGCCTAACAAACTCGCACTCATATTCCGCTACTTTCATTCTTCCTTACTTCAACTCAAGGAATTATTTCCTTTTTTCGATCAGTAAACTGTTGGCTTATATACTTCTTCTGGAACTCTTCCAGAAAGAAGTCCCACGTCACCCGTTCTTTCGAGACCACTAGCGTTAGTGTCTTTCACCAATGGTATGACGAATCCCTACGCAAAGATACGGCACACTTCAAGCTCTCTTCGGGTGTACATGAGAGTTCATCAAACACTCACATCAAGTTCTCTAACCAGAACTCCGCCCTCTCAGGGTCATCATCTACCTTTGCTCTAAACTCCTCAGCCCTGTGATTCCTAATCTTATCCACCGGGGGTTTCTATATCCTCACAACATCAATACCTTGAGGAGCCACTGGATTTGGCTGACGTATAGGAGGAGGTGGAGGAGGTTGAGCATTAGGGTTCGCTCAAACATAGTCCAAGTACCAGTTACTCATCATCTGGAGAAAGGCTTCCCGTGCCTCTTCTCCTTGACCCCTTGCCTCGGGTCCACTTTGTACAGGCACGGTCCCTTGCGCAAGAGCCGGTGCATTACTAGCTGCTTCATCAGCAGTAGATTGATCCGGATCCATATACAGGGCTAACACACCCGTGCAAGAACTTTTTCCGGGTACAGGGCTCTCGAGACTATTCCGAAACTTTTTCGAACCTTGAAAAATATCTCTTTTGTATAGGGCTAACACACCCGTGCAAGAAGAGACACGCCCGTGCATAGACCCACACGCCCATGCTTCTCAACCATGGTAAATACTGACTACATACACACGGCTTCAAAGCCTAGTCACACGCCCGTGTGGCTAGCCCGTGGCCAACATTAATTAAACTCACATGGCCTATGCACTAGCCCATGGGCTAACCGTGTGACACACATGGTCTAGACACACGCCCGTGTGTCTATGCACATGAACAAGAACAAGCTATGTGCCAAGTTTCTTTCACCCCCCTAGCATACACAGTATGCATTCATTTAACACATCCATAAATAACTCAAATTGAAGTGCAATCTCACATAGATAACTACAACCTTTTTATAAAATGAGGTAGCTAACCACTATGGCATTATACAAAATAGGCTATCCAACTACGGGCTAACACATCCTAGCCATTTACAACAAAATTCACTAACTTGTCTAGCCTCTATACATGCCATATACAAAATATTGAGTCTCATGTACCAGAGTGTGCTGATAATGTGGACGATCTTCCAATTGATCCTCGTATCTCGATTCAACACTTTTATTCTATAAGACAAAGAAAAAAAAAGGGAGTAAGCTTTGAGCTTAGTAAGTTTACACATAAATAATTAAGCATCATAGTATAAGCTAAACAAAAATTACCATTATACTAACATATAATGTACAACAATGCTTATTCTTTCTATCCCGTACCACATTTCCAACACATCATCAGTCACATACTCATAACCATTGAAATGCACCCCTGCATACAATATCACATTTACACAATATACAACACAACATTATTGTTTGATAATTCATCCACGCAGCTAATCAACTAAATATTACAACCACACAACTAATCAACTCAATATTACAACCACACAGCTAATTCCTTGGTGGTTTCGCATTTAGCCCACCACAATCAATTAATAGGGTAGTATCGCACTTAGCCTACCACAAAGGTAATAATAGTAGTTTCGCACATACCCCACTAGACGATATACTTAGCGATAGCATCGCACATAGCCAGTTCATCGTCAATATGCATTAGGATGGTATCGCACTTAGCCCACCACTTAGCATTCTCACCACGCATTCACATATCTATTTACTTAACCATACATCCATTCACAAATTCTACCACATTCATCCCATATAGTTTCTCAGTCATTCTCAATCATGCTACACACTAGCTAGCATTAAGAAATTGTAAGTATGAATGCATTGTTTAAGCATAGACTTACCTCGATACTCAAAAGTATAGAAATATGCAATCTAGTCCACCATATTGCTCTTGCCTCGGTTTAGATCCGAGCTTTGTCTTTCTTGATCTATAATGAATAAATCAGCGTATTCAATACACACATTGACTAAATTGACACTTATCTCATACTTTAGCAAAATTACTCTTTTGCCCCTAATCTTTCTCATAATTACACTTTTGCCCCAAGGCTCGTAAAGTGATTTTTATTCAACCTTCTAGCCTTTCATGCTTAGCCGAATCACTTACTTAACTAAAGCATTCATCAATTCTCACTAAATCACACATGTATGACCAAACTTAAAACTTTTACAAACTAGTCCCTACATGCATTTTCATGGAAAATCACTTAACAAAAGATGTTTCTACTACATCAAGCTTTCATAATCTTCCATAAAACATCAACATACATGCATGTCATACATGGCCACATTTTTGAACATCCATTATAGCTCATCAAATAGCTAAAAATAGCTTACTCATGCTACTAGGACTTCAAAAATACAAAGAATATAAAACCCGGGGCTTGGATGCACTTACTAGCAAGCTTGAAAAATTTGAAGAACCCTAACAATGGCTCTTGAAAAATTCGATAGCCTTGGAGAAGAAGATGAATGAACTTTGTCATCTTTTCCTCCTTTTTAATCATTTAATTGTTAAATGACCAAAATGCCCTTTTTGATAAACTTTCTATTTTAACTCACCCATGCCCAATTTTGTCCAAAAATTAAAAATTGGGAAAATTGCTATTTAAGGACCTCTAATTAACATTCTAAATCTATTTCACACAAATAGCTTCTAGAATCTCACATTTTGTAACTTTTGCAATTTAGTCCATGTGGACAATTTAACTGCAATTTCACAAAATTGCTTCATGAAACTTTCACACTAACATGCAAACATAGCATAAACATCAAAAACTCATACATAGACCTCAGATTTGTGGTCTCGTACCACTATTCTAACTAGGCCCTAAACCGGGATGTTACAGGCTGTGTGCGAAACCACTGGGTATCTTGTATTATTCCGAAGTGTTCATCGAGAAACTTGTCCAAGCAAAATTACATGTGGCTTTGTGGTGATAAGTGTAGGGTATAAATGCATATAAATGTGAGCAATGTTTTATGATATGTGTTTGGGATGTGGTAAGATTGAAATGAGTAAGTATAATTATGAGGACCTGAATTGTTCTTAATTAATATGTATGTTCTTGATCGATAAGTATGTGGTGTGATGTTTATTGTTTACATATAGACTTACTAAGCTTAAAGCTTACTCCCTTCTCTTTTCCCTTGTCTTATAGAGTCGAAGAGCTAGCTCGGGATACGGAGATCGTCGGAGGATCACCCACACTATCCACATATTTTGGTATAGTTAGATTTAACATTTTTAGCATGGCATGTATAGGGATTGAGTCTTTGTTTGAATGTCATATTGTTTTGGCCAAATGTGTGTTGGCTTAATTGAAGATGAATTCTTTTGTATAAGGTCATAGTTGATGGCTCTTTCTTATTAATCTATGAAATGAAGATGTTATTCATGAATATGCAAGTTGTGTGGTTGAGCAATTGGTATATTTATGCATGAATGAATTGGTTGTTAGAAGTGGTTTAAGTTGGTGCAAGTAGGAGTGATAGAAAGGACTTGATAAACAACCTTGTCCTCGTCCACATAGGTAGACACACAGGCATGTGTCTAGGTCGTGTGTGACACACGGTCTGCCCCATGGGCATGTGGTTTGGCCATGTGTCTCAACCGTGTGGAAGACACGGCCATAGGACATGGACGTGTGCCCAGGCCGTGTGAAGTCTGCACCTGAATTTAGGAATTTAATTTGCCACACGGTGTAAGGACACGGGCTTGTGCCTTGGCCGTGTGACCTTAATAGGACGATGACGTCAGAAACAAAATGTCAAGGTTTTTGCACACGGGCTAAGACACGGGCGTGTCGTGGCCGTGTGAGGGACACGGGCCATGGACATGGGCGTGTGTTTGGCTGTGTGAAAACCCCTGTAGGTTCTAAATGAGAAATAAATCTACACGGGTGTGGAACGTGGACATGTGATGTTCCACACGGGCGTGTCCTTTCTTCCACACCGGCGTGTGGACTGTTTGATGAAAATTTTCCTTTGATGAAAATTTTCCAAGTCTTTCTAGAGATCTTTTAAAGAATTCGGTTCGATCCCGAACTATTCCTAAAGTGTGATTTAGGCCTCGTAGGCTTGTTTAAGAGGTGATATGAAAAGTTTTAAATTTTGAGTAGAATGTCATGTCTCAGTTTTGCATGATTGCTTGTGTATAAGTCTGGTAACGCCTCGTACCCTATTCCGGCATCAAATACAGGTAAGGGATGTTACAATGTGAATCAAATAGAAACTAAACTTAGGGCCGAATCGGATATGAATGAGTCAATAGACTCGAAAAAGAGAAATAAACCTAAGTTGGAAGATCAAATGACATTGATTGAAAATGAAGATTAAGTATCATATTGTTAAATGTATATGTGTTTGAAACTTAAATGGGGTTGTTTGTATACATGTTAACATAAGGCATGGTATTGAATGTTTCAATTGGTTATTAAATGAGCTAGTATATGAGATCGACATTTGAATAGATAACATGAAAATTGATATAAATGAATCTTAGCATACATTGATTGAATCCTTATTATGATTATGCTTATCCTACACCTTATATCATGGAAGTATCACGGAGCTTTATTGCTCAGCGTATGGTTTATTTCTTCTGTGCACAGGTATCAGTGAATCTCGAGGTGAAGCAGCATCTGGATAATAGATTCTCAACTCAGCAATGTTTGTACAGTTCTTTACGTTTCAATAGGTGGCATGTACCTAGGTTTGAACCATTTTAAGATTGTAAATGGTCAATGGAGTGTTTTGATTAGGGAATGGAAATGAGGTTGACATATGAATTTTTATAATATGTATATATATATATATATATCTGTGTATATATATATATATGTTTGAAAGCTTTAAAAGGTTGCAAATGTAATTGGACATCATCATGGGATGAAATGTTTTGCATGTTGAATCATTAGACCATTGTGATGCATATTGTGACAGATTGAATCATAGAATATAATAGTAGAATGAATTTGTCTTTAATGTCACGACACCACCATGAGGATGTCGTGACACCAACCTTCAATGTCATGACATCCACTATTTGAAGTTGCGACGTTAATCTACTACTTTCCAAGTCACAGCACTACGCATTTGAAATCGTGACGTTGAGCCTCTGCCGATGATGTCGCAACGTGGGTCCACTATGGTCGCGACGCCAACTTGAAAAGTTTTAAAAACTTTTCATTTAGTCCTTATTCAACCTCAAGTTATCAAAAGAAGCTTTCGTGAGCTCGTATGAGACCCGGATATGATTAAGAACATATGGTGAGTGCATATTATACTTAATAGCATATGTAAATGGTTGAATTTAATGTTGATTGGTCATAGTTGTTTTGACAACGAATGTAGCATCCTGTAGCTCAAACTCGGTGACCGGGTCGAGTATGGGGTGTTACAAACTCATTATTACCTAATTCATTGTGATGCATGCACTTAAAACCAATGTATTTTATCCCAGCATTTTAACTGGATCAGCTAATGATGTCAACTATTTAGACAGACTAATGTTACTATAAAAAGTAGAAGGGCCAAATTATGTCAAAATAAAGTGTAGATACTAAATCAACAATTTAAAGTTATTAGAAAGACCATAACCATAATTTGACCTAAAATAATCGATACCAAACACAGCAAGCTTTAATTTTAAAATAATTAGTAAATTTAAATATTTTAAAAAATCTAAGTATGAAAAATTGTGTTTGTAAGTATATTATAGAAAGAAAGAAAAAAAACCTAATTCTCAACTATTCTTATACATATTGTTAATTTTGTTTATTTATTGAGTAAAAAGATCTTGACCGAAACTAGTCATATAAATTTTCACAGCTAAAAAAGTTAAATTCTTTTAATGAGAAACTCGAGTTAAATTATAATTTTATAGATTTATTATTTGATTCAATAAAAAAGATTGATGAGTTTAAAAAAATGGTTTTAATTCATTTTTTAATTAGTAAAAGAAATAATTTGAGTTATTATAATTATTTTAATAACATATATTAAAATTTTAATAAATATCTTATAAGTAATTAAATTAAAATTGAAATTATATACAACTTTGAAGCTTGTCGAAACCATTTTAAAATCCGAGTTTAGAAAAATAGGGATCGACTTTAAAAAATAAAAATGGGAGTCGCCACCAATCCTTTTTTACTTAGGTGTGATTGGATCACCTTAAAAAATGTTTTATTTCAAAATACGAATTTTGGTCTATGAAAAACAAAAAAAATGGGTTCGGGAGTCGGTTACGTATAAGGAAAGGTTAGCACCCTCATAACGCCCAAAAGTTGGTACCTAATTGATAGAATCATGTCCAAATGTTTGAAATTTAAAAAGTTTAAAATAAGATCCGTTATTGGAAGGAAAACCAAGACCAACCTATTTCAAAGAAATAAAAATACCATACCCAGTAAGTTAGGATACAGCGTCTTATAACTTCGAAGCTAGGTTCATCTTTATTTTAGAAAATTCTAACCTCAAGACACAAAACATCACACCCAGTAAGTTAGGATACAACGTTTTGAATTCTCAAGAGTAAGTTTTTTTATTTTGAAATTGGTAAACTTCAATTTTAAAAATAAAGGGATATCTGATACTTTAAGTTCTATGAGAAAAATCACAACCCAGTAAGTTAGGGCACGATTCTTCTCGAAGACCCCAAATATCACATATCACCGTTAAAAATATTTAAAAGAAAATCTTTAGTTTAAAAGGTATTTTAATAAAAAAATAGTATGAGTAAGACATCGTAACATACATATCAATTGCAATTCTACGAATTATATTAATAATAAATAATAAAGAATAATATAACATGAATAAATAAAGCATCATATTAAGCAATAATAAATAATTAAAATAATCTAAATAAACATGCGATGTAAAATTAATAGTAATTAATAAAACTTTCATGAAATAATAAAATGAAAAAAAAAACGATATATTTAAACATTTAATAAAAAATGATTTTTAGAATGATTTAAAAAAATACTTATATAATTTAATAATTTAGTATATATAATGATAAAAAAAATAATTAGTAAATTGTATAAAATATTTTTATATAGAAAATATATAATATACTAATCATAAAATTAGATACATAAGATAAATAATATAAAAAAATTCATAAAAAAATTAGAAGTAATAATAATATAACATAATACTATATGATATAAAAATTAAAAAAATAATGTAATAAATAATATACTAATTATAAATAATATATATATAAATAATATTAAACCATATAAAATAAATAGTAATAAGTAAATATATATAAAGTTAATACATATAAAATATATATATATTTATACTATAAACAAATTAAAATAATATGATAAAATAATTCTGTACAATGTTAAAATAAATTTTTTAAAAAATAAAAATAAAAATAAACAAAAAAAAACTCGAGGGTTAAATTGAAATAAAATGTAAGTTTCAAGGATAAACTGTAAATACGAAAAAAATGCTATTAGACACAATTGTAAATTTTCAAAAATGCAGAAGGGCTTAAAGGGCAATTTGACCCTCAAACGAAAACACGCGGATCCTCCGCGGGTCGGGTCAACACGCGGGTCAGAGGTCTTAAAACAACGTCGTTTTGGCCTTAAAAGGGAACCCCCAAGACGACGTCGTATGATTCTGCTTAAGAAATTTCATTTTTAAAACACTTCGAAAAAAAAACAAAACTTTTTTTTTAAAACTCTCTCTGCCCCTTTTTTTCTCGGCCAGGACCCCAACGATGGCTTGTCACACGCGCCACCCACGCGCCTCCTCCGGCGGTGGTCAAAGAGCCTAAACACCCCTTTTTTAACTCCGATCAACTTGTAAACTTCTCTCTCTCCTTTTTTAATATATGTATATTAAAAAAAGTGTATGAAATGAAAAGAACATAAAGAAAACAGATTTTAAAAAGAAAAACCACCTCTGTAAAATATATTTTATTTCTCTGTATGTTTCTTCTGGAATATTTTTGTGTGTTTTTTTTCTCTGTTTCTATATATTCCCCTCTTTTACAAATTTGTGTAGGGCTTTTATAGTCCTCGAAATGAAAATAAAAATGGAAATAAAAATTCTGCCTCTGTTTTGCCAGATTTTGCTGCTTGTTCCTTCCTTTTTTGTGCAGGTGAAAGGCGCAGATCTCGCGATGGGGCGACATGCGCGCTGATTTCGGCGCGAGAATAGGCTAGACGAGGCTGTGGGGTGCGAGGCTGGACGAGGTTGTGGCGCCTAGGGTTTCCCAGAAAACCTTAGGCCACTGAAACTGCTGAAGTTTTGGGCCCCTTTTGGGCCGCATGGGTTGTGGGTATCGGGGTAGGCTGTTTAGGTATTGGGCTAAGGGCTAGTTGGGCTAATCTGGTAATGGGTTAGTAGGCAGTTTATTTGGGCTTGTAGCAGGGACTGTAAAAAAATAAACTAAACAGTTATTCTATTTATTTTTCATTTTGATTTTCTATTTTGGTTTTCAAGGGCCCGGGCAAAATGGGCTACTACAGCTGCCCCTCTTTGCTCATTGTCGTGTAACGAGAATAGAGCAAAGACTATAAAAGGACCAATTTTGCCCGGTTTTGGCCGAGCTTTGACTTCTTGATCCTTGCATTCTTCAAACGGCTTCCAATCCCAACTGCATCTTCAGGGGTACTGGAACTTCATTTTGATTTCAGTAAGTTTGATAGCTTCAATTTGCTTCATTGCGACTTCAAGAAGGCAATATCCACTATCTTTTAATCTGCTCCACTGCAAACTCAGGGAGACCAGATCTGATATTTTCAATCTGATCCCTGCAAACTCAGGGATCACCAGACTGATGTCTTCGATCTGCTTCCTACAAACTCAGAAATTGCCAGATCTGCTATTTTCAATCTGATCCCTGCAAGCTCAGGGATTGCCAGACTGATGTCTTCGATCTGCTTCCTGTAAATTCAGGAATCACCAAATCTGCTATCTTCAATCTGCTCCCTACAAATTCAGGGTTTGCCAGACTGATGTCTTCGATCTGCTTCCTGCAATTTCAGGAATCACCAAATCTGCTATCTTCAATCTGCTCCCTGCAAGCTTAGAGATTGCCAGACTGATGTCTTCGGTCTGCTTCCTGCAATTTCAGGAATCGCCAAATCTGCTATCTCCAATCTGCTCCTTGCGAGCTTAGGGATTACCAGACTGATGTCTTCAATCTGCTTCCTGCAATTTCAGGAATCACCAAATCTGCTATCTCCAATCTGCTCCTTGCAAGCTCAAGGATTACCAGACTGATGTCTTCAATCTGCTTCCTGCAATTTCAGGAATCGCCAAATCTGCTATCTCCAATCTGCTCCCTGCAAGCTCAGGGATTCCCAGACTTCGATCTGCTTCCTGCAATTTCAAGAATCGCCAAATCTGCTATCTTCAATCTAATCCCTGCAAACTCAGGGATCCCCAGACTAATGTCTTCGATCTACTTCTTGCAAACTCAGGAATTGTCAGATCTGCTATTTTCAATCTGATCCCTGCAAGCTCAGGGATTGCCAGACTAATGTCTTCGATCTGCTTCCTGCAAGCTCAAGAATTGTCAGATTTGCTATCTCCAATCTGCTCCACTACAAACTCAGGGATGTCAGACTGGAATCTTCAATCTTACTACATTGTCCTTTAGAGGACATAACCTGTAGAATGGATATATGCTTTTGTCTAATAATTAGGACGCCTTGATCGAAATGCATCAAATGCTCCTAATTAGACATGCTATGATATATGACTGTAAAAATGATATGAGTATGATTCTCGCTCAATGTGTTATCACTCATTTATTCGTCAAGGTTTCATCTTCGTTTCCCTTGAAGTATCATTTTTTTTTGCTCAATTATTTTGCCCCGTGGTAATTCTGAGTCCACTCCACTCGAACCTTGGGACATGAAGTTTGTGCCTCCTACTGTAATAACATTTGGCTTCTTCCATCCAATCTATTACCACTCAGAGGTATAGAACTTGTATCATTTTCCATCATTCCCTAGGTGTATAAATCTGAAATTTACATGAATGTAGGGTCTCCCGACAATGATCCCCTTTTACACTTGGCTTGACCTTGTTCGTCATTTGCCGATATGGTATCACCAACAAAATTGTCTTATCCAACAAGAATTCGAAAAGATAATCATTTTCCAATATTTCCAATCCCTTAGGCTTGGTGAGTTCTGAACAATAGTCCTGTTTCAGATTCTCATATTATTTAGAAGCTTCTAGAGTAATATACGAAACTCCTTTTATGAAAGTGTTTTTAGTCTATTAATCATTATTTCAGTATAAAATGCTTGGAAAAGGTCACAAAAATGGACGAGAAAGAAATTAATCAGGAGCATAGCTTGAAACAAATAAGTTAATCAAAGATCACCAAGGCAATAAAAGAAAATTGATTTGGGTGTATCTTGAAAAGAATAAAGCAATCAAAGATAACAAAAAATGAGTAAGATAGAAGCTAGGTGCCCCAGATATCGCAGCCTGAGCTTCTTTGTTCCAACTTCTTAAGGACCATTTTAAGCTTAATATGTGTTTAGCAGATCCGGAGTACTTTGTCGATGCCCCAAGGCATAACAGACTTCCTAATTGCTAATTCAAATGTAGCAAGAGTACTGTATGCCCCCACCTTTTATTCAAAATTTGAGCCGCCCTTTTCGGGTTTTCAACTCAAAGCCTCTTTGGTCTCAAAGCGCCCTTTGCAGGTTTTCGCCTTGGCCTCTCCTTTTTCTTCCTTCCTTTCTCTTTTTTTTTTTTAATTTGAATTTGAATTTGGACTCAAGGTGCCCTTTGCTAGTTTTCACCTTGGCCCTTTTCCCTTTCAGGTAAAATCCTTCTTGACTAAACCTAAATTCGCCAGATTGGGCAAGTCTTCTCCATCCATCTCAGTCAATATCAATGCTCCTCTAGAATAGGCCCTACATTAGTCCTTCCCAGTTTGGCATATGCTTTCCCCTAAAATCGTTTTGTAGAGGAAAAATCTTTTTCAACATCAGGTTTCTTCGTGGAATTCCGTAAGATGAACTTCTTTAACGTAAGCTCGCATCATCTGGCCGTGACAAATATCTTTTAACCTTTTCTTCAATTAGGTTCAATTGGCAAAACTATTTCCATTCCAATGAGAAATGTGTTGCCCAAGTAAAGGTTCTAGCCAACGTTCGATAATCATAGAGAGTAGTGATAGCTTCTTATGCCAATCTTTACAAATCTTAACCACCATTTTTTTTCTTTTTTTTTGGCAACTTTTGTTGCACTGTGATATGCTGTCTGATATTTGGACAAACTGTAAACTTTGACTTTGTATAGCTATTTAAACGCAGTCCTTTATGGTATTCTGCTAGCATCTGATCTTTTCCTTCATCATTTTTTTTGATGAATTTGAAGACTTCGACCTTGTAACATTGGCATGTGAAGCTACTTCCACTCTCTTAGTGAAGTAAATGATGACTATGCCGATGAGTCGATATTGGCTAAAAGCTTTTGACGAGATTGGCCCCATCACATCCATGCCCCACATATGGAAAATTTGTGATGGAGTAGGCATATGAATCTTGTCTCCTTAAATTCGGCATAGCTGATACCACCCCCTTCTATATAGATTGGCAGTGCTCGATTCTCATGTTTAGCCCACATCTTAGTATCCCAAGCATGTCCTGATATGATCGTGCAAAACATCGTTGAGTCTTTTTAAAAATAACTCAATGATGTCTCGCATTATTTCTATGGTAAGCTGGGCTTCGATCTTCACCCCTTTTCTAGGCTCGCAATATCCAATGACCCTTTGTAGAGTAAGGTCTATTTTTCATCTTGTTTTAACAAATTAGAAGATAGGTTACAATCTCTGTTATCTTCAAAGTCCTTAGATCCTCTAGACCGATGTCTCATTCAAAAAGAGAGTCAGTAACAACGTCGCTCATATCGTTGATATCTGGGTACCTAGGTACGAAGGAAAGAAGTTCAAAGAATAAATGATTCTAAGGATGATTATTGGTATGGTCATGAAAGAATATTCTAAAAAAAACAAATGAATGTACAATATGAAATTTAAAGAATAAAAGAATATGTATTAAAAATATGCATTTTATTTAAATGATAATTCTGGACATAAGCCTATTTCACAAAAGGGTTCTTATTGCCTCTAGGCTTAAGGCAATAAGCATGTTTTGCACATTACTGTAGATCAATTCTAAAAATATAGAGATCTCTTCCACAATATCATTATTCAATACACTCCCAAGTATCCAAGGATTTGGAAACATTGTTCCCCAATTCCCTCTTCGCTTTCAATTCCTTCAAGGGTTTGGAATTCTTGCATTTGTTCCCGCATTTCTTGTTGAATCTTGGTTAATTGCCCCTGCATCTGTATTTGCATTTGCTCTATTCTCTCCAGTCTTTGTTCCATGTTTTCCAGGTTAACTGAAATATTTTTACCTAATTAGGGTCCTTTTGTTAAGTCTAATGCAAATGATGCAATGTAATGCAAATGCATGAATGCAAAGAGGTATCAGTTCTGTTTCAACTTCATTTTAGAAAACTTTATTAGAAAACAAAATCCTTTACATAAAATGGACTACTATATGCTTTCTCCTTAAATCCTAAAGTTTTGATTTTCCAAAGCAATGGAGCTAGCTTTCGACTACGATCGGACTGTAGCTCATACTTCATGCTCAACGTATCAGCCTGTAATGCCAAAGCCTGTAGATGATCAGCTACTTCTCGAATCTAAACTATTGCTTCCCCCATGAAGTAATCCTGACTTCTAACTTGGTCATGGGATTGATGAAGCTTTTCCTTCCAATGCCCTTCTCTTGTTTCAAGAAGCTTGATCTGAAGTTCATAACTGTGCAATGCTGTTGCTAACTCTTCAATCTTACCTTTCAGGCTTGACTTTAACTCGATCGCGGAATTATGGATAGTGATGAATATATCAAATGGGGGATTAATACAAATTCCTTTCATTTCTCCACAACGAATCAAATCCCTTGCAATGTTGTTTGGATCACAACAAGGAGCCGAGAAGTTCACCACAGTCCATCTTTCAATCCTGGATGGCTCCATCAATTTCTTGAATGATACGGTCTTCTTAATCTCCTTTTTTCCACGTCTATTTGGGTTATCTGGCCATCAGGGCTTGCATTTCCATTGTTTCTGGTAGGTGCAACATCCTCAAATACAACAGTAAACTCAAGCTTGTTGTTTGGTAACAGACCTATAATAAATAAACCTTTTTTTAACCATCATAGGCAAAATTCTTTCCAAATCATTTTTGTAGGTCTCATGCACTCTGTCAGTCACTTTTCTTCCAACACTCTTACCGTCCACAGGGTGACCATCTCCATATGAAAGAGAAACTTCGTACTAGTAGAAGTGTCTATCCGTATTCCCCACGCTCACTTTGAAGTGATTGATGAGTGTAGTTACCTTTTGTCCTTTAGTTCTAACACTACGTCTTGCCATAGGGTGTCGTACAATCTTCTCCGCATCTGATTCTGCTTTGAACGGAACCACATCAGGAGGCACAGGTGGCTGAGGAGGCAAGGATTCCAGTATTGCCCCTATTCCCCTCTTGCTCCAATGAATCCATACCCTTCTTTCTCTTAATTGCCTTTGCTATGACCATATACTAACGACCGCATTGTCTTCCACTTTATCAAGAAATTCGTTCTCCATAACTAGCTTTCTAACTCTAGAAACTGACCATGAATCGATACCTCTTTAAATATGAAATGATATGCACAAAAGGATGAAACAAAACAAGTTAGTGTTGCAACATATAAAGCAAGCAAAGTAAATAAGCATCTAATTGGGTAACCACTAAGGTTCGACATAGTTCTACCTAAGGTGAGCTCTTAGGGTTCACTATATGAGGTTTAGCTCTAAAGTTGAGGTACCCGAACCAGTAGATTTCTCGATCCTCACCCATTATAGGCTCATACGGACCGAGCTCAGTTCAGGGGAATACATTTCCCTATGGCTGCACGGAGGTGAAAACCTCACGAAGACATAGGTACGGATGTATCCCGAAAGCAATCCACTAGCCCCTGCTGTAACACCCCAAACCCGGTCAACCCGCCACGACCGAATCTGGCATGTCACAGAGGAAAATTTTTTTGAAGAAAATCAAGTTAAGGTTAAATTTTGTGGAAAACTCTTTGTTGCTCTATGTTTGTAGAAATTAGGTGCATGATTAGTTAAAAACCGATAGTTTACTTTGAAATCTCGGGAATAAATCTTTAAAACTTAGTTGTCGATTTATAGATTTAGAAAACCTTTTTTTCATTTTTAAAAGAAACCCAAATGATTAATTTGAAAACCGTTTCTATTTGAGTTTGGAAACCTAAGTTTGGAAACCGTTTAAGTTGTCAAAAACATTTGAGCTGTCATTTATTATCAAGTGATTTGTATTACCCGATGGTAAGGTTTTGAAAACCATTACGTTTTGTAGTTTAGAAAACCTTGCGCTCACATTATTAAATTAATCAAGTAATTCACTTAACCATGTTCGAAATCAAATCCAAAACATATAAATAATTCAAAATATAATTTAAAAGGCCTTATTACAAACCCAAATAGTAAAAGCAAAATATAAAATAATTACCCAATTCAAAATCCAAGTAAAACCAAATGTTTTAATGCATGGGCCACCTCGAGTCCACCCGGCTCCTCATCCGCGATCTACGAATCACCTGAAAAGATAAGGGAGAAGGTGAGTCACCAAGACTCAGCGCATAATCCCTCCCCCGGTTAATGCAACAAGCTTACACAAATCATAAACAAGCAATATATATAATGCACCCCAACCTAACCATCCATAACTCCGTTTCTACCCCGTGTGGTACCAAACCACTGGTGGTGCCAAACCACTGGTGACCCAAAGTCACGATATCCAAATAAAAGTGTGGCGCCAAACCACTGGTGACCCAAAGTCCCGAATAATCCAATTGTAGGGCCAATCCACGTTGTGATACCAAATCACTGGCGACAATCCCGTAATATCAAATGTGGGGCCAACCTCCTGTGGTGCTAAGCCACTGGGACGAGTCGCTATGAGGTGCCAAACCTTTGGTGACCCAAAGTCACAAAATAAACTGTGGTACCAAACCACTGGAGGTGTCAAACCTCTGGTGTCCTAAAGACACGGATATCAAATCTTCCCCCTCCTCTCATATCACCCATATCAATGCATCATAAGTGCAAATCATGCCATCATGCTTTAATATGCAACATAAAGCAAATGTATCATAACTCAAATTATTATGCACCATATAGCAAAACCATATCGAAACGGACTTACTCGAATCCTTGCTCACACCCATAAGGCATCATATCAAGATCTCACAGTTTTAGGCTTTTAAAACATGATTAGGTTATTAATATATTACCAAGTTATAAAGTGTGTAAGTTACACACCTGTTACTAGCGAAATCACTAAATCCCGAAGACCCGATCTACCGCACTAGATCTCCCTGTCCTACATTCGGCCAAACCACAAAACCATTAACAAGGCCATTCGGCCATACCAATAAATCCCGAAGGATGAACTAATGCATAACTAACACCATCCTTACCTTTTTTCCTTACGAATGCTAATCACAACACACGATACGCGAGACTGATCTTCCTCCTACAATCGGCCATCAAAAGCACTCATTCACAATAGCCTTCGACTTTTCAAACAACTAAGAGAGTAATTGAATCAACATGGATCCTTACCACAGACTTGATGAGATCGATTGACAGAGAACAACTGACTCAGATCTACTGCTTCCACAATCCCGAAGAACCTAGGAGAAATCGATTCCTATGGATGGTTAGAATCTTGCTAACAAATGCCCAAAATTCGGCTTTTGCTCACATGAAAATCGACAGAGAGAAGAGAAAAGGAATAAAGAAATTCGGCCAACACTACTTACCCTTCTCAAAACCGAATAAAGGAGAACCCAAAGAAGATTTACCCTTGTTGATATTCGGCCAAGACAAAACAAAAAAGGAATGGGAAATTTCGGCAAAAGGGTTGAGTGATGAAGGGAGTTTCGGCTATGGTTGATAGAAAACAAATAGATGAGATTCGGCTAGAGTGGAAAAAAAAGAAAGTAAAATAGAAGAGAGGGAATTAGGCAAAGGAAGATGGAGGGAATTTCGGCACAAGAGTTTGAGAAAAAGAAGAAAATAAAGATGCAAGGGGAGAAGATGGATACTTTCGGCTTTGAGCAAAAATGGAAAAGAAAAAAAAAAGAGAGAGAGATGGGAGAGTAAGGTTTCGGTTTCAAAGAAGAAAAAGAGAGAGAAAGCAAATGGAAATCGGCTCAAAGACTAAGAGAGTAAATCGACAAATACTACTTAGGTTTCGGGTTTGCTTCAACCGAAAGCACTAGGGAGAAATCGGCAATGCTAAGGGAGATTTCGGCTTGACACAAAACAAAGAATAAAGCCAAAACCAAAACAAGATTTCACCTATTGTCAATAACACATTCGGCTAGGGAGAGTGATTTTGGAGAGAAAAAAAAAATGATGCACAAAATGCTAAGGAATTTGACCAACTAGCTACCAACCTACCAAAACCTTCAACAAAATTCAGTCACCCCCTAGACCATAATGCCGTCCACATACATGGACAAGTTGGCCATTAAAAAGTTTTCCAAAAACCTCATCCTTAATCCAAGCCTTATGTCCCCTTATCATTCCTTAATCAAAATGATTCATTTCCCCAAGTTCAAGCTTACCTAAACTATTTGTCATCTTGCCATAAAAATTTAAAGTCCAACTTACCAAATATAGAGCTTGGCCGACACTTGATGTAAAGGTGCAGAAAAAATAAAGTCTCCAAAATGCACTCCATGTTATTCGAACCATTCCCCTCAAGCAACTACTCATGCGCCACTTCCACTATGCTACTAGCTCCTCTTGTGCTAATTTTAGACATTTAAATTAACTTAAGTATCAGGGTCACCTGATCCACTTCACTAAATTCTCAATACTAAAAATTATTCTAGCTTCGTTAATAATTCCAAGCCTTCACAAGACTATATTAAGCACACAATAAAATCATACCTGAACTAACACAAGTAACAAGATGATACTCAAATTTTTAGGATGTTACACCTGCGGAGGTGAAAACCTCACGAAAGCATAGCTTCTCGCTCCCACTTAAGGGTGCGACCACAACGGTCATGTAGTGCAATGTAGAGAAATATATTTAAAACCACATGCAATAAAAGGATCATGTTTTTTTTTTTAAAAAAACCAAAATTTTAAATTCAGACAAAAGGACATGAAATTATCAATTTTACGGCTTAACTCTCTTAGGTCCCTAGTGGAGTCGCCAAGCTGTCGAAACCATTTTAAAATCTGAGTTCAGAAAAAATGGGGATCGACTTTAAAAAACAAAAATGAGAGTCGCCACCAATCCTTTTTTACTTAGGTGTGATTGGATCACCTTAAAAAAATGTTTTATTTCAAAATACAGATTTTGGTCTATGAAAAACAAAAAAAATGGGTTCGGGAGTCGGTTACGTATGAGGAAGGGTTAGCACCCTCATAACGCCCAAAAATTGGTACCTAATCGATAAAATCATGTTCTAATGTTGAAACTTTAAAAAAAATAAAAAATGGTCCTTTTGTTTGAAGGAAAAGACCTAGACTTATTTATCTCAAAGAAACTAAACACCATACCCAGTAAGTTAGGATATAGTATCTCGTGACTTCGAAACTAGGCACGTCTTTGTTTTAGAAAATCCTTATCTCGAGACATAAAACATCATATCCAGTAAGTTATGACACAACGTTTTGAATTCCCAAGAATAGGTTTTTGATTTAAAACTTGAGATTTCTTTGTTCCGAAAGAATATAAACATCACATCCAACACGATAGGACACGATATTTTAAAACCTTCGTAATCAAAATTATCTTATGATTTACAATACTTGTTAAAAGGATATTTAGTGTAACATCCCGAAATTGGGTCTAGTAGGATTGGGCCGATTGGGCCTTGGGCTTAGGAGTGTTTAAAATCTTCAAGAATATGAGAATGGTGTTTTTTGCAAATTGGATTTATTAGTTAAGTAGATTTGGAAGGTTACGAGGTTTCTATGAATTCTCGGGTTTAATTGGACTTTAGGAGTATCATCTTGTTGATTGTGTCAGCTCGGGTATGATTTTTATTGTGTATAGCCGATTCTAACAATGGCATATATGATTTCGACAGTCTCAAGAAGCAAGCAAGTATTTCGGGATTTGGTAGGAGACCAAATCGGCATTAAGGGAGGAGGAAAAACCACGTTCTGAGATCGTGTTAAATTCGAGTATCTAGGGATTTCGCTAATAGTAAGGTGTGTGATTAAACCACTGTTTTCCAGGTTTATGTTATATTGTATGTGTTGTGTAAATGCTAATATGTGTAGTGGCAATTATGAATGGATACCCTTAAGGGGTATATCGGAAAATCAGGTCAGTGTTAATTATTAAGAATGTGAATATGCCAAAGAGAATGTGATTGTATGCCGAATAGCATGTGCATGCATTAATTTACTATGTTATGACATTATCATATGTTGCATGTGCATGGGATGGGATATGAATGAGACTATCGAAGGAAAGGGTGTACATTTATGTACGTGGTCTGATGTTAGCCTTGTGCTACATTGGCGCTTGATGTTAGCTGTGTGCTTCATCAAGGGAGGTGTTGGCTAGGTGTCACATCTCGGCGGATGATAGCTGTGTACATCACCGTGGATTGAGGATGATCTCGAGTCACCTCGTGGAATCAGAAATGTGGGATCACTCAGGTGATCGGTGGCTTAGCCACGGCCTTGGGCAGCAGGTCTGCCAAGGTAAGATATGTGGGATCACTTAGTTGATCGGTGGATTAGCCACGGCCTTGGGCAGGGGGTCTGCCAAGGTAGGTGTAACGGATGGACTCTAGGCTGGGTTGGGTGCATTTGCTTTGCATAATCATGTGTGAAATGTGGATTGATATGGAAATGGGCCAAGCCCAATATGTGAAATTAAGTGATTATATGGGCCAAGGCCCAATTGTGGAAATGATGTGAGTAAGTTGTTCTACTATCTGAATTGTGATATGATATGTGGTTGTGGGCTAAGCCCACATGTGGGTGGAATTCAGTGGACTGATTACACATTGAGTCTGTGTGACTCACCCAATTTTTCTCAAACGTTACAGGTGATGCATAAAGCTTGGACCGGGTTGGAGTGGATACGAGGTGGCCCATGCAGAAGGAGTTTCTACTTATTTTAATAAAATTTATATTTTCAGTATTTCAAGTATTTATTTATTGTAATAAGGCCACTTTAAGTATTTGAGGTTTATTATTATGTTTTAAATTGGATTGTCAATTATATTAATATCTGAAATTGGTTTATTTTTAATAACTTTCCTTTTAAAATATATGATAAAGTTTTTAACCGAAGAATTTGTAACATCAAAGTTTTACTTAAAGTTTTAAATATGAAATGATTTATCAACAACAACAAACTTTCATGATTTAGTTTATGAGTCAAAATATTTTTGAACGTTTTTCGCAGTGGCATTCTGAATTCGGCCGTGGCTCGTGGGCCGGGTTTGGGGTGTTACATTTAGTTATTTAGTCGAACGGAAAATCGCAACCCAGCACGATTGGGTTCTATTTCCTGAATTTCTAAATATAAAACATTGCCTTATTTTAAAAACCTTTAGATAATATATAGTAATTTTGCAAAATGCATTTTATTTTTTAAAAAATATCACATAAATATCAAAAAGCAATTGTGAAATAATGACATTTCATATTTATATAGATAATAAAGAAATAATATTGTAGAATAACGACTAATAAAATAATTACACAATGGTAGTCACAAACAAATAAATAAGAGAGTATGGTCAAATAAAATATGTACATAAAACAATAAATACCAAAGTAAAAAGAAAATTATTAAATAAATATGAAAATTTTAAAGCAAGATTAAATAATAAATAAATAAATAAAATTATAAACATATAATATAAACGATGTAAAAAATGATTTTAAATAAAGATACATAAAATTACACATATATAATATAAATAATGTAAATAGAATATAGTATACAATATAAATAAATTTTAGTTAAAAATGATATAATATTATATAATGTACAAAATTTTATAATATAACATAATAAAAAATAATTTTGTAAGTAAATAAAGAAAATAATTAAACTAAAATAAAATAATAATATACTAATAATTAGAAATATAATATAATAAATAATATGCTAATTTATATAATATAGGTAATAAATAATAATAATTACATATATATAAAATTAATACATATAAAAGCTATATATAAAAATTTTATACCATAAACAAATTAATATATAAATAATAAATATAATATTTTTAATAAAATAATAATAAAGAAAATAAAAAAATTAGATAAAACAGATATAAGAGGGACTAAATTGGAACACCAGAAATACTTCTAGGCGCATTTGTAAAAGATTTAAAACGTAACAGGACTTCATTGTAAAATCGAAATAATGCGGAAGGGCTAAAAGGATAAATTTCCCATTTTCTGAAAACACGCGGATCCTATTCGGGTCTTCGGGTCAACGCGCGGGTCGCCTTTTGAAACGACGTCATTTTAGGCTTATTAAATTAAACCAAAACGGCGTCCTTCCCAGTTAACTATATAAGTAAAAAAAACAGTTAAAAAAATCATTTTTATCAATTCAGAGAAAAAAAATAGATTTGGTTTTGAAAATTCTCTGTCCTTTGGCCTTCAGGCCAAGACTCCGACGAGGGGGTCAGTCGCACTCCACGCGCCACACGCGCTTACGCGCCGTCGTCCACAGCAGCACACAGGTATGAAATCTCGCCCTTTTCTTATATTCTTTTTTGTTTTGTTATTTTGCATATATAACATGCATAAATAAAAATAAAAAACGAATCGGAAAATAAAGAATCACCTCTGTTTTAAAAACTCTGTATTCTGTTTCAAAGGTTTCTTTTTTATTTCTCAGTGTATTCCCCTTTTACAGATTTTGTTGGGGCTTTTTATAGCCAAAGAAAACAAATCAAAAATAAATACAAAAAATCTGTCTTTCCATTTTGTTGTATTTTGCTGCGGTTTCTTTCCTTGTTTTTGCAGGTCTGGAGTAAGAAGTCCGACGGTGGTGCGCAGTTTACGAGGATTGCAGCGCTATTGATGGGATCCTGGTGGCTGCGGCGCGAACGACGTGACTGTTGGGGTACTGTGGCGATTGGGGTGATGCGGCGCCTAGGAAACCCTAGGGGTTTCCAATTTCTGAAAACAAGTTTGGGCCATTGGGCTGTAGAATTTTGGGCTAGTCTGATGGGTTTAGAAATTTGGGTGTAATGGGTAATTTGGATAGTTGGATGATGGGTTTAGGAATTGGGCCACGGGTATTGGGCTTGGTCTGTTTTGGTTTTGTAAAAATGGACTGTACAAACTTGGACATTTTTTTTTATTTTTTTATTTTTTATCTTGTCACATGGGCCCGAGCAAAATGGGCCGTTTACAAAGCTATTTTAATAAAGACCTAAGAATTAGGGTTTTTTTTTTATCACTTTTAAAATAATAAAAAAAAGAGTCAGGATAAAAGCAAGCAACTCATGTTACCGACATACAAAAAATATTGAGGTGATGAAAATTCACCAATGTAGAAGTAGCGCACATGTATATAGAGTGGTCCAAGAACCTAATTAATGGCTTTTCTTGAAACAAATAATTTGTCATTACATTCCAACCGCTCCTCAACAGATAAACTTATAAAACAATTGGGTAAATAACTAATAAGTACTGTTAGGTAATAACTAGTACTGGTTGCCTCTGCGCTACGGAATTCACACTAATCTTTTTAAAAGCATTGCATCATCTTCAAATATAAATTGAAGGCATCCCAACTTGAATCCCTTAACCATAGTATTTTTGCAAGAATATAAGTGGAAATCACATTCCAGAGAAGGAGCGCAATGGCTTCCACTCCAAGCCCTATAATCTTCGACATTCTCATTCCACTACCGGTGAAATCTCTAACAAGGTTCAAATCCTTAAACAAGCTTTGTCGCTCCTTCATAACAGATCCACATTTTATGTATACCCACTTTAAGAATTTGGCAAGTAGAGCCAATCGCTTAATCCTTTCATACGTAGAGCATCGGAATCTTAACACCATAATTCACTTCCTTACCTTCAGAGACATTGATGAGCATGCCGTTTTTGAGTACTCTGCAACTGTAAGTTTTGATTCTTACCACGTTTTACCTTCTTGCAATGGTTTGGTTTGCTTTTATGGTCTCCATGGTGATGTTTATGTGTGCAATCCTAGCACCAAAGACATAGTTCGACTACCAAATATTGAGGCTGAAAGCTTTAGGCCTTTGAGCTGTGGATTTGGGTTTGACGAAATTGGTGGTAAACATAAGGTCATTAAATTTTTGGAGCCTCGAGAAACAGCCCTTTGTGTGATAATCTTAGGACTGAAATATTTACCATGGGTGATAATTGTTGGAGATCTATAAGGTATCATCCTCGTTTTGGCTTTCTTTTTAAGGAACCACCAGTGTTTTGCGGTGGGTTCTTTTACTGGATTACGTCTACTTTTAATCCCGGTGGTTGTGCTTCAAGTTTCTCAATAGTTTCATTTGATATTGGAAAAGAAATAATGGAAGTCATTTCTCCACCGGAAAGTATATCAGAAAAGAATTGGTATAAGATGTACCTAGTGGAACTTGGAGGAGAATTGTGCTTGGTGGACTTGGATTATGAAAGAATGGACGTATGGATCTCCAAACGAAACAACGTTGAGAAGAAGGAGATTTGGGTGCAGGGGTCACCTATTGTTCATCAATCAGAACGTACTGATAACACTCGTCCGGTAGCGTTTAATGGCATGGAGATTTTACTGCACGGATTTATCAAAGGCTTGGGTCATTTAAACTGTTACAACCTGCAAACTGGTTGTTTTAGGGAACTGAAAATCAAAGGTATTCCTTGGGAATTCTTTCACGTAAACCATTATGCGGAAAGCCTTTTCCCGGTTGAACAGTAAGCCATGTGATGAAATGCAGGTGTCATGTCATGCTGATCTCCGGGGCTTAGATTTGCTCGGCCGGCCCCACCACTTCTTGTAATAGTTTCTGTGTAGTCCAATTACAAGTTCCCGCTGACAACTTGCAGCTCATCCTCTTTGTAATCATCCGAAAGGAAATATATGTTTCAGTCAAATGATATCACTTATCAATTATATCTAGATTTAGTTGCAAGTTTAAATTTTTATGGCTCTTTTAACTGAGATTATGGATGGTTGGGAGAACAGAGGTGCAATAGAGTAGGGGTAGGTAACGGTGGAACCAACCACCACTCACGGACAAAATTTACAGATATTTGTTTATAGGTGAACCTTAAAAGAAAAAAATAAATAAATTTAGCCCATGCCAAATTTGCACTCAATTAACCCTCCTTAGTTAATAAAAAAAATTAAGCCTCTCTCTTAATAATTTTTGTCTTTGATCCCCTGTCAATTAAACTCAATTGATAGATTTATCAGTTGGTGATATTTGGTAGGTTCTTTTTTAATCTTATATTATCATAAAAAATTATATAACTTTTTTTAAAAAAATCATAAAAATTTATTAAAAATTAAAAGATATTAGAATTGATCTAAACTTTAAAAAATTATAAAAAAAATCATAAAAACTTAAAAGAATATAAAATAAATATCTAATAAATTTTAATAAATTATAAAATAATTATAAAATTAATAAAACATATTTAAATTTTTATAAAAACTTATAAAAACTTACAAATAATATAAACAATATAAAAAATATTAAAAAATATTAAAAAAATCATTTAAACCCCTAAAATCATAATGAACACATAACATCAAACGAATCCTATGATAATGGGAATAGTCATCAGATCGTTAAAGTCATTTTCATGTTGAATAAATATTCTCGATATTTCACAAATAAAACGATAATAGAGGACTATGTCCTTCTTATTGGTAAATTATTATTTTATTTTTTATTTTTTTATCTCTAATTTTTTAAATACAATATAGTAGTTTGAACCTTAAAAAGTATTGTATGATATAAGTACTTCTGATACAATTAGATATTATCAAACCAAAATTTCACTATCCAACTAGTAGCATATATCAACATGAAATATTTTGACAAAAGTTTTCAAAATCGGATACATGGTCGAGTCGGTCAGACCACTAGTTCGTTGGTTTGATTAGTTCGATTAGCTCGTTTGTTTCAATTAAATAAATCATAAAAATAAAAAAACCGATTCAACCGTTTAGCTTTCGAGTCAATCATCTAATGACTTTCTCCAAGCTAGTACCATTGTTGATTCCAATCCTACCGACTGATCTAGTCCAGTTCAAACAACATCAATTCTGAAAATTATTCTCATTATTCAACAATTTATCACGTGTTCATTTTGATTGTAAGGGTTTAATTTCCAAAATGAAGAACCAATAAATGAATATTTATTATTTTTACATATTTTTAATATT